>VZSF01010287.1:632177-672570 GCA_013398295.1 Chionis minor | reverse complement strand
CCCCCCCCCTTTTTAAAGGTGCCGCGCGGCGGGGGGCGGGGCTCCCGCCACCGCCTGCCCGTGCCTCGCGCTCCCCTCAGCGCCCCGGCCCTGAGGCGGCAGAGGGGCGGAAGGAGGGGGTTGGCGGCCCGGGCCGGGATAACCGGGATAACCGGGGAGGGGGCGGCTGCGCGCCCTCCCTGCCCAGCCTGCAGGCTGGCCCGCCGGCAGCGGCAGCCCCGGCTGTCCCCGGCCGGGCTCTCGGTGCCTGGAGCAGCGCCGGGCCCTCCGGGACCTGAGAGCCCGCAGCAGCGCCGGCCGCAGGAGGCTCTAGCCCGCCACCGCGGGCGATGTGGTGACAACCCAGCCTGTACCCCGCCACGCTCTTCCAGCTTGTCCCAAAAGAGCAACTTCACTAATTGCTGGAAACAGGCAGGGCTTGACAGAGCGAGCGGTGAAAGGAAATAGCGCAGGACTCATTGTGATTTTAAATATTGATACAGAAAGGAGCACCTCCCGGTACAAGGGTAATTACACCCTCCTTCTCCTCTTCAGGCAACACTGGAAAATATACCGGCAAACTGGTCACTGCTCCAGACCCTTCCCGGCCTTTGCGGCCACTTGTCCACAGGTTTTCCAGAGCTTTTGGTTGTTGACAGAAGCCGAAGCCCCGCTCCCTGTAAAATGGAAGTAGAAAAGGACATGGACAAAAAGCACACTGTCCTGCGTACCGCCGTTTGGGAGCAGCTTGGTTTGTTGAAAGAACATCTCCAGTATATCTTGAAAAACCAATGGTGCGTGTAAGTAAGGAGTTTTACATAGTACTGGAAAACCGATTTTCTCATTTATTTATTTATTTGTTTGCATCTACGCTTCTTTCCTTAAAAGAATGATCAATTTTTTTTTTAAATGTCTCGAGGCAGGGTTTATACTACTTTGAATGCAGTTTAAGATTTTTCTTTCGGATATAAGGTCTGACCTCTGATGTTGGTTTATTCTTTTAGGACACTTAAATAAGAGAAGAATGACATGAATGGAACTGAACTCTGATTTGATAACAGAAGCTAGTATCTCTTAACATTTTCCTCAGGGGAGATGTGCAAAAGGACGCACTGTTCTTTCTTGGCTACAGATCCCTACAGATTTTGAAAACGCTATGCCTTGTGAATGCACCACAGTGTAGCACCATCCTGCCTAATTCTTGTACGTAGCACTCGATGCCGTTGGCAGAATGCTGGTAATGCTACTCATTCAGATCACTCTTGCAGGTACTGGGCAAGAGAAGGGTTGAAGTGGCTTCTCAGCATTTTAATAAATATATATTTTTTTAAATTACTTTATTCTTGGTTTTCCCATAAGCACAATGTCACGTATTTTCAAGGGTATATCAAACTACACAGAAATGCAGTGCAGGGATGGGTTGGCCCACAGCTTGTTTCCCAGCAGAACAACGTGCTCTTTTCTCACTTGTAAATGAAATACATTTATAGTGCCATAAAATGAAGCCTAGCCCAGGTAGAGAGGCCATTGTGAAATTTCAGGTAGAATGAATGGACAGCAGAGCTGTGACTCTAATAGGACATATAGTGTGTCTAACTGAAAGCTCCTGGTGTGCAAAGCAAAAGCAAGCTGTGTCTTTTTTTCAGTTTTCGCTGCCTAAAGAGAAGGATGAGGAGCAGCAAGAACCTCAAGCGTTTCAAATACTCAGCTCACTAAAATCCTTGCTGCAGCTTCTTCCGGAGAGAAGTCAGTCTGTGACCCTTCAAGGAAGCTGGCAACTGACAGCTGAAAGAGATTCTTTTGCTCTTCTC
Organism: Chionis minor; assembly: GCA_013398295.1. Taxonomy (NCBI): domain Eukaryota; kingdom Metazoa; phylum Chordata; class Aves; order Charadriiformes; family Chionidae; genus Chionis; species Chionis minor. The sequence continues at coordinate 670,780 of VZSF01010287.1, read as the reverse complement.
CTCTCTCTCTTCCCTGCCTTGAACTATAAGCAGGGCAGAGGGACAGTAGTTTAGTTAAATAATGAGTCACAGGCAGCAGGCATCTTACCGGCAGTAGCTGCAGCATTCCCCTTTTCACAGAAAAGTGTGTGAAGCCTTAAAGAAAAAAGAAATTTGATAATTATTTGGGGCCGAGATTTGCTAGGATGGGAGGTGAGGCAGATTTTTGAAAAGTTAACTCTCATTCAGTCGAAGGCTTTTTTAGCTGCCAGTTGTACACACCTGCCTGCCTGAAATATTTTGTCGTTGTTTTCTGGACAGTGCAAATAAACACCTTATTCAGTGGTACCATTCCTTCATTTGATTGTGTAAATATAAGCATTTGACTTTTACATATACATTGAATTAATTATCTGAGAAACCCAGAAAGACTTTTAACTAAGATGATTAATATTGTCTTGTAAGAACAAATGATAATCAATATGAAACTGTCGGTAAGAATGATGTCCTGCCCCCTGCTATGGACTCGACCCAGAGTGGCTCCCTGAACAGTTGGCTTGGCGTTTGTCACACAACAGGAGAGCGGGAATCTGCAGCTGGGTTATGGGAACTAGCAGCTGAGGGCAGAGAATTCCAGAATGAGTTTGTTCTCTCAATGGTACATCCATTTTAGGAATTTCCCTCCCATGCCAGAGGTTTCTGCTTCCCTTTGTCAGGCCAAATCATGAGTTCCATTGGACACACTTTAGCTGAGAGAACTGAACCTCTGCTGACATAGAGGGATGGATTCCTGGGGAGATTAGCCTCTTTGACTCGCAAATATTTATCACTGCCATTTGCAGCATCTTCTCTATTCTGCATGCATTTCCCAAATAGTTCAGTGTTGTAGTCCAATGCGTAGGGTTGCCGTTAAAATAATTCAGAGCTTCTTGCAGGGATTCGAGGTCAGTCTTTGTTTTGCCCTCGCTCACCCTTCGATCAGGGTTTTTTTCCTTTCCCCTTAAGTTATTTTCTGTCTGCATTCAGTGTGTTTTCCATAGATTCACAGCTGGTCAGTGTTTCTATTAGCCTGTCAGCTTTAGTTAGCAAAAAAAAAAAAAAAAAGGAATTTTGCGTTTTTGCAATTCATTATCAATCGCTAATGGTAAGGAAATGCGTAGGCTGAGAATTAGTCATGCACTCTCACTCTCAGTATTACCTGATTGCCCGCAGCTTGATTTCAAGTTTAAATGTTGATTAATGGGAAGCGATATGATTTAGCAACAGTCCGTAGTTGGAATTACAATTGACTGTGTAGATCAGACAAATCCACAACTCTTCCTGGGATGAATGATACCAGTTTTGGAAATGACACTGCAAGAGTGTGTGAGGATCTTTGTTTCTAAATGTCTGTGATTAAGAAGTTGTGTAACAATTTTTTTTGTTTGCCTTTCATGATCCTGGTAGCTTCCAGCCAAACATCAGAAAAACCTTCTTTGGCAGTGAATACACCTCTAAAATATTTGACGAACTCCTATTTGCCTGCCTAATGTCATTATAGTCCGCTCATTCCTCTTTTGCTATTAGAGATACCACTTTATAGGTGCAGCTGGTGGAAGTTTTATAGTATGGATATTTGCTGCTTTGCTTTTCACTGACACGTTGAGCCATCACTTACTTAGCTATCTGATCAGTGGAAATAATTTTTGCTGCCTAATTTATTCAAGGTATATTCAACCTAGTTGTTTATGGGATTGGCAAGTGCTATGATAAAGGTAATAAAAAGCAGCCTTGCGGTGACATCAGCCAGCTCCCTCAGCACTTCTGGATGCATCCCATCAGGTTCTGTGGACTTTTTATGTGTCAGCTTATTTAACTAGTCCCTAACTCAGTCTTCATCTTCCACTGGCAGGACTTCTGTACCCCAGCTTTGCAATTAGGCACAGAGGCGTGGGAGGCCTGAAAGCAGATCCTCCAGTAAAATCTGAGGCAAAAAAGGCTTTGGCCTTTCCTATGTCCTTCATCACAGAGTTGTCCACCCTGCTCAGCAGTGGGCTTACATTTTCTTTGGTCATCTTTTTGACGCCAAAGTAACTACAGAAGCCTTTCTTTGTACCCTTCATACTCCTTGACAGTTTTTAATCTAGCTGCGCTTTCTCCTTCCTATTTTCATCCCTGTGTGCCCAGGCAATGCATCTGTATTCCTCCTTGATAATCCCTACCCACTTACGCTTTCCATATGCTCCCTTTTTTGCATTTGATCTTAGTTAGGTTTTCGTCATTCAGTCAGGCTGGCCTCCTGTTACGCCTGTTGGTTTTCTTGCAAGCTGTTTTTTTGCAGGCAAGACAAACTGGTTTACCTCTTTCTGTAGCTCAGATGGTTCTAAAGCGTTCCTTCTAATACAGGAAAACGAGTAATAAATCCATGATGCTATACCCTTCCTGTCTTAAATCACATCCGTGGATTAGAGCTTCCACAATATTCCAATCAGATTCTTTAATTTACCTAACCCATTGTGGCATATTTACCAACCTGATAGCTCCCCGGCTGTGTGAGATGCTTAATAAACTATGATGCAGGAAGGGCTCTTGAGTTATTTTCCTCTTCTGAAATATGTTTTTGAAAAGCCTTTTGTGTGCTTTTTAGAGAGATTATATTAGGCATTGAACAGACACCCTGAAAAGCCTGCTTTGAGAAAGCACCTCCTCAGAACAAAAGTGACACAATAGGCTCTTCTGATTGGCAATATAGCAGATAAAAAGAGATTTGTTTGTGACAGCCAACAGTTGCCACCAGCACACTTCTGAAGTACCCGTAAATGCACTTTCAATATTAAATACTCTGAAATATAGTTGTGTGTTATGTTTTATAACAGAAAAATACAACCACTGGCATGAATATTAGCTTTTGGCAAGAAAATGAAAACTTTCTCAAAAACAGGGAAAGCAGTTCAGCATAAGAGGTTTTGCCTGAATTTATTTTTAGCTTGCTTCCCAGTGGAATAACTTTCTCATATGGCAGCTGTAGCGGTTATCTCTAAAGGAAGAGGGACTCTGCTATTTCCTCGTTTCCCATGAAAACCTCTTACTTGCCAGTGGGAATATTTCCATTAACTTGGAGTTTCACTGAACACGTAGGAAAACAATCACATTTTCCCTTGGAAGCAATGTGTATGTGGTTAACATCTGCAATGCACTATATGGCTTATGGGTAATGTATTGATTTCCCTCAGTTGCACTTACTGTTGAGATCAAATCAATGAGACTATTTGCAAAAATAAATGAGAATGTTTTGACTGCCTACCAGTCTTTTATTTTACAATTACAATATTCACTTTGCAGACTACCAAGCTAGTGCAATCACACATGAAAAGATTCCTTACTGTGTTGTTTGTCTGCCTTCATCAGTTAAAATACTATTTATAGTATACCAAGGCCACACTTAATTTGTAGTTTCTCCAAGGTAAATGGCAGGCTGCTCTTCACAGCCATTGTGATAAAATTCACAGCTAATTTAAAATGGCTTCTACTTGCCTTGCCTCACCTGATCACCTAGGTATGCTGCTTTTTCACTGGTTTTGTAAGTGTACAGAGTAGGCCAGTTCAGACACAGAAGGGGTTCAGACACAGAAAGCCCTTCACCAAGTAGATTATATTTTTTTCCTCCACAGCCCCATTTCAGTCTTTTTGTTGATTAAGGGCCGATTCAGCATTAATCCCATTTGCCAGAAAACATGAAGGAAATCTATACAACAGACTTATTTTTCCCAGGTGTGGGCTTGTGCACATTTGCCTTACAAGAGACTTTCCTTTCTAGACCTATGTTTGATCAAAGACAGTTTCAGTGTAGGTGTTTCTAAAACAGGCTTCCTCACAACCATGTGTGTCTTTATTAGGGTGGTGTGAGGTCACAATTTGGGCTTCTGTGGAAACCTTTCAAAGACAACTTCATCATCTTGGTGGTTAAAGCTACAAAACAGTATTTAACTCTGTCTTGGGAGTGGAGCAGAATAAATTTAATAAAAAATGGCATGGAAATCCACTAACAACTCATTGAAGATATATTCAGTAAAATAAGGTTTAAAAACAGTCTGAGGAAGTTAATGGTTTTATTACCCTTTGTAAGAATTTACCTCCCTTTATTTTTAATTGAGGTTGTTTTTTTGAAGGGCAAAATATTTCCCATTAAAAAAAAAAAAAAGCCCAAACCAAGACTTTTGCTTTTAGAAAGTATGAAAAGTAAAATTTTAGGATCACTGGAATTTAATGTCTTTTAGGAAAAAAAAGTTTAAAGGTTTTGCTGATGCCATTTAGCCAATTTGAATCAATTTTGTAAGCAGCTTTCTTGGAAGTTGCTTTATTTTTCCTGATTTTTTTTTCTTTTTTAATATTATAGAAATAAAAATCATTAAGTTATCTTTGTAATTTTATTAGGGCTCACTGAATCTAGCTTTTTGCTCCAGATTTATCATACTCTCTGTCACTATTTATGAATATGACTACTGAGTTTCTTAGGATTGAGGCAATTTGATAGTAAAATAGCAAAAATACCAAAGCATATGTATTCTGTTCTTGACATAACATAACTTTATATGCCTGTGAATACTGTTGAGGCTGAGCATCAAATAACACCGAAAGAATAGCAATAGTTACCAAGTACTGAAGTGTTATACATTTCTGTCACTTTTCACCATTTTTGGCTGTCCTATGTAAAAAGAAATGTATTACTTATTCAGTGCAAAAATCTCTGTCAGTTGAATGTGATGGAAATAAATGCAGTAAAAGTCTAACCTTCCCTAGGTTCCTTTTTAAATCACTTTTTTCTTGCTCCCCTTTCTCATGGTACTTACTATTTTATACAATATTTATTAATTATTATGCATTGTTTACATTACTGTCATGCCCGGGAACTCTAGTTATGGATAAGGACCTCCACTGTGCTCGGTACTGTACAAAGCCAGTGTACAATGTCTATTCAGATTCCAGAGATTTAGAACCATTAGAAAAGACAAGGAACAATAACAGAAACAGATGTTTAAGGGATGGAACAGAAGATAATGGGACATTCTTGATCAGCCTGGAAGCCAGTGGTCTCAGCACTCTGGAATTTAAGCATTCATTACCAGGTTGTAAAGGGAAACATACTTTAGTATTCCATTCAATTGTTATTATTATTAAATTATTTTTAATACAAAATATTTATATTCTGTCACTTTAGTTGACTTAATTTTCTAGCTTGTGACTAACGTGCTTTCAAAATAGTATGTGTATGTGCAGAGTTACAGCAAAAGCCTATGCAGTAAATTAATTCAGGGTCAAATTCTCCTTTTCTTACCCCAGAATATGTTCCAGAGGGAAATTTTCAGAGTAAGGCTTGACACGCTGACATTCAGCAACAATACTGCTAAAGCCAGCTTAAATAATCATTTCCTCCTTCCCAGCTGTGTGTTCCTATTCCTGTACCATGCCTGCACTGTACAGCCACAAGCGTTTGTGCAGCATGTTGTGAACTGGAGTCAGGGAACTTAATGCAGAAAAACCTACTAAAATACCGTTTATGAAACTGGACGCCAAATAAGAGTAACCAGAGTAGCAGTACACCTACCTGGCCCTTACGGAACACGAGCAGCCTAATTTTTTAGAGTCAGGATTTACCTTAGCGTCACTCACTTGACAATTCATTCAGAGTTGCCAAGCAATGCAGAAGCAGATCATGTCTATATTACGAATGCGCTAAAGCCAACCATGCCTGCGTGAGCAAGCAGTGCAGTACGACAAGAAAGGATCTGGGGAATAAAACAGCTGGCGCTGAAGATCCAGCTTCTGCACTAGGCGCATTCCAGGAGCTTTATTCCAGATTAGACCTGGTTTTGTCCTACAGACCCCTTAGCAACTGGAGCATGCTAGATGCGGTTCTGGAGTATATGTTCTGGTTTTGTTTCAATCCGGTTCACTTGTCGTTCAGTGCTCCTCCATACTTGGAGCAGTAGAGCCCTGACATGAGGCGCAGCGGGTGCCATTCAAAGGAGTTTTTCCAGCGACCTTCCCAAATGACATGAGCTGGAACAGTGAGAGTGGTATTCCGTAACCCTTGCTGTATCTCAGCCAGATTTGCTAGCGCAGATTTGCTCCCTGAAGAGGTAATTATTTTTAACACTGCTGGTGTAGTTACTGTAGCAGACAGATAGAGCCATAATAAAACCTTATTGACATACATACCCACTGATCTCTAATAGAACTCATGTTTATAGAACCACAGCCTCTACATAAAGCTGCATTATACTGCAGATAAATACATCAGTATTTAAGAGAAGAGTAGGGATATATGAAGTTCGAAGAGCAACACTGAATCCTTTTCTCCCGAGAGCAGAATCTCTAGCTTCTAGATGATAATTTAGGTCAAAAACCAATATCAGCTTTTCCTTCATCTGTGGCTTGTGGATAAAAAAGGTCACGTATAGAATTTGCAATCCTCAAGCTCTTGATGTGCAGTTAAGTGCTGTACCCGTAATTAGAATTCTTATGCCTCTCAAAGGGCTAAACCAGAAGATTAAAAGAACTTTATTGTCCTGTGAGATTATATGTTCTATACTTGAATAACTAAGATAGATGATCATTGCTTATATACAGGCTAAATGTGTTTATTGCTGGCTTTGCATTTCTTGTGCAATCATATGTAGGTCATTGTAAAACCAAGGGAAAGAAGATAGATATGAGATTGAGAAAGAGGGGTGACAATCTGAGTCCTTATCCTATCTGCCTGGCCTTGGGTAAATAACGTACTCTGTACACCTCACTTTTACATATATGACTAAAGGTAGCATTTCCCTACTGTGCAGAAGTATTATAGCCTGACTGTGTTGATATGTGTAAAATGTTTTAAACTGCTAAGGTGAAAGAGTTTACACTCATATTTATATGTAGATAAATGAAAGCAAGCTCTATATTTTATGGAAATAATAAGAAAAAACCTCATGTAAGTCTATACCTTAGACAAATCAAGGAAATTCTGTATTGTCATTGGAGTCAGTCAGGTTTTGTGTTTGTGAAGGGAAATGCCGGTGAGAAGCCACAGTGGAATCAGAGCCACATGTAACACGTGACAGTTACTACCATTCTTGTCACTTTGTTTGACATTTTGATTATGTTACAACACATACATATATATTTGAGCAATACATATACTCCATATCTCTAATAGCTTTGTCTATGCCTATGTGTGATAAATCAGGCAGCTCTAGCACTCTGTCTAGGTAGCTACTATGATACGTAGCTACAGAGATGATTCAGCTTTACCAGGAGATGTTTCTGAGAAAATGTTGAAGCCATTCCTGAACAGAATTTTAAAATGTCCTAGAAACTACTTATAAATAGTCAATTACCTCTTTAGGGGAAAAGGCACACAAAGAATTGCAGGGCACCATTTCATTTATTAAGGCATCGTAAGTCATATACATCGTAATGCTATATACAGCATTACGCCATATAGAATGTAGGAGGAAATAGATCTACCTCTGAGTAATTATTGAAGGGAAAAATGACAAGCATGTGGTGTTGTTGCAGGAGTCTGCACTATGTCATCGATCCGGTAGGACCAGGTGGAGATGTGATAACCTTGGAGAAGTAAGTACAGATCTTTGAAAACTAAGAGAGGATGAGCAAGGCTCCAGGAAGCAGAAAAAGAATTCGGGCTTCTAATTTACCACTGTTTTCCAATGTCTGTGAAATCAATGGGAGGTTATAGCTTTATATATATATTGATGAATCTGTGCCAGCAGCCTAAGCCCTAAAAATGGGAAAGAAGAAAGACTCAGGGAATTTTAGATCAGTCAGACCCTTTTCTTAAATTAAAAGAGAACAGAGAAAAATAAACAAAATATGTACTTTCAAGTACCTCCAAGACAACAAAGTGTTAAGAAACAGTTAACACAATAAATTAAAGATTGAATCAATACTCTTTCTTCTTACAACGTCTGGCAGCCCTGGGTGGTAGTGTATATCTGCGCTTAATGAGACCTTTGATCCCGTCTTTTGTGATTTTCCCATAACTATCTAAGGAAATATGGTCCAGTTACAACACCTCCACAGTCCCAAATAGCTGAGAAGTTTCTTAGTAGAGTGCTTACTAATAGTTAACTCATGAGTTTAGTATGGTCCTGTATCTTTACCAATGGCCCAAACAATGGAATAACAAGTGTACTTAGGACATTATCAAGCTAAGAGGGCTTGAATGCCCACTGGGTATCAGGATTCCATTATGAGAATATTGTGGCAAGTTGAATAAATTATCTGAAATGAATGAAATGGCTGGTAAGAGAAAAAATTCCAAGAGGAATGATCATCTGTATAAATACAAGCTCAGGAACAGCTGGATAATTGGGAGTTCTGGGGTAATCCTAGATCGTAAATTGATCAACCAACCAGTAACAAAGTCATTAAAAAATCCAGTTATACTAAAATAAAAACACAGGAGCATTATATGTAAGACCTATGCAGTAATCCTTTTACTATACTATGAGTAGGACCTCAGTGGGAATACTATATTCAATTTGATACCACCATTTCAAGAATTATCAGCTGAAAATGAGCCGGAGAAAATCAGGGTTATTCTGAATTTTACCAGCTGTGATCTATGATTTGAAGAATTAGGATTCTTTAGACTAATTCCTATGGGGAAACAGGAAAACAGTCTTGAAATATAGAAAAATTGCTGGAAAGAGGACAAGAATAACTGGTTTTACTGTTTACTGTCACTGAACATAGAATCACAGAATGGTTGAGGTTGAAAGGTACATGTGGTCCAGCCCCTCCGGTCACAGCGGGAGTAGCCACAGCAGGTTGCCCAGGATCACGTCCAGTGGGGTTTTGATAATCTCTAAAGACCATGACTCCACAGCTGCTCTGGGCTACCTGTGCCAGTGTTTGACCACCCTCACGATGAGTAAGTTTTTTCTTATCTTTATGTATTTCCTGTATTTCAGTTTGTGCCCTTGTCCTCTTGTCCTGTCACTGGATACTACTGAGAAGACTCTGGCCCCATCTTTTCTTCTTCCCGTCAGGCATATATACACATCGATAAGCTTCCCCCGAGCCTGTTCTTTTTGAGGCTAAACAGATCCCAGATCTTATCTCAGATAAGACAAGAAGTAGTGAGCATAGTTGTAGGAAGACTGAGTTAGACAGAAACAAAGAATTTGGATAAATAATCATGGGAATAGACTGCTCACTGAAATTATCTGGGCAATATCCACCACTAGTGTTTTTTTCAAGAACAGGTTGGGCAAGACAGGAATGAGGTAGTGTAATCTCTTCCTATTCACAACCTATGGTGATGTTTTGCAACCTTATTTTTTTGACTTTCAGTCTTTTTGCCCATCTCCACATTCCTTCACCTGCTTTTCATCCATGCCGTTCTTTCTTCTCTTGTGCATATATCTGCTCCTGTCAAGGCATAGCAATACCACAAAACTGCAAATACTTGCTAGCTAACCAGAAACTGCAACGTTCCTCCTACCTAACCCTCTTCGCTTGCTGTTCTTCTGCCAGTTGGGTTCTGAGTCTTCAGAACGATGGCCTTACTTCGTGTCCTGTGCTCAGGTCTTGTGAAGTTATTTAATTTAAACCTGCTTCATTATAAATAACGTGCAAATTGAACTTAAGCATCCAGACTCATCTGAGAAACAGTAGGGTTTTCAAATTTCAGGCCAGTGGATTCTAGCACTTCCTTAAGGCTGTAGATACTTCATCAGAAAGTTTGGGCCATAGCCTCTCAACTTACTGTTTTAAATAAGAAAAAATGCCTCCTTTACGAGAGTTTTTTTTCTTCTTTTACTAATGCTGTCTTTCTAGGCATTTGTTGTCCAAACGTACTTTAAAACTTGGGGGAGATTTTTTTCAGTGTTTCCAGAAAAGTAATGAATAAGCACTGTAAAGAAAAAGGTTCACACAGAGGACAGGAAAAAAGAGAAAAAAGGCTGGCATTCCATTTTTCCCCGCTCAGCCATGCTGACTTCTTTACAGAAGCGGTAGGTCTGAATGTGCTAAAAAAAAACCCTAACCCCCAAAAAAGAGAAAACAAGTCCCCAAATAACTTTCCTGCTCCAGTAAAAGGGGTTCAACCGAGGTTTCTGAGACCAACTAGTGCATTATGCATGTAATTGTTCTGTTCGGCTGATTTGATTTGCTTCAATGTTAATTATAGTGAAAAAGATAAATACAGACTCTCTATTTAAATTTCATAACAATCTTAAAAATAGATGCTACTACCCTACTCTTAATCAAACACAGCATCCACAGGCAACTGCAATTTAATGCTAAGAAAACCAGCTGTGGCCATAGATTTGCTTCTCAGTTGGAGTATGTAATTTTAGGTAGCGATATATCTTTCAGTTTTGTTCAGTGTATTTGGGTTCAGCTTATGGAACAGAAAATAAAAAATTATGTCCCCCCACAGCATTATAATGCCTATGGGAAAAGAATTCAGGAAGGACTGGGAATCAACACCGCTGGGTTATACTACTGATATTGCAAATAATTTACCATGCCACTTGTAAATCAACTAATAGGCATATGACTTATCCCCGTGGAGTGTTTTATGACTGGAAAGCACTTTGGAATCATATCATTAAAATACTAGATAAGTATACATGAAAGCATGCAAAGTTCCCTGAGATGGAAATTAGGCGAAAAATAATCCCCGCCCATTGTGATAACAGGATAGATTTATGTGGACAGTACTCCATTATGCAAAGACCAATTTTTGCTCTGTGCTTCACGTGTCCTCTTCTTCAGTCCAGTTTGTTCAAGAGAAGGCTGCATCAGCTGTTATATCAATAAGGTTGGAGCAACCCTGAGAGTCAGATGGTTGTGACTTCTTGGCAGCTTTTGTTGCTGATGTAAGTCACTTTAAAATAGCGTATGCAATCACTCCATCTCAGGGAAAAAGTGGCTTATGTGAATTCTGGCCTGGCCTGGCTTTGAGAAATAGCACCCTGGTCAAAAGAAAGGTTTACTGAATAAATGATTGTGATTTTAATGTCTTTCTCTTTTAAAATGAGTCTTTCAGAGATCAAAGTGTAGATACACTGATGTTGGTCAGAAGGGACCTCTGAAGATCACTAGTCCAGCCTTCCACTTGAAGCAGCACTTTGTTAAAAAACAGAGCTGAAATTTTAAATTTTGCTAGTCCTCTGAAGTCTCCCGGTACATGCTCCCCGCTGCCTTAGAAGGAAAAATCACTGATACAAAGTACTAGAACTTCTTAATTCCTGCTCATATTTTGCAGGTTTGAAGGGTTTCAGGCGTCTCTTGCTAGCCCGTACTCCTAACACCACCTGCACTGAGCGCCGTGGTGATACACGTGGTGACTGATACAACCACGACCTGCACTTGTGTCTTGGGCTGGTCTCCGGTGGGATTTTTTCCATATCATATTTATATATTCATCGAAAATCGCTGAGTTAGAACAAGAACCCATATTTCTTATTGCTGTAGCAGACGTGAGTAAAATCAAGGAAATCAAGGAGATGCATTTCTTTCATAGAATTTTTTCTATATTGACAGTCAGTACTGTGAGAAAACCAAACCAAACCTGGAGCTGCTGATGGATTTCTGCAACATGAGCTACGAGCTGCTGGGGCACAACTCGGTTGTGTCACCTTCTGTCCCCTCATCATCCCTGTAAACGTCCCCCGGTGGCTCCCGGATTTCAGAGCCAGGGATCCGGGAGGTACGGCCGGGCTTGTCCCCAGGGCTGGGACGGGGAAGGGCGGCGGTGGCGGCACCCGCGGGACTCCGGTGCCCTCTGCTGGTCGCTGGGGACCGTTCTCGTCCCCGCTTCGACGTCAAGTTGCTGGTGGCGTCATACGCGGAGCTAAGAAGCGCCCATGACGGCGACAGCCCGCTGGAATGAGCAGTTGGGCGCTATTTTCCGCTTGCAGTGATGCAACTGCATCAGGTGGCCCTGAGAAAGATAATTTTGTCACGGTCTAAAATTACACAGTCTATGCTGCTTTTATTAATAATGCCGTGATAGCCCGTTTTCTTTATGTAACTGTTGGCTGTATGATGAATGCTAAATTACCATGTACTGACATGGTGAATTTCTTCCACTGATTGGATTCTGCTGTTGTCAGCACACCATGTAGCGAATAAAGTTAGTCAGAAACGTGTTTCTTGGCTCACGCCCAAAAAACTTCACTTTTTTAGATTCTAAATTTGAAGGACTCTCAGAGCTTGGTTTTGCCTTCTGAACGTGACCTGCTTGAATCACATCTGAAATCTCTATATGAATTAATAACAAAACTGGTCTTTTTTTTCCTCCATAATTTACATAAATGTACTCAGATTCTGTTCCAACTTCTGCAAAGGGAGCTCCAGCTGTGCAATCATTGGGACAGAAAATCCACCAGGGAGAACAGGGAAAGTCCTAAGGACAAAAAGCTCCTTGACTTTCCTGCCCGTGTGTGAGAGGAGTGTTACAGGACAGGATGCATCAGGAGTGGATTACACTGATGGATCAGACTCTGATCCAAGAACTACTGGAGACTCATGCAGAGTTCCCAGTGGAAAACTTCTGGATGAAAAGCAAAAATAAATACCACCATGTGACAGCAGGAGAATTTCACCATCTAGATGATGGAGCTTAGATGGTACAAAATCTGAATCAATAAATTATAAAAATAAATGCTTTAAGCCTCCCTGTAAAAATCTGAGAACAAATATTTTATTTGAATGGAATTAAGACACTAGAGTAATTTGCTTGGAGTGGCGATCGTAAGGAACACGTCACTCTAAGCAACCAAGAACGAGCACCATCAAGTTTCTTCTTTCATCACCCTTCTCTGCATACCACTTAAATACAGATCCTCTGCTAAACTGGTGTCAGTGAGTCTTCCCAAGCAGCGTGTCCTGAAGGTAACAAACCACAAGCATAAAAGGGGCAGTTTGTACCTTTCAGCTGTTGCCCCAGCTGAGCCAGGTATCTGAAAACACCTCCATAAATGATGCACTTAGTGCATTTTTCAAGAGCTGACAAAAAGAAGAAAGCATGGCTTATGCTAAAGAAATAAAGTACTGATTTGTCAGAAGAAAGCTCAATACACATTCACAACTAGTAAAGATGTGGCTGAATTCCACGTTTCTCGTTCAATACAAGCACAAGTTCAAGTGAATGACTAAAAGCTGTAAAAGTGAATGACTAAAAAGCTGTAAACCTTTTCTGGATGCACATTTATATAGGGCCTGGTTTTGTAATGGGCTGATTCATTCTCCCCTGTTGAAAAGTCAAGCCTACCATATAAAAGCTAGCCTGTTAAATAATCTCAAAAGTAGATGTCACTGAGAATAAGGTGTTTGAAGCTACACCTTCGCTTAGTGTTTTTTCCACTTAATTTACCATCCTATCCCTCAGCTAGGTTGTGCTCAGTTTCAGGCCTGCAGGAAATTAGGAACTGCTGCTAGTGTTCAGTCTAGAAGCGCTGCTGGAAAAATTCAAGGCTTGTTCTGCCCGATTCTGCAGGCTCGTATTTCTTTTGAGGCAAGTAGAGATTGATGGATTAGGATTGTTTGTACAGAGTTAAGCTTTGGAATGAGGATTAGAGTTGTGGTTATGGAATAAAGAGGTGCAGAAATGAGCCAATGGCTTTCTTTTCGGTTTATAAACTGTAAACCAAACTCTAATCCTTCTGCTAGGGAATTACTGTCCTTGTGTAGATCCCAGACTGGAAATGGTTACTGGTTTTATGTGGCGCTCGAGTGTGTAAGTAGGGTTCTACAAAACGTGGTTTGGAAGCCAAATCTGAAAGTATCTCTGCTTTTAAAATCCTGGATATGTCAATGTTGTTTGTTATAACTAGAACTGCAGGAACCCAAGGCCTCCAACACCATGCAAACCTGCATTAACCTGACACCTTTTATAAGCTTTAAAAACAATCGTAGGAATGTAGGCATCTACTAGAGTCTGCCACCACAGCATGTGAGCATCCCGCCAACATGTTTACTCACTGCTGTAATGAACACATGCGAGATTAGAAAGTTTGTTTAACTATTACTGGAAACCATTTTCCATCACAGTCTTTTCAGCTGTTTTAGAAATACTGCAGGAGGAAACTCTGCCTTTGGGCTCATACACTTGGAACGCATAGCGGGGTGCAGGAAGACTTAGCGGTGCTGAGCTGTAACCCCGGGGAGCTCCTCACATAGTAGGTCACTGTGAGAGTAACGTACAGAAACATTAAATGACATGAGCAACGTCAAGGGAAGTAAGACTTGCACCCTTTCCTGGTTCTCTTGTCAAGTGACATCATGTGACATGCTTTAGATTACGTTTGCCTGTGCTGTGATGGCACAACTACATTATAATTGCAAGCACCAAAATAGGAATGTGGACATAAGTGAGTTGGTACAGTCATGCTGTAAATCAGAGGCAGAGGAGGAACTAGAACCTAGTGATGCGAAGAGCCAGTTTCTCAGCTCTATCAAATACGTATCCTGTAATTTCATACCCATATACTTTTTCTTACTGTAGTCAAGCATAAACTATTTAAGGCAAGGATTCTCCGTGCATGTAATTGTGTGTTATGTAACAAGAGTGATGTGTCTAATTGTTACTGTAAAAAAAAAAAATATAATAATGATTGCTATGATCTCTGCCTTCCCTAATAGTGCATATTTTCCTTGAAGTAATCAGGGACTTGTTGCTAGGTAGTTAATATTTCAGGTACCTTAAATATTTTAATGTGTCTGTGCTTGCTGTTTCTAGGCAGCAATATTTGTTTATGATATTGTTATACAACCCTTTCTACCTTATATCCTTTATTCAGTGTAATCTAATATACACATACAGTTAAATTTCAGTCCTGATACCTTTTTTTCACAGAGTAGCATATTGAAGTAACTACTGTTCAGAAGGATAAAATATCTCTGATGTAGAAGATTTATTCTTTGTCAGGATGCACTGCTAGCATTTTTTTCTTTCTTTGTACAATCTTCAAAACTGAATAAAATACATAGAATCATAGAATGTTAGGGGTTGGAAGGGACCTCTGGAGATCATCTGGTCCAACCCCCTGCCAGAGCAGGTCCACCTACAGCAGGTGGCACAGGATGGCGTCCAGGAGGGTTGGGAATGTCTCCAGAGTCGGAGACTCCACCACCTCTCTGGGCAGCCTGTGCCAGTGGTCTGCCACCCTCAAAGGAAAGAAGTTCCTCCTCATGTTCAGATGGAACTTCCTATATTCAAGTTTGTGCCTGTTACCTCTTGTCCTGTCACTGGGCACCACTGAAAAAAGACTGGTCCCCTCCCGGCACCTTCCCTTTAAGTGTTCATTAGCATTGATGAGATCCCCCCTCAGCCTTCTCTTCTCCAGACTAAAAAGACCCAACTCCCTCAGCCTTTCCTCATAAGAAAGATGCTCCAGCCCCCTTATCAACTTCACGGCCCTTTGCTGTCCTCTCTCCAGCAGTTCCCTGTCCTTCTTAAACTGGGGAGCCCAGAACTGGACACAGGACTCGAGTTGTGGCCTCCCCAGGGCAGAGTAGAGGGGGAGGATGACCTCCCTCCACCCCTGCTGGCCACACTCCTCTTGATGCCCCCCAGGATGCCATTGGCCTCCTTGGCCACAAGGGTACATTGCTGGCTCATGGGCATCCTGTTGTCCACCAGGACTCCCAGGTCCCTCTCTGCAGAGCTGCTTTCCAGCAGGTCAGCCCCTAACCCATACTGCTGCATGGCGTTATTCCTCCCCAGGTGCCATTTAAAAGTTGGCCATTTAAACATAAACATAAGACCATTTAAAAGTTGGTAATGCTTCTGTGCGCTTTCAGCACTATTGCAGATGCTTACATATTTCAAAAGTACAAAGTAATTCATATGATTTCAGTATTTTGGGTGAAGTCCAATTTAGACTGAACTACAGTTACCTGTATCTTTGCCCTCATGCTTCCAGGTATGTTCCTTCTCAGAGTTGGCTTTATATCTGGTATGCAGGCATGTAGATTAGAAATTTTGATAAACATTTTAATTTAATGGCTAAGGATCAAGATCAAAATCTTTAATTGCAGAGAGAAATTTGAGTTGAACTCTCCCAACTTTTTTTGACCAAGCTCTCTAAATTGCCAAGAGAAATCTTCACACGCAAATCTGCTCTATTTCACTCTTTTCTAAGAGGTAATGGACCAAGAGAAAGAAAGAGGTTTCATGGTAGTTGGAAACGCAATTGAGGAGAGCAGGAATGGAGATAAGACAAGGCCTCATCGGAGAATGATAACACCAAGGGAAGGTCCCAGGGACCAAATAATCACCAATACCTACTGAAATGCTTAATTAGGGGTAGGTGCTATCATTTCATCAATTCTTTGGAAGTAAAAATCTACATCTTTTTTGCAGCTGGGCAATGCTGCTTTAGGTTTTCCTGAGTTTAACCTCAATTTTATTCAAATACAATAGAAAAATTTGCACTGGGTTAAATATTATGGCTCTTACTAACAGATTTTACAGTCTTTTACACTTGGAGAGGCAAGAGAGACTACGGACTCTGCATATTCTTTGCCACAGATCTATATGGGCTGCAGAAAATGTACATCATCTGCCTGCCAGCCCTGTGGGAAGCAACAAGAGAATTATACCAGAGGTTGCTTGTTTCTGCAAACGGAAGGGGCTGAGCTTTCCTGACAAGACAGAAATGGATGGAAACTCAAAGCTCATCAACTGATGAAAAGCAATACATCAGGGCTTCAAGTAATCCATGTAGATGATTTTGCAAATCTAGTCTGTTCATTGCCAGGTGCTGCAGATGTAAAGTAAAGCCAGGCAAAGTTCCTGTATTGCTTTTACTATTTTGAAACTAAGATAATCCCTCAATTTTTTAAAATTTTATATTTATGAAGGCAGCTGAACAGCCCTACAGAGAGATCCTCTGTCCACTGAGCAGACATAACAGAAGTAGTAACACTTCAAAGTTTGTTAGATTTTCTTACCTGCTCACCTCATTCCTAGAAAAGGTACTATTTCTCATTAGGAGAAGATACTTATTTTCAT
Organism: Chionis minor; assembly: GCA_013398295.1. Classification (NCBI taxonomy): domain Eukaryota; kingdom Metazoa; phylum Chordata; class Aves; order Charadriiformes; family Chionidae; genus Chionis; species Chionis minor. Next base: position 653,784 of record VZSF01010287.1, on the reverse strand, counting down.
GTCTGTTCAGTCTCCAGCCTTTTTTTACCTAGATTTCCAACAATGTTATCAATCAGTGCACATTCTAACAGTGATTTCTGTATTTGTTTTGGAACAGGCCACAGAATACTGCACAGTCCTTGTATAGATGTCAAATGTAAAGAACCAGAGATGAAGAACTCCATGTTCCATGTTTAATTGTGAAAGCTGAAGCGTGTCTTTACAGATTGGTGTCCTTTGGCATTCTTCTCTGAAACAGGCATGGCAAATGAACTTTTCTTTCTATAATCTGAAATTTAACCTCTGATCCTCTGCTTCTGCTTGCCCTACAGTTTGCTAGTGCAGTGGCATATGGATACTGAAGGCTGGACCTCGTCCTCCCTTTCATGCAGATTCCCAGCTTCTGGAGACACCAGAGGAAATTCTGGTAGGCAACAACTGGACTAGTCTCTAATTTTTACCCTCTTTATTTTTTAAAGCTGTCCACTTTTAAATTCTGGAGAGGTATTTGACTGAGAATTGGTACATTCCACTGCTTTGTAACCAGGTTCTTGCGTATCTTAAAATAACTCTTGCTTTGGATTACATTGGGTGGCGTACGATTACATTTGTATCTAGTATTACACAGAGCGGACAGACTGTTCACATTCACACAGCAGTTCACGGGCGTGTAGACTGATACCATCCAGAGACAATAGTATGAATGTGGTGTTTGTGTTGAGCTGGGAAACCCAAATTATCCAGTATAAAAAGCTCTTTCTTTGTGCAGCAAGGCTAATGTATCTTAGTGTCATCCATTTACCTTTAAGCGATTGCTTCGTCTTAAGAAAAAAATAGTTCAAACAGAGTAGTTCGTTTGGATCTCCTGTGTGCCATTATGAGATACTCCTACCCACATAGATAGGTGAAAGTGACAATAAGATAATTGTATCTATTGCTAAAATGATTGTGTTCATATTTCATATATAACAATATTGTATGTTCCGAGAAACTTGGATTAATATTTATGTTAAGGCTCCAGGAAGTCATATTTTACGTAGTTAACTTACGGCTTCAACCTGTATTTTACAGCCAGCACTACTGAGCTCAGATTAGATTTTCCTTAGGGCCTCCTTTACCCATGTGGCCCGAAAGGGCTGGATTTGTTTCTTTCAGAAAAACTGTTATTGATCAATATTAGCTTTTGTAACAAAACCAAAGATTGGTATGATATTAAATGTTTACAGCTAATGATTTAGATTCTAGTTTTGTAAGACTTTGCTTTTGCTTTACTCAGACACAACAGGACCAAAAGCACGGAAGTTACTGCCCGTAACTAGTCCTTTAGTTTAAGCCCATTTTACCCTCATGTTTGTGTACAATTTATTTAAGTTCATGAGACAGTAGTGTCTTTTATTTGGTTACCTGCATGCTTAAAAAGATCAACACATGCACATAGAAGGAGGGAGTCTGAAAACCTACCAAAATAAAATCTTCTTATAAACATACCTTGATTAACATTTGTCCTCTTCAGCAGTTATATGCCAGCCACCAGAAGCTTTATTATTATTACAACTATCATTTTAAAAAGTAGAAAGTGCTCACTGAGGGTAGCGATGCTGAGAGTAGAGTTTTCCTAGGCTGGCTTACATTGCTACTGGAGCGCAGGGGAGCGACCAACCTGACTCCAGACTGTGCTGTGTTGCTTTCCTGCCTTCTGGGTGCAGTTTTGCTTGTACGCTTTTCCTTCCCCAACTCGTCTGCAAACACAGCTGGTGTTCACTTCACTTCAGGTGAAGTCGGAAGTAAAACATATCCCAGATAAAGGGCTCGTACGTCCCACCGGAGAAAGGGAGGAACCGGACAGTGGAGAGTGCCACAGTTCTGTCTTAGCCTGCTCTTGGGGGCAACTATCTGCTGCCCCTTCCTCAGGGTATGGTGTGATGTGGCCATGTGTAAATAGTCAAAACGCTATATTTATAGGAAACACAATGCCTTGTTGCTGTGATAGTTTAAATATAGAGAATAGGCCGCTACTGGCATTTAAAATATCACTAGCTGGACAAGATAGTGCAATCAGAAAATAGCCTAAGCTTTTACTGTGATGCTGTGTACAAGCTTTTCATATCCCGAAAGCTACTTAAATGAGTTGAGAGCATCTTTCACTGACTTGGGGCTTATCTGCTTCTTGAATAAATTAAATGTTTGACATTGACTCAAAATGAGTTAACAGGCAGCTTTATATTTTTTCTTATAGAAAATCTTTGGGGTATTTTCATTTTTTAAAATGGCTGCTGCAAATGCAGCGTGTGTATTTGAACACCTTGTGTTCCACAGCACGTTTGCTGTTGGTTGCCCGTGTTTTTGAAAAGCAGCGCGACGTAATGTCATTCTTATCGCTAGTATTAAAACCCTAATTATTTTCTACCAGAGTTTCAAAGCCAGGTTTCCACAGTTGGTTAATGCAGGGTCAAGCCACAGACCAGCCAGTAGAGCAGAAATGCAAGTTAATGAAGGCTCTTTTTCCTCTCCTCCGCCAGCTGCCCACATCATTGGTACCAACGCAAGGAAGCGAGCAGGCTCTGCAGAGTAGCTCAGAGGTTTACAGGGAATGGGTGGGAATCTTCATCTGCTTCCTGCTTCCCTGCTCCCTCCTCCCAGCCCACATGCAGAATTCGTAGCTACGCTGATATGTCAGGACATATATGCTGGACTGGGTGTGGTTTAATCTTGAGCAAAGGGAAACAAAGAGAGACTATGACTCAGAGCAGCACTCTTCCAGCTCCGCAGCTCCGCGGCAGCCAAATGTACTTTCCCTTATTAGGCCAGATCATGAAACCTTGCTTCATTTTGAGTAGTACCTAATTCTGCTGTAGTATCGCTGACTTTAATAATCAACTTTTAAAGTACCCTTTAGCAGAATGTAACTCTACCTCTAGCTTTGCTTCTTTAAAAAAAATTAAGTTGTAATTAAATTTGACTCCACCTACTGTGACCAACATTGCATAGTAGAACGTGAATCAGGCTCCATTAGCAGTGGATGACATGCTTTAAAAGGATAGCACCTGTTTAACTTCCTGTAAATGGCATGTTTGTATGACTGTAATCTGAATTTCCACATTGCCATCTCAGCTAATAAGGTAGTTTTGATCTGAATTACTTTAGTGGGTTACTGATAGAAACCAGAAAGAGACGAGGCCTCACACCTCCCGCAGACCTTGCTTATAGCCTTACTGCAAGAACCCATAGCTGATTTTCCTCGATTTCAGTATTTTCATTATATGTCAGAGAAATCTGTCCTCAACTGAAACGTAATCCTGCAGGAGGAATGTGTCACTGAAGTGAGTTCATACAAGAATTATGCAGGCGGGTGAACTTTCACACCTCTTCTGCTGAAATGCCCACAACGCTGCTCTAAAAGCTGGAGTAGCCAAATGGTTACAAGACATTGTGTATTCTTACATGGTGGTGTTGACTATCAAAAAGAAACTAAAAGAAGCACGAACCTTCTACCTACAATTAAGCAGAGAGTTCACAGTCCCACTGTTATTTCAAAACACTTGTTGCATTACAATTTACGTGCTATATTTTTATTTTTAAACAGTGACAGTTCTAGATGACCACTCTTGGCTTGCCTCTTAAAAACAGGTTTTCAGGTGGGTTTAAACCTGATCCCATCTAATCTCATGACTCAGAGGTTAATTCAGTAAGTAATCAAACTGCGTTAAGCAGCTATGTTAAAGTTTTCCTCATATGCTGTAAACATATGCTATAAGATAAAAAAGATGCGTTCATTTCACAAATGCAAACCAAAGGTAACTTCTGGAGTTTGGTTAGGACTCGTTCTGCATTGGTCTGATTCTGCTACCTTCGTTTTACATGGATGTAGCTGAAGTATGTTTTTTGTCCCTTGCTTAAGTGTAAGTTTGTAATCATTTAGAACAACCACAAAGTCTTGCTTAAACTGCTCACAAAATGAGAGGACTACCTCATAATGATATTGGCTCTATGAATACAAAGTGTTTGGCTGGCAATTCAGTAGTTGTTAATAAAAGGCTAATGAATTTGCAAACCAGGTTAAGATGCTGTAAACTTCTATAAGTCAACGGCAGTAGATATGGATTTCTTAATGTTATAAACAATTCTGTTAAATGGTGACTCCCAGGGCAGAGGAAGAAAGAGGGGAGGGAGAAGGAAAAGAAAATGCTAAGCCAAATTCTTTCCTCAATTCCCATATGTGATACAGCAATGAAATTAAAAGGGAGCAAATGAATGGAGAAAGGCACATTGTGGTCTTGATGAGAAACCAGCTGTGAGACTTGAGCTACAATGGTGTAACTAAAAGAAATTTCTATGTTTAGAAGAGTGTATTTGAAACCGATTACTGTCCTCACATTTCCAGCTTATAAAATCACAAGACTGAATTAGGATTCTATATTATTTTATTTCCCTCTTAAAATATAGCATCGAAGTCCTGCACACATATAAATATCCCTACAGTTTCTTACACACTTTCTATCCATCATTACTTAAAGTGCCCAACTGTGAACATTAAAAATAAAAACATTACTGTTAAGAGTGGCTACACTTAGAGAAGGACTGGTATTCTGAAAATGCAGGCCACTGATTTTACAAAAATCACCTGCAAAAGAATACACCCTAAACAACACGCATCAATATGAACCCTGAAGTAGTCGGTTTGTTTTGTTTGGGTTTTTTTCCACTCAGCTGATCTAAAAGTGATTAATGTACAGGGTTTATTTTTGAAACATGTCTTTTACATAGTGTAAGAATAAAGGATAAATGCATTACTTTCTTTCTAACTCCCTCCTTCCCCCACAAAGTGTTTACTGTGTCCCAAGCTGCTATGTTGATTAAAAACCAGTTGAAAAGAGCTCTGGAAATGCATGCAACTTAAAATTCACTTAAACACGCTTTAAGTTATACAGTCTGGTAGATTTTAATTGCAGCATGGGGCTACGGTTCAGTTGGATTATTAGATGTGTTTGTCGTGGTGGCGAGATTGGTAAACACTTCTTCCTTAGTTTCAGGCTGATGTCTTTGCATTTTGGTTTCCTCTTTAGCATCTTTATTACTGGTATCTCCCTTGCTCTTGACTACCACAGGTTCAATCTCCATGATTTCCTGTGGTGGCTTAGGCTGTGGCAAATTTGACTGAAGTCCATCAACCTGAACTGGTTCCGGGACATCTTCTGCTTTCTGTTCAAGTCTTTCCAAAATGTTCTGGACCTTCCTTACACCATCTCTCCTGGCCTGGCGCACATCTGCACGACCCTCAGGGTCCACTGAGTCTAGGGCTAGCAACTCTTTGGTCAAATACTCTTCAATCATCAAGTATTTTTTGTCAGTTTTCTTGCCTTCAAAGGAGTCGACCGCCTGCTCAAGCATTTGTACTTTCTCCAGAATTGCCTCTACTTTCAAAACACCAGGATGCTTTTGAGGTTCTCCTGTTTCCATTGTCTTCGGTGTTGCAGCTTCTTCAGGAGGAAGCTTTTCCTGTGGAGGAACAATCTTAGCTGTGCAGGGAACCTTTTTATCAGCTTTCTCTGCCATGGCTGGGGGCTTCTGGGGTGGTAGTTTAGGATCTGGTTCTTGGTGGGTGACCTGAATTGGGATATATGGTGACGGCGCCTCGGTTTCGGGTGGCGGGACTGCCTTGTTTTCAGGTTTGACTTCAGGCAGTGGGGATGGTCTTGGTGGCTCCTGAGGTGGCACTTGTTGCTGAGAAACCTGGTGAGCAAGGCAAGTTTATGTTGAGATACAATGAGCAATGCTCCTTATTTCCTTCTAACAAACAAGTAACCTTACATCCAATTTCCTGTACTTCTAGAAGTGGAATTTTTGCACACACCAGATGATTAATCTTTCCTGCGTATTGCTGAATTTTACTCTTTAAAAATAAAAAAAAAGCACTGTGTTGAAGAGTTGTTACTGTTTTCAAGCTATTGCAGATTACAAGCACCAATTGACTTTCAAAGACATTAAACTATAAGATAGGACCATAGAGCAAAGCCCTCACCTGCATTGTCAGTAAGATTTGTTGCAGTTGTCTGCAGCATGACCCAGATTTCCTCAGTGTGTCACTGAGAGCTGGTGTTTCTTGAAAAGCTAACTATTTTGCTGAGTTTTAATCACATTTTGGACTATTCTCATCCCGTTCATGTTTTCAGGGCATTCGTTTTTTCGCTAGTGCTTATTTAGACTGGTTTTACCTTTAGAGTATTTACATGCAGAGGCTACTGTGTCAATCTTATCAAACTGTAGTGATTCGAGACAATCCCTGGGATTAATACCGATGTAAGTGTCATCGAATCAGAAATCTCTTGACATTAGTTTTTTAATCTTAGCAGAAAACTGGAATTCATGAGATATTAAAACCAAATAAGTAATGGCCTGCACTGACAATCTCCTACTGCTTTTCCCATTAAACATAAAATTTGATTAGGGAGCTCAAATTCTCACCTATAAAACTAAATTAGCATTACAACCTAGAATATGCCACTAAATCTGGAGTCTTGATTGTTTTGTCCTAGCACCTGCATTTTCAAAAATATTAGCTTAATTCTGCTCCTGTCATTTTCAATGTGAAATCTCTCCAGAGAGGAAATCAAGGCTTCCCTTTCCACAAACTCACAGTTATCAAATTCCCAGGAGTGTTTAACTGTAGTTTTAGCAAGAATTTTAACATGGAAAAAATGTTCAATGAGCAACCTGTTCTATGAGTGAGAGCATGCTTCATGCAGGAAGAATAAAAAGCTCTGCGACTAAATTTTGCTGATTCTTTCTTCAGAACTAAAATTACTTTGTACCTCCGATGCTATCCTAAATGGTTCTGAGACATCAATGAGGGTGTATTTACATAGATGCCACAAATCCCGCGGACCTGATTTTCTTCTCACAAACATAATGCAACATCAGTGACCTCAGTGTAATTACACCAAATTACACTCTGACGAGAGGAAAATCAAATTGTGCGTTAAATCAGATTTCAGTGATCCAAAGACTCCACAGTCCTGACAGGCCGAAAGGCAGCTTGCTGCTAGCTTATTATCTCGGTGTCTCCCGATTTGTTTAAATACAGCAGTGGAGACTGCTTTATGTGCTTTCATGTACCTGTAAGTATGAGCCAGCTTTTCAGCTCTAGCCACACTGCACAGAATACCCGGCAGGTAATTCCCTTCCCCATTCTACGTACCTGGGGTCTGTCTACAACTGTCTGCACTCTGATGGGAGCCGGGGGCTGTATCTGGGTGGTGACTCTGGCCGGTGAACTTTCACGGCTCGACGAACCTCTCTGAGACACTCTGAATGGAGACTGCGCTCGCATTGGCTTAGGCTCCCTTTCCTCTGGCTGAATTTTGTGAAACACTGGCTGGTGGGCTTGGTACTCGCTCTGCTGGGCAGGGTAGTGTGTCTTCTGTGCCTGATGGTAGACTTGCGTGGGTTGCCGTTGGATATTTTCGTGGATCACAGGAATTGGAATATAACCACGAGGAAGCTGATGGCTTCCTGCGTTGGGTCTGCCAGAGGACTGAGGGGAAACCGTTGGAGAATCAGAAGCTCCAGGAGATTGAGGCTGCCATGAAAACAAAAGCCATTATTACATTTCAAACATTTTTGTGTTTACAGTACTTTTCATTTCCAAAGAGGAAAGAAGGAAATGGTCAGAGAAACTGAGCTCATGTTTCCAGCATGCAAAGGATCCACTTCCTTGTTTTTTCAGCCAAGGGCCTCACCATACCAACCACAGAAGTTGTGAGAGAGCATCATTATAACAAGTAGAAACCTGAGCTACAGCATTCCCAGCCCTCAAATGAGCAGGGAGTGGATGCTCAGTCAGAACGTTTGCTCCTTTTGCACGGCTGTTCCTGTCTAAACCTGTTAAATTTGAGGCAAACTAAAGTTAAGCAAACAAATTATACGCTGGAGACAAAACCAAATCCCTAACAGGGACACACAACATTCAAACTTCTGATCTGGGTGACGCTAACAGATTTTGTTTGTCTTGTGTTTTTTTTAGCCGGGCTCGCTGCAGAATCCCATTCCCAGCGTGTTCCAGGTTGTGGGTCTGCAGTTTGGGGAAAGGCAGTTTGCCTCCTTGCAGCTCCCTCCCACCTCCTGCTATGCCAATCCGTCACCTCACCTGCTTTGTACCAACTCCAGCAGCTGTCAGGCTTTCTCTGACCAGTTTCACTAAGTAAGAGGAAAAACAAATGATTTCCTGATGGGTTTGTTACACGGCTCAGTGAAAGGTCCGGGTCAGACTGGAGCTGGCAGGAAAAAGGGCAGGACAACGTGGCCAGAAGACAAGAAGAGAAGGGTGGGCAAGGCAGGAGAGGAAGGGGAACAAGACCTCTCTTTTGGTGCTGGTGAATCCTTCAGCTGCCCATGAAACAGCAAACTTAGATAAATAAACAAACAAATGCTGGTTTGTGGTATGGTACCCATCACCGCCACTGCTGGTGGCCTTGTTGAGATGGGGTTTAAAGGAACAATCACAGGCTCTGCTCCGTTGATACCCACACTGTGCTGCACCAGCAAGTTCTGAGGTCCTCAGTACTCATCTCAGAGGACTTCAGTAAGAGGCACACAAGACATGCTCCTGAAGCCACTCTGCATACAAGGCAAAGCTGTACGGTGTTGGCAGAAGGAAAAGCCGAGCCTCTTGTCCCAACACTGCATGGACAAGGCTTTGTTAGTTAAGACAGCTGAGAAACCTGCCAGCAGCATTTTAATTACCTTTTTCAGACTCCAAACAGGTTTCAGAGAAAAAGCCACCACTGCTGAATTACAGACCTGATGATATATTGTCAGCTTGGTGAAGGCTGAATTTCCTGCTCATCTTACTTTGAATAAAAATTAGTTTGGTATTTCCATATATTACAAGAATACCAATTCTGCTAATTCTCTAGAGAACAGGCAAACCAAAATGCCACCTTCTGAAACACAAAGTAAGCAGGGTGACTTTTTTTTTTTTAAAGTTGATAGTTCGAAAGTATTTTAACATGCCATTGAATGACAAAAATACTTTACAATTCACTTTTAAAGCTGTATATGTGTAAATTTATACACTTAATACAAGTGAAGAATTAAACTGGAAAGTGAAGATCACAGCAGTGCAACTTCTAAACTGGCCTGGGTTGGTAGCTAACTGGCCACTTTATTTGTTTTCTCTCCCACTTTGTTCTTGTCAGTTCCTGACTCCTGGTGCAGAACACAAGAGAGTTGCCTGTATCCTCCGCTTGTGGGGGAAGCGGTATAAACCCCAAAACAACCCTCCCCTGCTGCATGACCTACAGGGCTCAGAAGCTCCCTTTTTGCAGAAGCCATTTACGTGTGTTTGTTTCTGCAGAATCATTCCAGAAGGAAAGCGGGCGATGCTAGAAAAACCCGACATACTTATGCTGCCTATGACTGTGCACTTTCACATTTTAATACTCTGGAAGTATTGGGAAAATGTAATCCTGTGGCAAGTTTGGCTTTCTGAAGGATAAACTACCCGTGTGACATTCAGGTCATAAATGCTGTAAAGACCAATGCAAACACACCCCAGCAATACCGACACGTTACCTCGGGTCCGTGCGTGGCCGGCGCTTGGGCTGCTGCAGCTGCCGTTGTCTGTCCACATTGTTTATCCGCCTGAGAAGCCTCCGGCGGTCCCCTTGGAGGGGACTCGGGACCGCCATAGCTCCCCCTTAGAGGTGGCTGCGCCTGCACTGTGGTAGGCACAGCTTCTGTCTTGTAGCGCTGCGTGCCAGGCTGCGGAGCAGAAAAGCACGGGTGCTGCTGTCTGCCATCGATGCCCTCGTGGATGACGGGAATAGGGATATAGCCAGCCCGGAGCTTGGGGTATCCCATGTTTCCTTCTCTTGCTGGTGGCTGCTTGGGGCTATCGCGAGATGGACCATTTGCTGATGACTGGCTTTCCTAGAAGTTAAAAACATCACAGAGCACTTGCTGGTAGTTCAGCTCAGTATACCTGGTAAGAAAAAGCTGCCCTCAAGGTCTGTCCCTACAAGCAGGATCAGCTGCGTGTGAGAAGTTCAGACCCTCTTGGGTCTGTGCAGGGCAGCTGACGGCAGGTGCTAACACGCCAGATCTGCAGGCAAGAGAAAAGAGTAAGCTAAAAAAATCTGCTTATGTACAAGTCTTTCACTGCCACTTCTCATAAATACCAACTTAGACTTTAAAATACCTACCTAATTACAACAGGATTTCTTACTCAGCATACGTTACTTGCATTTAGCCACCAGCCCACCCGCTCCAGACAGAGCCCCTCCACCCTCTGGCCTGTGGGACCAGATACATTTCCTTAGCACCTCTCAGAACCCACCCCCTGCTATAGACAACATCTGACAAGAAATTTTCAAGGAAGCCTGTTCCCACCAGGAGCGCAGTATTTGCTGCTGCTGTTCCCACTGGCTATCTGAAGAGTTACTAATGCCGCACACTGAAAGATATATTCACTTCCAGCTACAGGAGGATCCAGTTCAGTAAATCTCCAAGGAGAGGAGAAGGGAAGACAGGAAAGCATAATGAAGAGGAAAACGCTGAAAAGCAAGATAAAATAAATCCCTGCGTTGTCTGAGTACACTCACTGGACAATGTCAAAGCTCTGGCAAGGGTGGAAGTGGTTTGTACTAAGAGCCCTCACAAGTCCTCTAGTAAGTTCTTCCTGCATCGGTCGTTCTATTTTGAGGCCCCGCGAGGGCCAAGTTCCAGATGTATCTCTAAGTCAGATCATGTAACAAGCACCTCTGTCATTCAGAGGGTAATGTCATTATTCAGTAAGAGGAGAATTTAATAAGGGGACATATGGTGCAAGTGTTGGAAACCCTATTTTTAAAGAGGTGTTTAAGCTGCAAAAATATTTAATGTCGCCTCCGTACACATTAATATACGAATTAATCAAGAAATAACTGTTTTACCAACCAGATTTTGAGTGTTCTTCCTATATGACAGTATCCCCTTAAAAATCAATTTCTGAGAATTCCTGGGAGCAATGAAGCTGCGGAGAATAAAGGCTATTATTTAGGTAAGCTAATAAAATAAAGATAACAAGTAGTGAAAGGAACAAGCTCAAAGTCAGAGGCCCTGATGTTGCACTTCATTTTACTCATTAAAAAACCCTGCGCAAACAAAGGAAAAATTCCAAAAGAGGCATAGAGGAGAGCCAGGCCTAGAAAGGTCGCACAGAGAAGTCATCTGAAGTTGGCTTTTCCAATTGCAGAACAAGGATGATCTCACGCCAAGGTCTGCACCAGGATCCACCGCCGACAGATGAGTCATTTTAAATTCACCCTACTGGGAAACCACATTCCTCTGCTCCACGCAGGCTGTGTAAGGGCTTCAGGACCCCGAGGACCAACAGGCATTTGCCAGTTCACCTTGTACCAGCGCTCCCAGCAGCCGTCTCTCCTGGGATCTGGAGGGATGCACGCTTACGCCAGCAAACTGCATTTGCCGGAAAATAAATTTGAGGTGCGCTCAGCTAGCAACAATGCGAGGCCGCGTCAGAGCCAAGCGTCTGCCGGGCGAGCGGAGCCAAGCAGGCTGCCCGGCAAGGAGGGAAACTGATGATTCCACAGTCGGAAGAAGCACCTTGCCGCTCTGCGCTGACTCCATGCGTTCTGCACCCGGCCCGCACCAGCTGCTCGGCACAGTCTCCCTGACGGAGGGAGCAGGCTGCGGGTGCAACCCGAGAGTTCCCGGCCAGCCACCCCACCTACAGGCACGGCTCCCAGGGCTATAAAAAGGAGATTCACTCACTTCCAGCGTTGTCAGACTCCCCGCGGGAAGGGTCGGTGCTGGGAAGGGGTGAGGAGCTGGGCAGCAGTACGTGCAGATGCCCTCACATGAGAAGGCTCCGCTCCACCTGTGCGCACAACAGATCTGCCCAAAGGGATTAGCTGCCAGCTCCTCTCTCCTGGCATTTTAGGGGTCTGCAAGGTTTTGAACTGCTCGGGGATAAGCCCTGCAATCTCCTGGAGTAATCCACAATGACAAATCCTTGCCTTCAACACAGTGTCCCACTGCCCCCAGCCTCCAGGAACCCCGTCTTCGGAGTGTGACCACCGGCTTCCCCTCCCTTGTCTTCATTTTCAGACCCTTAAGGCTGCCCTTGTTTTGAACCCTCTTAGCAACCCCAGAAATCTGCCTCTGCAACTTAAGCTGTGGTAAGAACAAAACAAGGAGCCCAAGACCAAAGAAAAATCAGGTTGGACTGCTTTTTCGAACAATTCAGTTTGTATCTCAAGTGAAACTTTTGGCAAGGTTAACACTTTTTTTAATGGAACCACTGCCCCCTCTCTAAGAGCCACAGCGTAAGCTATACTCTCATAATTTGTCATTTATTCTTACAGCTTCAGAAAACCTACGCTGCTCCTGTAGAAGGTTAGCATTTCAAGTTGGTCCTTTGCTTCCCCCATCCCCCCCATAGTCAGGTCTGCTAACCACAGAGGACTTTTGTGTGTCTGTGTCTCTTAACAATGCCGTCATATTGCAGCGGTCCTCAGTAAAGCAACAAATATAGTGTCCCTTTTCCCCCCTGTCAGTAGCTCTGAGACACAGATCAGATTTAGGAAAGGTGCTCTCATCACAACTGCTCTTCCTGATCCACATTGTTCTCTTCCATACTTTTTAACCCTATAAAGGGTTTCTTAAGTTAGCCAGTTTGGATCACCACATCCTCAACCATTCCTTCATCTTTCCTCTTCCCTTTTCTCCCCACCATTTCGTATGTCCATGAAGATGCACAACCCATGTGCTTTGAAACACCCTGCACTGAGGAACCACCAGTCCAGCACCGTGACCGAAGACTGAAGAGGCCTTGGGTTCAAGTAGATGGCTGCAAGTGCTTTGGGTTGGTTTTCAGTGAGAATCCACCACAACAGCGAGGACATGCGGATCCCAATACCTCCACAGTCAGCTTTTGGCAAAAGCAGTTCTCTGTTTTGTGCAAGGAAGCCTGCGTTTCCAGCCTGGACAAACAGGTTCTGGAAGACTTCAGGAGAAGCTCAGGTGTGCCTGGGGATGCTGCGGCAAGGAGGGAGGAATGGAATGGAGCTCTGGAAAACTCTCATCGTAACTCTATGGAGAAAAGATTTGTGGGTTCCCTCTGAACGCTTTAATTCCTAAATTTCACAGGCTAGCCAGCCAGGAGACCAAAACTAGCCATTCTGGGGTTTTATGTGCCCTCTAACAGATGCAGTTTTTGCTTGTTATGTTAACAAACATGTTATCTCAAAAAGCCCAGAGCTCACATTTAGCACAAATCCACAAAGAATATGACCAATAAATGAATAAACTCCTTAGTCCATCATCCTTCCCAGTTTTAGTGTACAAAGCAGGAACCCAATTCCTATTTCTGCATGAAAAAAAAAAAGTAAATTTCTCCTGCCCTCATCCAAGGAAACAAGTACTTTGACGATAAAATTGAGAATAATTTTGAACCACAGAACATCAATAAAATTTTCCTGTAAGTAGCACAACTGACAATGAGCGCTGCAGGAATCCTGGCTGTGATGACACACTCATTTTACATTTAAGAGACAGAATCCCCAAAAAAGGAGGGAGCATAAAAAAGCAAGAAACTCCTCCAGGCGGCTCAGAAATTTCGACAAGAGTCCTGACCTGCACTTCAGGCACCCTGAACCCCCACCAGAAACTCGGACCCGATCCACTATCTCAGGAGGTGCCAAGCAAGTGTAAAGGAGTCATCCTCGCTGGTCAAACAAGAAAGAAAAAAGCCTTGCTGTGTTTTAAAGGAGCTGCGAGTGGGACAGGCGAGCCGTGCCGGGAGATCTGCTCAGGAGGAATGACAGCGCTCCCACCTCTCCGGACGAGGACATGTGTTTCTGTTGTGAGGCCATCACCATGATAAATAAAGGTGCAGCCAGCACAAGTTGTGCAACTGGAAAAAACACTTCATACCCCCACATCCTACTCTTGGCTTCCCATGGGAAGGGCACGGGCAGGAGCGACACTAAAATCTTCCAACTTGCTGAGATTTTAAGTGAGTTCTGACACTGTGTGCCATTGGAATAAAGAAAAAAGTGATGGCAAGAGAAAAACACAACCTTACAAGAAAACTCCCGGTACAGCTGTACTAGCTATCCGGAGCGGCTAATGGCGTAACTCCTGACTGCTCAAGTGTTATTCCAGACTGAAACACAGAAACCTGCAAATTCAGTCACTGCCGATGCCAGCAAATTGCCACTGAAGTCATCCAGATGGCCGTACCAATAGAAGGAAATTTGTCAAAATATTCTGTATGCGCATTAGAGTGCTTGAATAGCTGTATCGAATTTGGAATCTCCCTTTTGAGACTGCTTGCATAATACATTTTTCATTCCTCTTATACTACAATGGCCTACAGAAAAAGAAGTTAAAAAGCAAGTTTTGCTGCCATTACACTCTCACATTTTTCTTGACCTGTATTGATATTATTTGTAGTACAGTAAATTCAGCTAAAGCATGTATTACATACACATGTAGCACCTCTGTAGCTCTTCCAGAGCATCAGAACAAATATTTAAATTATATTTGTTTCATAAATATTATCTGGCAAAAGAACACAAACTTTACGAATGTTACCAAGAGATGAAATATCTCTTTCTGTATGCAAACAGAACAGCTACTGACTTCAGTGTGGTTCTGAACTTTTAAGCTGCTGCTGTAAAGAGTATCATGCAAACAGAAGTATTCTGATTGCTCAAATGGCTGAGAAAATGCCAGTGTCTGACAAAATCAGACTTGAGAGCACACTTCCCATGATTTTTAAGCCTGGATCCTATATGTTTAGGAAGAAGAGAGTAGTATGAGTCTGTTCTTTCACAATAGAATACAACAATATAACTGAGTGACTCAAATACAGCAACTAAGTTTTGCACATATACTCAAATCTATTTTTTATCAGAAATTGCCATGAATACCAAAAAAAGCCAGTAGTACCTAATATTCAAATCTAAGAATGAGGTACCGAGTCTATTTATTAAAAAAAAAAAGGCATGGAAAAATGGCAAAACTTTCACCATGAGAACTGGACTCCATACCTGCTAGTATTTTACTTTTGGGCAGAGTTTTTTTCTTCTCACACTAACTAAACAAATCAAAACTACTCCACTAGCTTTGCTACTGATAGAAATCAGCATGTCCAAGTATTCCTTGTAACTTGCTTAAAGTACTTAAAAGTTTCTCAACAGCGCTTAAGCATATTAATAGCACAACATTGTCATAAAGTATGTTTCCTTAATACTTCCCAGAGAACTACACAACGGGAAGGTGGAAAGCGCTGACCCCTAACTACCTACTGCCGTGCTTCAGCCACTGAAGATTTTTACATTCTCACTCTTTTACTCACAATTTGTGCTTAAATATATACACTGAGCACATAGGCATTTGAGCAAGATATCATTAGCTAATGACTGAAGGAAACCATGAATAAGCTTAGTCGCATGAGCTGTCTCAGTAGCACTTTGTGTCGGTCACATCATGGAACCCATTTATACACCAACCTGCTTTTGATGTTTTACTTGCTGAATGCTGAGTTTTGTTTCCTCACATATACATGTGTAGGCAAATAGGCCTTTTGTTCTCTCTTGTAATTATCGTGTTGTATTATACAAGTATTGCATTAGCGTATGCTCTAACTGATGGAGCGCAATGATGTCACTAGGAATAAACACCGAAGGAGAAATCCAATCCTAAGCTTTCCAGAATGGAGAGCCCTACTGGAGCAAACACATTGGCTATCTTGCAGACTCATCTTGTTTCAGGAAGTAGAACTTCTCTTCTTTATCACTAAGATGATTCTTAGGCTACAGTGCCTCGGCACAGACATGACGACACTTGTCCTTTATGCCCAGGAGTGGAAGCTGGCCCACGCACAGAAAACATCCGACAGGCCAAACTGAATGTGTTCAGAGGGAGAAGCAAGAAGCAATGACTGCTACGAGGAGCAGAGGGCTCTTTGGAGAGAGCTGGTATCACCATCCATCCTGTTAGCTTTAACAGATGGGGTTAAAGAAAAGCCCTTTAGAGCGCTCACAGAAATATCCTTGTCAAGGGCGATGAGAATGACATGCTTTATTCAGTTATTTCTGTTCACTGCCCGCTTGCCTAAGCAGCAGGTGGTCAACCTGTTGCTCTCCTGCTCTCAGCTGTGAAACAGCAATACGGAACACGGAAGAAAGTACGAGCTTCAGGAATTAGCAAAGCAATGCCCCACAAAAGAGGAGACTAACGAGTAGCTAACAATTGAAGAGCTAGCTGTGATTCCACAGGTCATAGTGAAGGTCTGTATTTTCCTTTAAATTTCATTTCGCACAAGCACAGTTTTCTGACTCCACTTCCTAAACAGCAATTTTCCAACACCATAAAAGCTTGCTACACTGCACCCTATTTATCAATTATAAGGCTTTGCCATGAGCCATAAAAACATACTTTCGTGCTACCTGACCTACTGGGTGATGTTAAGACAAGTCACTTCACCATCCCATGTCTCGACTTCCTGTCTGCAAAACCAAGAAGGAAAAATAAAAAGAATCAAATCAGCAGCTTCTGCAATGTATTTGAAGATAACAGCATTTTTCATCTGCAATTAAGTAATGTACTTTGTGCGAACAAGCCGTTTCTTCTGTTTTTTATTTCTATTTAACTTGGCATGAAGAGAGGACGCAGCTGCTAGAAGAAGGTGGAGACAGAGCTTACCTAGAGAGTGATACTGCCTATATACCCCAAAGCATATTGGATCCTTACCTGCCTTATCATGGTTCAAGTGGGAACAATTCTATTTTTGCCATGTGGTTATGGAAAAGTCCTGCCTGTGCATAGGTTATAGGTGTTAAAAATACAATTCCTAGGTAAGACTGTTGCCATCTGGCACAAGGATTCTTCCTTTCTCATTTAGATAAAGAGGTATGCTGTGTCAGGATTTACATAAAACCATACAAGACCTTCCTTGTTTTTCCTCTTGCATGATTGCCCAGACACTGCCGCATTATTGCTAGTGAAATTTCTTCAGGTTCCTTTCTCATGTTTCCAATTTGATCCACCCCTTGTTTTCAGATTAATTGGAATCTCCATAAATTAACTCCTGCTTACCATATTCTATCAAGGGGGGCTTTAAATAACTACGCAAAGCAGCTTCAGGGAATCTGGACAAAGCCAGTACGCAACCCTCCAAAAATCTCCTAGTGATAATTTTACCATTCCTACATATTATGCCATTTATATACAGTACCTTTTTAATCCAGTAACTAATTTATTAACCCGTGACAGAAGGCACATCAGCATAAGTAATGTAGAAAACATTAGGTTTAAGAGACCTAAGTTGTAACCTTGTCTTACATTCCCTTCCACTGATGTGAACCACTGCAGAGGACAGAGTTTCAGAGAGGCGTATTGAACCTTCAATGCAATTTCTAATTTGGTCGATCAAGAATTTTTCACTCGACTCGAACGTTACGAAGTCAGTGTTCAAAAATAAGTTCACTGCTAAAGAGATGGGAATCAAGTAACTTAAGACTTATTTGGGGAAGCAGAGGGAAGAGAGATGCAACAGTCAGGAAGGGTGAGGGTGAAAACTTGGGTGTAGGTAGTTGTTCCCCAAATACCAACGAAGCCATCAGTAAGAAGGTAAGATGGTTTCTTCTTCCTTTGTTTAGGCCTGTGCAGTCGTTGTTGCAACCAATATATCCCTTTTATAGCTGCTCCCAGTCTTTTGTGGCTGGCTGGTACAGCTTTTATCTCAAACCCAAGGCATTAGAGAGCTATCGATCATTGTAATATTAGTCCAGTGAAGCTCAGCACAGTCAATTCCTTTGGTCTATTTTCAGGTGCAGTATTTCCCATTGGGTTTACTGCATGGGGAAACAACATAGGGAAGGGGCATTGATAAACACTCATACAAGCCTTGTTCCTGTTTTCTTCTTTAAATGTTACCTATTTTTATCAACACTTTGGGGAATACCAAGTAAACGATTTAACATTGTAAGACAATCTTGCAGAAAGTACACTGAGCTGTGATGGTGTAAGTTAACACAGAAAATACCAACAACAGATAAAGATAGGAAATCAATCACTCTACCAAAGAAAAGATGGGAAGAGTGGCATTGCTAATAAACACTTTTTAAGTAAAGTAGGTATATACATGCTTCGTGATACTGATTTTACCTTGATCTGTGAATGTCTTACTATTAACTAATTAGACCCTTGGAAGAAAATCATTAGTCCACCAAGAGGTTTTGTTAATAAATGTTTTTCAGTCATTTGCCAAGTCATGGCTTATTTCTCACTGGACTACAGTAAGAGACTTTCTGTTCTTTCCCAGGAAGGTCTCCCCAGTCCAGCCTTAGATTGCAATGGCTTCATCCAAGTAAGAGAGCTAAAGATGCTGAGGAAGGACACCCATCCCTCAGGTGGGTAAAAAAAGGCCAGACTGAATGAGAAAATAACAGAGCGCCACCTGAATTGATGAACCCATCTAAAATACCTAGTGAAATTCAAATCAAGGTCTGGTTCCGTTGATTTAAAATGGCTGTGTCATGGGTTAAAATTTTAGAAGAGCCATTTCTCATTTTACCTGATGATATATCTGGTACAGTTTACTGTAGTCAGCGTAATCACACTGATGTCAAGCCTAGAGTGAGTGAGAAGACCAAGATTTGGGGGAAATTCATTACTAATACTGCCTCAGCTGTATTACTTAGCTTAGAAAAGCTCAGTTAGCTTTAGACCTCTGCTCTGTTCATTGTCCCCTTACAGTGTAATACCTCATTTCATTGCCTAGGTCTCTTCAGAAAGGGAACAAATGTTCAAAGAGACAATATTGACAGATACAGTGTAAGGGTTATTGAAAGACCACCTTAAAGGCGATTCAAAAAATTGCTCATTTCACTGGCAAATTTCAGTGGAAGCAGAGCAATGATAAAGTCAGTACAAGTCTGATCTTTGTACAATCATCCCTGAAAAAGCGCATGAAGTCTGACATGCGCAGTCAGCTTCTGCAATTCTCAGATCAATTCTAAAACCCCCGAGTTCTCATTTGAGCTAAACTAAGAATGAGGGAAATCAGAAGGCTGTTCATAACTAGTCTCTCTGCCTACATCTGTGATTTTGTCCTCCCTGTTTAAGTTTAAAAAAAAAAAAAGTCTAATGCCTTCAAAAATCTCTGCTGGATTTGAAATTCAGTGATGGTGGGTCATCTGTCTTCTTTGACCTTGTCTAGCTAAGAAAATATTATTTAGGAAGAGAAGTACTTTCCTTGGGCCTCATTCTGAGATTCTTTTGCAAAATAGTATCTGTCCTTGCACTTAAACCAGATTTCAGAAGTTGTCCATTAACTCCAGCAGATATTGTTAACGCGAGGCTGTGACAAATGGCTGTATGAGATCAGTTACACACAACTCCTGTCACCAGAAGCTGGAGGGTTATTTCTTTGAAAAACATTGGACAGGAACTCCCAAAAATCAACAGTTTTCCATTTTCATCTCTGAAAGCATTTCTCTCTCTCTCTTAACGAACGATCCCAAAGCACACACACATTCCTGCCGGTAGTGAGTAGTAACAGATTTTCCTGTTTGGAAAAAAGTGTATCCCACAAAAGCCGTTCAAAAGCAGGTGCAACTTTCTCTGTCTGCAATAACCTTGCAAGTTGGCAGAAGACAAGGCACTTTTCATCACCACAGATTTCACATCAGATAGGGGTGAAAATTTGTTTTCTTTCAGGCACCCGCTCAGAGTTGCTGCTCCATCAGCGAGCAAACTCATTTTTCACACAATTACCAAAAACAGCTTAAATGTGACTTTCCTGTTAAATGGGTTCATTTCAAGTGGTATTTCCACAAAAAAAGCCTTCGAGTAAACACTGCACTTTTCTTCTCAAGTATGTTTTATGCTTGCAAAAAACACAGTATTTATTATTTTTATTGCCACAACAGCCAGCGTTAACAGGTGCCTCATTCCACCAGGAAGATGGTGCCTCCAAAAAGCAGTTAAAGAGCTTTTTCCTTTGCCAGCCTCAGTGTTCGCGTTATCAAAGTACATTTTTGCAAGACCTCTGCGTATCGTTCCTGGGGTTGTGGCGTTGGTGGATGAACTTGACTAGCCCCTAAAAAGCGGGGAAGGGGGTGGAAGGGTCCATCTTGCCCGTGACGATGGTTCGAGCGCTTTGTGGGCGCAGGTCCCGGTCACCTGGGCTGAGCCCGGCCCTTCCTGCCCTCCCCACACCGAGCCCCCCCTCATGCTCTGTGCCCAGTGGGCAAGCGCTATTTTAAGAAACATTAAGGTCTTAAAATAATAACACTCACTGAGTGCTTTGATCCTCGCGTTTTATGTAAGGCTACAGAGGAGAAAAAGCTGCAACAAGTGCGTCCAAGATACATTTCCAAGGAGCCAAGTATGGCTCAAACGCTACATTTTTGACACGTTTAGCACGCAGTTAGATACAATTCGGAGGCGAGGGGGGACACAGGGACACGGGACGACACTCCTGCTTAGAGCGGCACCTTCTTCCCAGCCCCTCGGTTCTCCCCGGGACGGCTCCGGCCCCCCCGTGGCGGCGGCAGCCGGGCCCGGGCTCCCGGCCAGCCGCAGGGCTCCTCCGCGCCGGCCGCTCCCGGCGCCGGGGGGACGTGGCGGTGCCCCCTCCCCGGCCTGCCAGANGGGGGTGGGGGGGAATGGTTTTCCCACCAGGCGACTTCTACTTGGGCTCAAGTTTCCAGCACTTTCTGCCCACGGCCGTTGCATTGCGAAAATACCAGGGCGGGTGACAGGGCCGTGTGCCCCACAGGGGCCGGATGCCCCAAAACCCAGCGAATTTGACCCGAAAGGGCCCCGACAGAATCCCAGCCGCTCTCCCCTCCGCGCCTCTCCTTCCATGGACATATTTGGACTAAGATACGGCTTTTCCCTGGGCATGCTAAGGACAAACCCGGAGCAGACGGCTACCGAGAGTTGGTGAGCAGGGGAAAAAAAAAAAAAGAATAAAAAAAGAAAAGAAAACAAAACTTGACAAGTCAAAGTCGGGGCTGGGTTTCTTTCTTGGTTTCTTTTTTCCCTTTTTTTGAGGACATTCATTGTTTGGGCTGTTCACAGCCGAAAAATAAATCAAGGTTCGGCTCTCGCCTGGCAAGGCCGGGTGGACTTCACCAACTTTAAATAAACATTACAGGGCCGAGGTATCAAATGATTTAATGCACAAAAAAGGGACTGCAGTGCGTCAGAGACAAAAGGCAGCTCCTGCCCTCACTGCATCGCCATGCGCCGGGGGGGAGCGCCGGCCCCCCCCGGGCCGGGCGGGGGACAAGGGACAGGGCCGGGGACAAGGGACGGGGCTGAGGGTACCTGCGCCGCCGCCCGCAGCCGCGGGTCGCTCCAGGTGGTGGTGCGGCTGTTGTGATCCACGAAGAAGGGCCAGCCCGTCTGCGGGTCGATCTTGATCTCCCAGCCGGGGGGCAGCGGCTCGGCGCTCCCCTCCATGGGCGGCGGCGGCGGCGGGGGGGGACTCTGCGCGGCGGCGCTCATGGCGGGCCGGCTCCGCACCGCTCCGCACCGCTCCGCACCCTGCCGGCTGCCCAGTGCCGGGCGGGGGCGCCGGACCGGCGGCTTTATCCGCCGCGGGGCGGGG
>VZSF01010287.1:616561-632161 GCA_013398295.1 Chionis minor | reverse complement strand
GGGGGGGCGCAGCGCTCGGGGCGGGCTCCGGGAACGCCGCACGACACCCCGCGGCTCCCCCGGCCCGGCCGGTGCCGGCGGCAGCGCGGGGGCTGGCACCGGGCGAAGTCGCGCCCGCGGGGAATCCGCAGCCCCCGACACGCTGCGCTCCGTCCTCCGGCCCCGCGGGACGCGATCGCTCCGTCCCGCTGCCCCGTGCAGCGAGCAGGAGCCCAGAGCTCCTCCCGAGTGATTCGAGGTTAGAGTTGACAAATAACGACAATAAGGTTTCTTCCCAAGTCAGGGCGTGGGCAGGCATCCTTCTTCAGATTGAACTGGTTTGAACTTTCGCGGCTCTCTGCAAATAGGTGTCTCGGTCCTCAGTGTCACCTGGAAACACCTCTGAAGGCAAAGAAGGTGTCTGTGAGCTTTAATGTCACCTCTTTCCCCACGGGTTGTGTATCAGCATGACATGCACTCGGAGCGTTTAGTTTGAGGTAACTGTACTTCACAATTATGCCACTTGTAGTCATCTGACAGTCACACGAACAGCCACAGATGCCTGTTGATAGTTACTTTAAGTAGAAGACAGAATGCTCAGTGTCCCTCAAGTGCAGACCAGCTACAAAGCTACTCGCTTCAAGGAATTCAAGGTATGCATTCCTGGGAGACAGATGCTCATTACCCAAGTATCTCTTACTTCAGAAAAACTTGCCTGTTCACACCCCTGGGGGCAGTCAGGACCTCCTACAGCTTGGGGCAGCATCAAAGATCTCCCCATACTGCTTGCCACTGATAGCCTTTCATCTTTTGTCAGAGCGGGATTTGTTTAGCACCCTGGTGAACCTAAGAACTGCTCAAAGGTGCTCCTGCAGCTCTTCCATCCCACACATGCCTCACCATCAGAACTATGCTGTGGTCCATCACCGGCCTGGGTTTCTGTCCTCGTTGCTGCACACCTTTGACTCAGAAGTACTGTAAATGGATCATTTTTTCCCCAGAGCGTTTACTTTCGGATGCCTGCGTGATCATCACCATCACTGACTTCCCCTTTTTCTACAGCAACAAGTCACACACCTCGCACACCTCGCAGTGAGTCCCGCTGCGGTGCCTGCCCCTGGCCATACATCGCTCCTACCTGCGCTACCTCCTGTGCTCTCTCAAGACCTCCGCGCAGCCTCGCGAATGCCAGCAGTTGCCTCAGAAAACATCAGAGATTGATTCTGCTTCCAATCTGTAGAGATCTGCAGAGGAATTTCACTCTCTGTCTCACAGCAGAGAGGCGTGCTTAGACCATATGTTCTCTGTAGCATATGCCAGAGTCTTTGCCAAATCAACAAAAGCAGCTGATTCAGACGCAGGGGACGCAGATGTTAAAAGGTCTTGCAGGAAAATCACTCCTGTAAGTCGAGGAAGTGATACAGATGGGGTTTGTAGCTGATGGAGTGTAAACAGAGACACGAAGAATGGGGTGGTTTTGTTTTGCTGCAGCTGACAGCTAACCGTATACTCAGCAGGGGTAATGAATAAGGCCAGCGAGTAGGTGAAAATATAATAACAGGAAAATTCAAAGGGATGTCTAACAGGCTTAAGTTAGATATTTTTGTGAGGGCGCCCCCTGCTAAGAAACGGAGGAGATGATGTTTCACAGCAATTAGCATGGGCTAGTGGTTCAGGATTCACTTGAGCTGCCGCAGGAGAGAAACCCATGGGTGGACAGGCATCCAGCTGGAGAGACAGCAGTCTGGGCTGAGAAGGAAAAGCATTTTCGTGATTGAACTTAGTTGGCTAGACCTCATGCTTTTTCTGTTAATTAAATTGTCTTCCTTGACAGGTAGGTTTTAGCTTGTTTTCTTGTGAAGGTGAAAGGACTCCCAGCCTGGTAGGTTACACAGGGTAGCAGTACAGGGAATCACTTTTTCTTCTCTTGCACTGTGCTGTCGCTGGGCCATAACAGCAACCCTGAGGCAATAGGGCTCCTGGCTTATATTGGCATTAGCCATATTTCAGATCAGAATGATTAATGGAGATGTTCATGTAAGGAGTACTGCCAAGCAAAAATCTTGGGTTCAGGAAAACTTATTATTAAGATAAGTAAGTGCCTGTAGTGTCTGGCTAATCTCAGATGAAACTCCAGGCTCATGGTCTATATATTCCATTTCAGAAGGGAAAATAATGGAGAAGCATTTGCTATTTTTTGTCTTCTTCACATAGGTGCAAACACAGCACTCCTGACTTCTCCAGGTGCCTATCTGGGCAGTGCTTTGCACACCCAGGAGTACTGGTCTAAGCACTTGTTCCAGGGTGTTCCAGTACAACTAGAAGCTGTGCAATTGTAGTTACGCAGCGTGAATCAACTCTACAGGGTCTTCACAGATTTCTTTGTCTTAAAAATGGGCTGATTCTAGATAAACCAGCTAGAAAATTACTAGGCTTGCATGCACAACTGGATTTCCAAGGGATAACCCCAGGATGCCAAATCAAAGCAAAGCCATTCTTTCTTCAAGCCATCAGTTGAATCATTTCTCGATTTTGACCTCGTAACTGCGACAAGAATGGGCCTCAGCTTCCGAGTTATGCGATGGCCTGTGGTTACCTGAGTCTGTAGGTACGGCTGCTTTCCAGGAAGCCCAGGACAGCGTATTAGCTGGGCAGAGCACGGGCCACCCCGGGGAGTCACTAAATGCTGCCATACCTCCCTTGGTGGATGGGTCAGTAACCCTCTGCAGATGTGATCTGCTCCGTCGACGGCTCACACGAGGCCCCTGGTTACACAGCCATCCCAGATGGTGGGGCACCTTGGTGAGGACTGTCCTGCTGCAGAGAGCTCCCTCCTAGAGATGCATACCAGCTCCAGCTCAGACTGTACAATGCAGCACCATTTTAACAATAAAATTGTTATTTGTTGTATAAACAAGTCAATATCTCCGGCGTGTCAGGAAATAACATGTCTTGCGGTGAGCTCTAAATTGGCTTTCTACCTCCTGACTACCCGTGGCAATTTAGCAGATCACCTGAACAGAAGAAGCACTGTTAATCAGGACGGTGAGTTAAAATGTTTGTTCTGGATCACGTACAGCAGAAAGCTGTTATTGATAAACCTGCGGGTAAGTGATGCATATGGCACGTGTCTGGGGCTGTATTTCTAAGCAGGCGTCAGTCCAATTTCTCTGCTGGATGCATTTAAGCTTGAGTCATGAAAGCTCTGTTAATAAGCGCAGCAAGCACACAGAGTTTCTCAATCTTCAGATTCAAGAAAGACATGAGGAATTTGACCAGCAGGATTTCCGCTGCCTGGTGTTTCAGCCACATCCAGAGTATCAAGAATAAACAGCCCAGAACTTCGCTGGCTGCATTTTGCATTTCCTGCCCCAGGTGTACAAACCATTTCAGCTAAAAGCAGAAAGCTCACAACTATGGATTCTCTGCTAACTGTAACCAGAGAAATGCAGAGGTTTGGCTTCATGGTTTGTTCAGAATTGTGGACTTGCTTGTTTCAACAGCACAAAAAAAAGCACCACTGATACAATTGGGCCCCGTATTTCAGAACATTAAAGATGCAGAGTGATTGATGATCTTGTACTAATCTGCCACTTATGCTACAGACCCCTTTTGACTTGATTTTCAATGGTTTTCTGGTACATAATTTAGTGTAGCTGCTGAGGAAGTAGATAGCCATCCACAAATGGTCTGACCTCGCGCTGAGGGCTGTACTGCTGCAGATGCTGTGTGGTGCACATAGCTGGATCATGTCATCTGCTTAATGGGCTTACTGTAATAGTATGTAAGTTATTTGATAGATGAATATAGTTCCTATGAGCTTGAATAGAAAATGCAAAACATTAATGAGAAAATAGAGTGCTAAGTGCACTGTCTGAATGGAGAAAAGCTTTTTAAATGTACCTGTTGCAATCACAGTGCAGGTACACTAAGGCTGGGCATTCACAAATCACACACTCAGATTTCCAAATTTCAGATTTTTTTGAGCCTGAAAAAGCCTCCAAAAGCTAATTCCAGTACAAAAATTATTATTTTTTTTCTTTTGCCTTTTTATTTCCACCTGGAACGCAACCTGCCTTAAATCAGGGAGGGAATCTGGCTGTGAACACAGCTAAAACAGCTTTAATTTCTTTGATCTGTGTGCAAAGAAAGCAAAATTCAGTCCAGAACATTTTTAAAGCTCCTTATTTTCCTAATATGTTATGAATGGCATATGTAAGCTAAATTAATATTTACAAAATAGGCATTGTTGGTTGACCATTCCCTGTTCTTCTGGAGACAGTCAGACAGAAGCCTAAGGAGATGGGTTGTTGGTGCAGGAGGTGTCTGGGTCTACCCAGGGAGCAGGATAGCCTTAGAAATCGGTAGAAGGAATTGGGTCAGTCTCAGCCGGTTTTTTAATTGCTGCAGTGATCATCATCCATTAGTATTTACAGGCCTCCACCTAGTGGATAAAGTGCTCTTCTGTACTCAAGGCTGCAACGACCCGAACGTCCATCTGGGTTACTTTGTCAAGCTTTACTAGCAAATCTTGGTCCAAACCAGAGCTGCTACCGGAGCCGAGTGTGCCCAACAGCCGGCACGTACAGAGGCTGGGAAAAACAACTGAAAGGGGAACTTGAAAATGCTCTTCAATGAGTAAACTGATCCTTTTATGAGCAGTAGTAGAATATGGCACACGTGGAGGCAGAAGTTTTTCTGCATTCTCTGTGGGTACTGCACCTAATTTAATGATATTGGCGCTCTGTCCCTAATCATCCCTCCAAAATATTTTTATTCCTTTGAACTGAAGAAGTAGGTGCGTAGCTGATTGCACCTCTGTCTCTTTCTCTGGCACGCTGGAGTCTCAAAGGAGGCAGCAGACTAGGAGGGAAAGAGAAACAAATGCACGTCCCTCAGTCTCTGCTCCTTCTGGCTCTCATTCTTGGAGCAGCATCTGCTTGGGAATTCAGCTTTGGAAGTGCTAGCATTTCCCAGCCGTACAAAGAGCTCTTTGGGTCCATGCCAGGAATGCAACCCCTCCACTTCTAGGAGTGTAGTTGGCTGCTCAAGGCTGGCTCACTGATAAGAGCAGTTGAGAAGAGTTGGAAGAAGCATTAGTGCCTCCCCCCCTTTCTCCTGGGAACTGCTTCCAGAGGAGCTCTCGCTCCAGGCCCCGCCAATTCTGCACTACCGTTATTACTATTTACGGTAGTAAATCCACCATCCAGGGGTTCCATGTAGGAAATCCACTGTCCAGGAGTTCGCCAGTTGTATCAGCGGGATGTATCGACAGATGTGAGGTGGAGAGTTTCTGGGCAGCGTTACCGGTTGCATCAGCTGTCTGATCAGTGGAGACATTTATACATCTACTCTACACTGCAAACAAGGGAGCAGGCAGAGCTAAATCTCCCGGCTGGCACAGAATGTACACGTTATTTTAATGGAGAACATTACCTTGTCTGTGCCGAGCTTTGAACTGGCCAAGAAGCCAGGACAAATCTTCACTTGCGCAATAATCTTCAGAAGATGACATTATATACAAAACCGCGCTTGTAAGTATACTCATGAAAAAGTGAGTTTTGCCATGGTGAATTTTAATGCAGAGTCTTCAGCAGTAAGGAAATCCAAGCAGAAAAATGTTAGTCTGCATACTCCTGAAAAAAGCCAAAACATTCAGAGGAGGCATTTATAAAATTCTCCTGATCAGAGGAGTGAATCCTACTCATTATAATAATTTTCCTCTAATTTCCTTGCTAATGGAGTTGGGTAAACATCCCATCTCTAGCGGTGGCTGTGACTCATGTTCGCACGCGGAGCTGGATAGGATGGCTCAGTGATTTCTTGCTTATACCCACCAGCTTTGTCTCCCTCAGCATCCTACCCCTGCGACGGGGACACGGAATGAAACATCTCCGCTACACTGCAGTCCCCAACCTGCAGGTTAATCTGAGCTGTGCCTAATTTCCTTCTCAAGTGAGAACAGAGGACCGTCGTCTGCAGCTCTCGACCACATATTATCTTCTTCCTCCATCCCTGCTCGAGGGTCAGTAATGCCTGATCGAGCAGAGGGGTGGGAAACCTGGGATTCCGCTTCTGCTCAACTGGCTGACTCAGAACTGCATCTCCAGACTTTCAGAGGATAATGCATAAAACCTGTAGTTCATTGCAGCAGCAGGGAATACTTTCCAAACCTAATCAATTTTTCTGAAATAGAAGATTAGATGACCCTTATCTTAGTTTGCAGAACTGCTGTTATTATGAATGGGGATAACAATCTTTTTTCCCCCCTAAATTCTGGCCTGCAGTAGCTAAAAAGATTGTTTCCAATCTTTAGCTCATTTTAGCCAGAACACGGCTGTTTTCTTTTCCCAGTGTTTATATTTCTAAATAGTCCAGGGCACTGGAAAACTGGATTTTTGTTTCTAAGTGCATATTGCAAATTTTCTCATATCTTTCTAGATTCTCATATTTTATTTTATTTTATTTTTGGCCGAACAACATCTATTCTGTATTCTTCTGTGGTTTAAATATCACCTCTATTTAAAAAAATTACAGACGATGCAAAACACAAAACCAGTGGATCTGATTTCCAGAGGGTTATGCTGGCATGGAAAGATCCTTGCTAAGCTTTAGGACAGCACAGCCCTCCTTTTGTTTCCTGGTGTTGGGAATGTGGCCTGGCAGTTAGCTGGAATAGATCGCTTCCAGTCTTCAGCAAATCCTGAGTTGCCAAAATAGTCTGCCTTGGCAAGGTGAGCGAGCCAGAGCCCAAGTGTGCTGCCCTGGTCTCTCCTTCCATCCCACAAAACCTTTTGAGATTGTTTTAATTGTCGGTGATCTTCATTGAGAAGGAAATCTTTATTTTTTTTGTCTTTGTATAGAAAAATTAGAATATCACCCCAGAATAATCCCACGCTTAGGGCAGCAGCTGGATTGTGGTTTGAGTCTCTTGGCTTTTACCCAAATCAGAGACTTTAACCTTTATTTCTTACAGCCCGGTTGAGCTCTATACCACAAGAATATTGCGTGTGCTTTTTTTGTCTTTTCTCTTGTCTGAGAATTTTACCATCAAAGCCCGTAGTCCAGAGAAAAATTTGGTTTCAAGGAGTCAGCAGGTTCTGATCAGACAGTTGTTTGGTTTGTTTGTTTGGGTTTTTTTTTTTTTAATTTCTTGGACCCTTGTGCCTGGTTCCAAGGAAAACGTGTTTATGCAATCCTGCTGCCTGTCTCTCAGTCACTCCTTTGAATCCACAGCGACTTTCCCATAAACTTGAGCAGGAAGAACGTTTCAAAAGCAATTGCATCCCAGTACACTCCATGGAAATCAACGTCTGGGCAGAGGAGGGAAACCCGTACGAACATCTCCTCTAAAGGAAAGATGAGTAGGAGCCAGCTGCTCACCAGCTGGCCACTGGCTAAGCAGCAGGAGTGTAGCCCCCCGCCCCTGCAATAGGGAGGTTTTCCTTGGTGGAGATGTTAACAGGAGCTTGGGAGAGGGAGAGAGACTAGAAATGACCAAATAATCCTTGTCACGATAAACTCAAGCACAGTCGTATTTTTAATGTTAACGGTGTTTGTAAAGGTTGTTTCCTGTAAGAAGGTGAGTGTGTTCCGTGTGCATGTGTTTGATGAGTTTCTACTCAAGACATCAAAACATGGAACTACATGCAAAAAGCTAGCTCTGTGTCTGTGTTTGCTGAAGTCCATTCTGAATTAGGTACAAATTTTTGCTTTGAAAATTATGTATTAAGCCTTTACCCTCCACTGCTTTAATCAGCGGGAGCAGAACCAAGTTCTGCGACTGAAGTTCTGCACGTTTCACCATGCTTGTTAGCTCCACATCTTCACTGGGAGCAACGGCAAGTCTGAACCTCCAAGAAGAACTTGCAAGAGAGGGAACTGGGCACACACAGACTGCAGTAATATCAAGCAGGCAGCAAAGACTCAGTAGGGGAATAAACAGTTTAGAAGATAGACTCTGGCATGACTGAGCCCTTTTACTTAGTGTGGGACGCTGTAATCTAGTAGTGTCTAGACAAATAAATCTTTGTTTTCTTTCTTCTCTAACATGAATGCAGCTAGAAGATTTTCCAAAAGACAACACATGAAGAGAATTTTAGGTTGCAAGTTTACACACTCACTAGTCAAAGAATGTCCAGGGGAATTTTGTACAGAATTGCTACCCTGTTTTTATAACACACACTTAGTTGTCTGTGCACACGGTTCCTCTTTTTGCTTGTTCCAGGACTAAAGTCTTTGACACAAAATCTTTGTAAGAGTCTTTGATGCAAGGTTGTACATTTACAGCATCAGATATTCATGTGACAGGAAATTATATTTTAACTGCACAGTCAGTGAGAGTATAAAGACACGGGAACCTAGTATAATATTGTTGTTCATCATCATTTATCATAATTAAACAAAAATATTTCAAGTATGTGTAATGGACACAAGTATATTTTTTAAAAAAATAGGTCATGTCAGGAGCCTGGAATAACATCTCTTTTGGTTCTGAACAGGTAAATCTTATACGGTTCTGCATCATGGTTTTGGTACAAAACCCTCTTGAACTGCAAGAATCAAAGCTTGGGGTAATTGTGATAAGCAGATTGAAGAAAATCACTACGTTGTCCAGGTGGTGGGGAGTTTTCAACAGATCGATGTTACAGCAACTATGTGTTTTAGAGTTTGGTTTGGAAAAACAATGTAACAGTTGTCAGTACATCTGGGAAGAATTTGTTGAAACTTAAGTCCTGCAACTTCATGTTCGGTGAAGTCCTGAGTGAAAAAAGGAGTATTGGAATTGGCTCCTCTGGTTAAGATTACCAGAGCCGCAGACGAACAAAAGGGACACTGGGACCTGCTCCATCTTCCATTCACTGCTCGTCAGGCAGATGTCTTCTGTAAACATGTCCAGGGAATCACATTCTCTCCGATTATTTTTGCTCGATTTAATGACAGAAATGAAGACGCTGTGAACATCCTAGCTTTTGAAAGCAGCTCCAGTTAAGACAGAGATACGGTCTTCACAGTTTCCTTTTGTTAGCTTCAGGAAAGCAAGACGGCATCGGCCTGTTTGTGTATTTAGCTCACTGATTTTGTCAGATCACATTTTGCTCCTGTTAGCCCTGTGGGATCACATCCAATGTTTTTTCAGAGTTTAGACTATGCTCAAATAGAAACAGTGTGGCATAACAGAAGGTATTATTATATTTTAGGATACATGTGTGTTTTCTTGTTGCAAACTAAGAGTTGACAAATAGATGACAAATTCCGGATGGCATTTGAAGTAAACTTGCATTAAGCTGGCAGCATCTTTATGTTTATTTTTGGTGGAATGACCTTTCGATGTGTAAAGGCCCTAGATGCTTCCTGATTAAGTTATACTTCCACATGAGAAACACTTCCAGCTCAGAGGAATTATGTGGGAACAATTGATGAAGACATCTTCTGCTTTCTCACAGCCTCCTGCTCAAGTTGTAAGATAAATTAGGGGGGGTCAAGTTTACCTGAAACATAAGGCTGACATGTAATTTCCTTTTTCTTAGCTGCAGTTCCTAGTGCTGTCTGTCATTACAACCAGATGTTTTAGAGGAGTTGATGGGGTCGATGAGCTACATGAAAAAACAGAACTGGCTCTTCTGGTGTTGACCTGTAAGTAAGGTTTCTTCCTGTTAGAAGGTGGTAACTGATGTTAAAATAAAACAACATTTCAGTGCAGGTACAATAAAAGAGCATTTCAATGCAGGAAACCGAGCCTTCTCTGTGTTTTCTCACTTTTAAAATTTTTAATGATTTGACTGTTCCTTTTCCGCTTAACTTTTGCATTACTGATAATTAGTTTACATGGCTCAGCTTACATGCTGACCTAGCTCTGGTCTTCTACCTGTCTGCTGTGAGGAAAGAGATTTGGGTATGTCTGTATGTGTGTGCTTAGCAGTTGCAAAATTCAAGTACTTCAGACTATTAGCCCTGTCGCCTTGTACATGTCAACCTTACAGCTAAGTCAGATAAAACATAAATACATGTCATTTAGATGAAACAGGAGGAGAGAAAGAATTGAAAAAAACCCAACCCCAAACAAACCAAGCTCAGGAGTAGAAAGCATGTTCTCAGGACTTGATTTAAGCTCAAGCTCCTTTCCTGGTTGTACTCCCCAATTCTGTGCTAACTCCCAGTTAGCTCACAGGAATCTCACCAGTCTGACCAAGGGCTGGGTAAGTCGTGAGGAGACCTCCCAGTTTTGTCTCAGGTGTTTCTAGTACACATCTGAGACCTTCCATATTTGAAGAGTTATTTTAAGTCTCATT
Organism: Chionis minor; assembly: GCA_013398295.1. NCBI lineage: Eukaryota > Metazoa > Chordata > Aves > Charadriiformes > Chionidae > Chionis > Chionis minor. Next base: position 621,890 of record VZSF01010287.1, on the reverse strand, counting down.
GCACCTCCTGTTCTTTGGAAGGGTGATTTGATCCGTAAAGGAAGACAAATGAATTAGATTTGAAAGAGGCTGGATATCAAGACTAACCCTCTTGCTGTTGAATGGAGGATGACAGAGAGCAAGAAAAGATTGTATTTAACTCTTTATTTCCTTCCCCCTGCTTCTCAGCAGGGCTCTGCCCTGGCTGTCCTGTGTGCTACAGCCTCGCTGCTGCTCTGCATTGTGCTGGATGAGAATGGTCCCTCAAAGAGGCTCTCACAATCTGAACTCACCGAAGTGTGCTGCGCCCCAAATTTCTCCCCTCCTGCCCTGTACCTTCCTTCTCGCTTCTGGGGGAGCAGCGGTGCCAGGGGCTGCACTGGTTTCTGGCTCCTGGGGCGTCCCTATTCCTCATCCCACATTGCACTCCTAGGGTAGACCTCCCAAGTCTACCTCCCAGATTGCGCTGCCGCCCAGGTAGACCTCCAGTGGTCTAAGCTAATGATGAGGAACTCGGACCTTTGTTGTGTCTTTATTTCCTCCATAAATCTGTAAAATGCAGGTTCTGTAGAATAAAAAAAAAATAATAATAAAATTCAGAAGCATTTCGATTTTAGAGCTGAGGTGAAGACAAGTTAGCAAATCATCTCTGCAAAACTTCACTGCCACAGTACAGCTTCCAGACTTGCCCTATGTAATTAAGAATAAGGTATGCAAGCTAACAAGTTCTATTAGATAAGCTGCTCTGACAAAGAGATAAATCAAGAGGCTAGTCCAAAACAATCCCTTTGCTAGAGTCTATAGTTAACGAACACTCTTTGCAGGGAATGTTGTCGTACCATCAGCTGCCCACTGGAATAAGTAGAGTGGTGCTGGAAGACAGAGATAACTGGGTGACTCCAGATTGTAAGTGTTGTCTTAATTTCTCATTTAACTCCTTTAGCATTTGATAACATCTTCATTTCCTTCCTAATGCTTCCTGCCTTTGTCAGTCATAGGTGTGTTGAAACAGAGGGCTGCTGACTTGGAGCCTCCGAGAGACTTCGTGTGCCAGCAGTTTCAGATGAGAATTGCTGCATCTTACTTGAAAATATCACTGGTTTGTCAGGAGAAGGGAGACATTAAATTTCTCTAGAGAGTGAAGTTTCTGGTTTCCATTTATAATACAAACTTAATGAAATACAAATTTGCTAAAGGTTCTTGTTATTAAGCAATGCTTCATTACAAAAGCAGTAAAGCAGCGCTTTAGAGAGGCAAAACACCCCATAAAAGTTAAGTGCCAGCTCTTGCTAAATGGTACGTGTAGTGCACAGTCAAGAAGTATCCTCAAGCCTCTCCATATCGGTAGACAAAAATGACCAAATTAAGAGCTGAAAAGTTGGTCCTTTCATTAGAGCACAAGGTTGACTGTCCTGATGGTGTTTGTCCAAAAATTAGATCCACTTACTTTGACCTCATTCTCAGGTAATAAAGCAGCCAGGAGGTATCATTTAGCTCATGTTACGCTCTGTCCAGAACGACTGTCTAAACTTCTCTCTTAAGCAAAAATAACCATTTACCTCTGACAAGTGGGATCTAGCGCCTGCGGTCGATACTCTGACACAGATTTTTAAGTAGAATACTATGTTTCAATCAATGGGGAGCTCTGATTATCAACAACTGACAAATTTCTTTGCAATCTTTTGGACAAGCAGGATATTGATTAGGAAGAAACATTTTAAAATCAGTCAGCCTGAACAATTTTTACACAAGGAACGGGCTGAAGTTTCTCACCCCGCTAATACTCACAATAAATTCTGGAATAGTAAGGAAATTCCAAAAAATGGATTAATCACAAATATTGTGTCAAAATTCAAAAAAAAAAGAAAGAAAGAAAAAAATGGTGATTCATGGAACTTTAACGGGCTCTAAATAAATTAACAAAAAGGTCACTTACGATTTGTGCCTAAAAAGCGGTTGTATGGAACAGAAGCCTAGTCAAGAGTCCTTACGGCATTTTTTAAGGAGATTGCTGCTTTGTTTGATAAAAATATCTGCAGACGTAAAATGGGCCATTGTACTTAATGAATTATTGTCTTTCCATATCACTAAATGACATTTTGTTGAGCAAATTACAGCTGTAGAAAGGCAACCAGGTACATATCAAACAGATTAAGACATGCTAATTCACAAATCTCTAAAAGGTACTTGTTAATGGGAAAACAGAATTGCATAGCGGCGTTTCCAAAGAAGTTCTCCTGGGATCAGTGCTAGCCAACGCTTTGAATACTGCAAATCTGTCAGTCTTTAAACCTAGGAGAAAACCTTAGCTTTCAATACGTACTTTGAGAAGATTTCCAAGTTGGTGTATAATTGCTTTGTAAAGTGCTCCACTCCTTGAATATTGATGTAATTAACTCTACACCCACTTTTTGTCTACAAGTTGCAGGGACCTTACGTACCTGTGAAACTGAAATGAACCATAGTTGCTTTTTAAACTTATATCAAGAAGACAATTTCTGTGTCAACTGATGTTCTATTTTCTAGTGAATTGTCCAGCCATTTCCTTGATCTTGTTCTCAGCTTTGGTGCAGGTTTTCTGTGACACCCTGGACTGGTATAAGGAACCAATGCCGGGTTCCTACCAAAGGCCTTTTTCTTTTCATGGATGGAAAAGCGTAATGTGCTTTAAGAAACTTCTTAAGCATTTTAGTTGTCATTTTAGAGTCGTTTGGCACAAATTATCTCCATTATCAGTTCTTTGTACCACTCCTACACTCAAATGGCTCACAAAATAAAATAGAAGCACCAGCGCTGTAAGTTTTGATCAATATAACCTGGGAAGCTTGAACTCAGGAAACATTTTTTCCTGCATTTAAAAAAAAAAAAATTATTGCTGCATGAAACAAAAATACTTGCACTGTTGGGGACTTGGCAGTTATGACAGTGATGTATATTATTGATGCTCATCAGTAATGGGCACCATAACGCCATTCTGTCTCACAGCACCTCGTCTGTCACACTGCATCGTCTCTGGTAGCTACAAGCGCTGGAAACTGTCGTAACAGTCAGAGAATGCCTGTGATTTACTGCCTACAGGCCAAATAACCAAACACATGAAATAACTAATTTCACTTATTGATCTGGAGCTATATACATTGAAAAAAAAAATATCTCTATATCCAGACATGTATATCTTCTGACATGACCTTTCTCACTCACTACTTTTAAAAAAGTTTCCCAGACAACGCTGGGGAAAAATGAGCAGAGAAAAACAAGGTTTAAAGGGCATGAAATGAGGACGGTTTGTGTGAAAATTTAGTAAAGCTCTAGTGCAACGTTTTTTTGAGTGAAGAGGGGAATAACATTTAGGGCTGTTTTGATTGTTTTTTGGAGAGAGGTGGTCGTTTTGCATATGGCAGAATATTTAAAATATTTTGATAATGTAATCTTTAAAAATCTACACGTCTCTGAAAGAAGATGACTGTTTTACATTGCTGCTGTAAATCAAGTGTCTCTTCTCAGAGCAATGTATGGAATTAAATTATTTGTATACATATGTACTCCAGTTTCATTCACTTTTTTCGCCCACAGACTTTACCAGGAGGCACTGCTAATCCGCACACATTGTGCCAAGACGTCAGTCTGGCAGGTATGGATCACACGGATCCAGCAGCGAATTTGATGGGGCCAGTGCAAACTCCTGCTGTGCTGGTTTGTTAATTTGCAGCTCCCTATGCAGGCGCTCCTGAAGGCCACACAGATGGTTTGCATCAGGAGTCGGTTTTGTCCGTGCTGTGGAAATACGTGTTTTATATCAGGCCGCAGACTCGGGCACGCGCAGGGCACTCCGCGGGCCACTTCAAAGCCATACGCAGCTGGCGTTTGTCCCCGCCACCGGTACCCACCGCCTCTCTCCCTCTCCCTGTTGTTTGTGCCTTTTTCCACTGCTGTTGTCAGCGAGAGTATCTGAGAAAAAAGTGTTTGATCCCTCCTGGATTTGCAGACCCTTTATACGCAGATCTTTGGTTACTCAAAACCCGTGATTAGAGTATTCCAGTAACTCCTAAATGTTTTAATACATTTTTAAAAGTTACTGAAGACACCTATATCCACATCTATCAGCTAGATTGGCTTCTTCCAGAAATACACACCTGGCAACAGTCTTGCGTGTTTAAGTTAAAGATAGAAAAACATTACTGTGTGAGCAGCAGGCATGGAAATACCTAGTTTGATGAGAATATAGGCAGTTTTCACCACGGTGTTACTATTTTGGAAGAGAGAGAGTATTTGAGTACTTGAATATTCAATATGCATACAAATTGAATTTCTTCCAGAGTAAGAGTGCTGTGATTATCCTGCAGTAAGCGTGCATGAGGATACTCGTACTCCGTCTGTGCAGAGCTGTTCTGATCCATTTCCTCATTAACAATTCCTAACTTAACTTTTCCCTAGCTAAAGAAAAAGGAAAGTTACCATAAAAATTATTTTCTGTTTGATGTAAAAAGGAAAGCACTTCCAGAAGAGTTTCCAGAGACTATTGCTGGATGCCTCTGCTGAAATTGCTGATGAGGAATGGTAATGCACAAGGCTTCTTCCTTCAAAACTGGTCTGAGACATCGCCACCGCTCCGTTGTCGCTTGTCCCGAGTCCCAGTCGCTGGCACCGAGTTCTGCTTTGTGATACCAACTCTGCTAGTGGATCTAAGCGCTAATTAACGGCGCTTTCTCCTGTGACTAGGATAGAGGTTGGTTTCGTGGTCCCAAACAGCAGCGCCCTACAGTATGATTCCTATGAAACACCTCGTTATGGCATACATGGAACAAAGCGAGACAAGACAGGCCTCTTCCCCCGCCGTCCCTTCTCTTGGTGAGATGTGGCACCACACGCCTCCTGACGATCCTTCTCTTTGCCACGGGCACTGCGCTTGCGCGCCATGGCACCTGGGGACAGCCAGGCCACACGACTGGCACCGCATGTGCACAGCATGTAAAGCCATGAGCTTTGTAACGCAGTTACACCCGACACTGCACGCCAGAGTCCCCTCTGCCGCGCGGCCGGCACTCCAATGGATACTCGCAGGATGAGCCCCCTAAGGTGTCATCGGGTGGCTCCAGTGCACACACCACGGCCACGCTCCTGCGGAGAGTCCCCCGCGCAGAAAACCCCGGGGCTGCGGCTGAACACGGGCTTCCCACAGCTGCTCCCGGGGCGGGGACGAGCCCCGGGCCTGGTGCTGGGCCTGGTGCTGGGCCCGGGGCTCGGCCGGCCCCGCCGCGCTCGGCCCCGGCTGCGCCAGGCGAATCTTCCCGGGCTGCTGGCGGCCAATGGGCGCCGCCCGGGCTCGGCCCCGCGGCGGGGAAGGAGGCGG
>VZSF01010287.1:585630-616036 GCA_013398295.1 Chionis minor | reverse complement strand
GGGGGGGAACGGAGCCGGCGGCGAGGCGGGGGGCGGTCGGTCGGTCGGTCTGTACCCAGCGCCGGGGGGTGCGAGGCGCGTTCCCGCGGTCGGGCCTCCCGGTGCCTTTGGCGGCGGTGCCGGCGCTGGGAAAGTTCTTTGTGTGGCGCTGGGTGGGCTGGGGACCCGGCCCTTCCTCCCCTTCCTCCCCTCCGGCGCCGGGCACTAACGGGGTCTCGGGCCTGGCAGAGGAAACAGCTCGGCCTCGGCCGCGTCTCTCTGGGCAGTGTTTAATTAGTGGGTGGCCGTCATGTGTTTTTCCGTCTAAAAATTTAAATTCGAGCTTTGGGGGGTGGGTTTTTTTGGTCGCTGCCGGGTTCCTTTCGCCTCTGCAGGTATGGTTTGGGTGAGTTTTCTTTGTCCTGTTGACTTCTGTAGGGCGGGAGGGGACGGACGGACAGACGGACGAGTGTCCGGTGTTATGGTTGGGCACCGTCAGAGGGTGTAATTCTGTCGTCGATTATTTTAACTAGTTCACGGGTTTTCGGTTTCCAGTGTCCAAAGGATGTTGTTGCTCACTGTGTGAACAGTTCAGTGTTCGGGCTGTCCGTGTGAGAACACAGCTCAGGACAGTGCAAATGAAGCCTTTATCTGTTTAGTTGTGGGGACGGCAGCCTTCAGGAAGGCTTCCAAAGATAATTTGGATTGAAGGCCACTTCAAAGAAACTACTGAGACAGAGTAAAATATCTCGGATTTTTTTTTTCCACTACCAAAATGATGACTTGGCATTTAAGGCTTTTCAAGGCTGCTTGTCTTTTTTCTCCCTCCTATGTCTGTGAAAGTTCTTTTAACTCGTTTACGGTGTAGTGTAAGTACTTACTTGGTCCTTGCTCTCCGAGATGCAAGGTTTAAATAAATGTATCTTAAATGCTTTTTGTGTTGACTACCCAAGTGGTCTGAGTTTGGTTGGCCCTGATAGTGGATGTAGTTCTCAGAGTGTGAGAGGGGGGAAAAGGGCAAAGTTGCACCACGTTTTACTTGGTTTTATTTTCAAGGTTCCTCTTTTCCTTGATTGGCTCCTAATTTTTTAAAATAAGTGCTGTATCTAGACTAAGTTTTAAAATGTTCTTTTACTGCTAACAAGTGGGTGGTTCCTACTAATGCATCCATCGATGACCTGACTTAGCCCATAGTCACTGACAAGGAAGAAATTACATTTGTACTAAGATGTCTGAAATAGCATCCCTACAGCTCCCCAAGGTGTTTTACTGCACACACGTGACGCTTTGTTTAATTTGTCAAACTAATAAATAGCACATACATCCATTTCCTAGTAGTTTTGTAGTAACCACAGTCATGGAGGGTTACTTTTCTGTAATTATTTGAGGGCTTTTTTCATAGAACACAAAAACTCTGCTGTAGCATTTCTTACATCTCCTTCATGTCCCTACTTTATCTTTAAATTCAGAAGTGCAAGTTGCATTTTCAAGATTATTATCCTGAGTAATACTTTTCATGTATAGCAGGTATTATCTCTCATGTAAATAAAACTCACTGGCGCCCAAGAACATCTAATAATATAGTAAGTTGAACTCCGTGTGTGTGTGTTTGTTTTTACGGGAGGTGGGGTGGGGGGGTGTCAGTGAAAAACAAATGTTTCTGTAGCTAATTGACCACGTGCATAAGCACTTGGTTGATAGTTTAAGTGATATTTTATTAATGTCTTGGATATTTCATTTGTTCCATCAGGAAAGAAAAACTAAACCTCTAAGTTAGGAAGGAGTTTTCTTTTATAACACTTGCAAACATTTTTTTTAGTTATAAAAAGAAAAACCTACCTAACCATTGCTCACCTAACAGTTATGCCCATCTTAAGTATCTCAGGAATAATAATTGTTTCTATTTGCAGTACTTACAGGTCTGTTACGTTGTTTTCAGTCATGATAGGTCAGTCATGAACCTCTTAAGAATTCAAAATATTTTCTGAGGCTTAATATAGAAAACAGACACCATTTGCATTTTTATTTCTCACATTTCATAACTCGTAGGCCTTTATGGAGATGTGAAGAGTAACATTCAATATTTTCTGCTAAAAAGTTTGCCTTACTACTGTAAACAACTTAAAGATAACATGAGAAAGGGGGTCCTTTTTGTAGGATTTGTCACACCCCCTCAATTCAAACATGATTTAGCAAATTCCTGTGTAATTTTTCATCTGGTCCTAAAATGAACTGTGGGCTTCTGATTATTTTTTTTTTATAGAACATTTGAAAGTTCTGGTTTTTGAGAATACTGTCGGATCTCCTTCCATCACAAGCTGTATCAAAGTCCTTTTTCTACTTTGAAGTGGAAACTAAGCTATCAGAAACTTAATGCCTTGCTAATGTTATCGGCTGTTGCTGATAACTGGAAGAAAAGTTCTCAATTTGTATGTTCTTATTAATGGTTTTAGGAAAAGCTTCATGAGCAGTCACTGAATATCTAGTTGTTATATCATTAGCCTTGCTGTGGTATATTCCAAGTGTCGTGGAATTTGGATGGGGTGCAGAAGTAGCGCTTCAGCTGTGAACTGGGAGCTGGATTCACTTCTCTTGTACTTTCTTTCAGTTCAGTTCTCTTTTAGAGGAATATTGGCTGTAGTGGAGTCTATAAAGTGGATTTTTCTTGGTATCATTTTATTTCCAGTAGCTCGCTAGCACTAGGCAGAGATGCTACTAGAATTTCTGTGGGCTTTTCACTGCATCACTTACCTTAGCCGCTTATCATACTGTCTTCGTTTAAATATGGAATCTGCCATTTCTTGCATGTTGCCTGTGTGAGTGTGAAAACGTATTTACTATCTTTCCTCCAAGTAATATGTAGGGGAGTATTGTGGACCTAAAAATAGCGGCTGTAAATGTCCCTTTCTTCCTTACCAGTCTAAGATACAATGAAAACCTGTTTACCTTCACCAGGAGGTTTAAGCCAAAGAGTTTAATTCTAAAACTCATCACTTGCTGATATGTGCTTCTTTTATTCTTTAGATAATTTTACAAGATCTCTGAATTTCATATACAGTTTTTTAATTCGTTAAGTTGTCATCAACATTCAAAAGTGTAATAATTGAAATTTTTATCAGGAGATACATATATATAGGGGTAATATGGTTTGGATTTGGTGATTTTTTTTTTTTTCTTGTATGTACTTATTAATTGGTATTTAAGTGCTTCAAATTTGCAGAAGGGAGCAAACACTGTTGCCTGTATGCAAAAAGCCACAACTTTTGCTGCCCTGTCACATTAACCAAGACAACAGCCTATAGCAGTATAGTAAGTGCTTCTTCTCTGTTGGGTTTTATAATTTTTAAGAAGTTTGAATAATATATCCTCTTGAATGTAACAAGGCAAAAAGGTTGAAATACCATGCAGTAGCATGTTAAAAGCCATACGTTTTCTTTACGTGTGGTTCTCCTTATTTTAATTTCATAAAGTAGAATAGAAAATACTATGTTATGCTATAGCATGTGTAAATTGAGCTAGAAAGAGGAAAACTGGGTGCACCAGTAGGCTGGTGATGTGTGGCAGGTGATTAGCATCAGTTGAGGAAGGTTTGTGTTTCCAGAAAGGTAAGGTTTCTGTTCCTAGTGTGTTGAATATATTTCTTTCCATAGTTCCATAGTATTAAAACATCAAACACTGAAGATGTTTGCTAGTATGTAGGTAAAAATGACTTTTTAAGTCATCTTTAACTGTACTGAAGGAGGTAATGCTACTGCAGCCTCCTTTACTTAAGGAGTAACCATCAATTTTTTTTTCTAGTGCGTTGCTTCAAATTTGTAGAGGTTTGTATTCCCATGTTTTACATGCAGTGCAAGAGATTTGGGTCTCTGTGGATGTTGTCCTTTTCACACGAACCTTTTATTGTGAAGTATTCTGGGCCTGTGTGTGACTCAAGCTTCAGAGTGTTAGCAGCTTGTCAAAGGTATTAATGCCTTCTGACTATGGTAATATTAAACATCAAAGCACTATTTATCGTAGACATTTAGAAAATTGATGGTCCATTAGGACGTTACATCCCATTTGAATCTAGCAACCAAGTAGTCCAGAATTACACTGCTGATTTTTATGGAGAGGCTGTTTCACAGCTAAAGTTTATGGTGCAACATTCTAATTCGCAGCTTATTCGCAGCTATGAAGACATAGTGGTATTGGAAAACTACCTAGTATCTCTTTTAGCAGTTAGTGTAATTTATCTTACCTTAATTGAATAGATTTCTAAGGAATGGCCTTTCCTGTTGTTTTGTTGGGTTTTTTTGTCAGACCAAGAGGAATTCTTCAGATTGCTTTTCAGAGTTCTTGCTTTTCCAAGGAATATATTAATATTATGCAGAAGAGGCTGAGATATTTTTTTTTCTATAGTGTTAATTGTACTCCTTACTGTATCTGATTTTGCAGTGGAAGTAAAGTTAATAGGATGTCACTGTATTTAATTTTATGTCATTGCTACCGTACAGGTGCTTATATCAGTATGCTGTTAAGGCATGGTCTTAACCAATACAGTTCTACAACATACAAAGGAAACAAGTACTATTAGTAGGTTCGCAGCAGTACTGATGCTTTATGTGTGTCTTCCTACTGGTGATTGTATTTTCCATCTGATTTTAGCAGTATCTGCAACGGTTATTATTCCCATGTAAAACTATTGGTGATTTACAATTTAATCCTGGTGAATGATCAACAGAAATTTAGTTAAGGTTTCAGAAAGGAGGTGTGGATAAATGTTTAACTGCTCAAAGTTTTCAGAATAGCAAACTGAAAAGCCAACAAAACAGGCAATTTGTCCTGTAATGGATCTGACAGAATTCTGCTGTTTTTAACTTTTTTACTGAAATTCTTCATGACAATACAGGCTGCAAATGTATCTTCTATTAATGACTTCTATTGATTCTTTGGTATTTAGTAAGAAAGTAAGGAGTACCCAAAAGCTTTTAACGGATGTTTCTGTACTCAGGTGGTGTGATACGTAAAAACCTCAATCTGGACCTTGTGTAGCGTTTAAGTCCTGACTGAGAAAGTGCAGAACTGTTTCATAGTTGAAAGAATAACAAACAAAAATCTGTTATCATTATGTGGTGTTCAGATGAAAACAAATAGTGTCCATTTAAATTTTGCCAAAGCTAGATGAAAGTCCAGTTGTCAAACACAGAAAATGCTTTTCAGTTTTTTTTAAAAGGGATGCCCATTAATCAAGAGAAGTGTGCACTTAAATTGCTGTACTCAGAAGAATTTGGTTTATGTGTAGACTAGCTGGTTTACATCTATGTTTGCTGAAGTGTATTAACATCTCAGATAGACTTTAGTTCACTTTATTTTGCCGTTCTTTAGTAGATCAGAGTAAAATGAGTAAAACGTATGTTATTTCAGCAGCTAAATCACAGAAGTTCTGCTCGTGTTAGTGCCTTGACAGGCTTGCTTGTAAAGCTAGTGAATGTCCCTGTGCTGATGACTTTTGAGTTCTGTTGCTGTGACAAGCCTTTCTTTTAACTGATCGCTTTGTTTACAATTTGATTACAAATTAGTCACTTTTCTTTTTTTTAGAATTCAGTTTTGCATGCATGACTCTCTCATCCATCTCTGTGACCTGATTTTACTTTTTGTGAGTGTAAAATGTAGCAGAGTATCTAGAAGTAGTTGTAAAACTCTGTTATTGGATTTCTGGGTAAGTCTAGGACTCTATCTAAAGTTGGTAGGCATCTCAAAACTTGGAATTATTTCTACAGTTTTATAAATAAAAAAATCATGAAGCCTGGCTGATAATAAAATAACACTGCTGAAAATTTTGGGGAGTTTTACAGAGGTGGTGGCTGTTGAGATAGATGCTGTGCAGAGCCTTCCTGTGGCATAATGCTGCATAAATTGCATTGCCTGTTGGCGAGTGGCTGGTTTTCCAAATGTTCAGGAAGACAGAAAACGTGAGTTTGGTTGCTTGCAAGGCAGCACAATCCCTGCTGAACTAGTAGGAGTTAGATGTGGGTTCGTACCCAAATTCAGAAGCAGTCTGGATTAGATGCTTAGTGGGAAGGGAAACTTAAAACATCTTTGCCTCATTGGTTGCTTGTTCTTGAGCCATGTTCTTCTTGCTTTTGACATTTCTCTGCCAAAGAAATGATTGGCACTAGATATCGGTGCCCAGTTTTATATCTGAATTAAGCTTCGTGTTCTCAGTTGAGTGGCCAACTTTATAACTTAGAAACCATATGAATGCTGTATTAAAACCATATAATGAAATCATATATTATAGTTTGTCAATACTGTCTTTAAGGTACCTGGGATATTTAAAGGGAGATTTTTCTTAGTTGTTTAAGATTTTAAAATCGTAATAACATTTGAAAAGATGAATATTTCTGGTTTAAAATGTTAATTTTTTGTTTCCTTGTGTAGCTATGTAGGAAACCTCTCCAGAGATGTGACTGAAGTTCTTATACTTCAGTTATTCAGCCAGATTGGACCATGCAAAAGCTGTAAAATGATAACAGAGGTAAGACCTTCCACATCCAGGGGGGTAGCAAATATAATGTCATGTACGATAAAGTTGAGCAAAATAAGTGGAATCGGGGGCTTCTTTTGACATTACTGGTGGTGGGGTTTCTTTGGTTGATTGTGTTTGGCTTTGGGGATAACTTTTTGCAGAAGAGTCCTGTTTTTATGTACAGTCCTGTACTTTTGCCTTTTTAACAGCTGACGATGAAATTCTGCTTTATTTAAAAGATTGTTACCCTCTCTTTTCCGAACCATGTTGCTCTGATGAACCTTACTGTTTCAAGTGTTATTCATGGCTATTTTGTACATTTTTCACTTTATTTGAACATGATCCTTGGTAATTCTTTTCCCTCTCGAATAAATGCTTCTTCACTGGATGAAAAGTAAAAAATCCTTCAAAATAAGTTTTGCTCTTCCTCAGCCTCTTCTGTGCCAGTGCGATTAGCTCTTGTCTGCACCTGTCTGTTCTTAAATTAATATTTTTCTTGAAACAAAGTGACAAAACTTCCATAGTATTCCAGATAAGGTCTTTTGTACAAAGTGTTGGTAAGTATTAATACTTTCTTCTCTCCCTTGCAAATACTCTGATATGTTTAGGGTTGGTAGCCATTTCTGCGATCTTGTTGACACATCCTAGGCAACTTCTGGCTCCCTGATATTTTTCCTTCTTTCCACATTTATAACTGATAAACTTTGAGCAGGGAGGGACTAGTCAGAACTTTTGCTAGGTTTAAACTTCGGTTCATCAGCTCTGGTTTTGTGTACACTCTTCCTGCTTTTTACTACTGCTTATGCTTTGTACTAACTTGTAATTACAGATTTCCTGAGTGCCATCACATTGGTTTTTTTGTCAAGATTGTTAGTGAAAGTATTAGAAGGCAAGTCTTGTGACCAGACTTCTTTAGAAACACTACTAGTAGCTCCTCTGTGGTCGTCTTTTCCTTTCAGTGTGACACACTGCTTTTTTGAATTCTAGCTGCTTATCCACCTGATGTTTGTTTAATCACTCTCATCTTTGCATTAACTAATAATTTCCCATGTGGCACTTCATGAAAACTTTTTAGTGAAGATAAGAGCTCTGCCACATTTTCTATAAGTTTATCGGAGGAAGATAACTAAACAGAAGGGTAACGGAGCACATTTGTTAGTTTTTCTCTGAAGAAACAGTTTGATTGTTGTATGCTGTTCGGAAATAAGGTACTGCTGCTCCAGCCTGTGGCTGATCGAGAGGCGTTAGCATCAGTTTGATTTCATGAGAAGCAGATGAGACATTCCAGCGCTCATTTTACCTTGATCTAGGCTTTGGAGTTTTAAGGTGTTTGCAGAACCGTAGAAATAACAAGTGAGACGTCTTTATGAAATGAGTAGGTAAACAAAAAGCTACTTGGAGCTATATTGAGTCGTAGGGAGGTGCACGCACTGGGCTGACCTTAGCACCTGTCACTGAGCAGTCAGCAGGCGCAGGTTGGATTCTGCACTGGAGCTGGCCTGCGGCTGCAGCGCTTTTAACTGTCAGAGTACCTGTCCATACTGCCCATCCTTCTCATCGCTGCGTGGTAAACTTCTCACGGGCACCGAGTTACATTTAAGTGATTCTTACCTGCCCATTGAGAGGCTCTTCTCACGTTCAGACACGTTCTTGGGGCTGAAGAAGACCTCCCCACAATCTAAAAGTGCACTTCAGTTGAAGCATGAATGTGCTAAATCTGCTAAGGCCTTAAATGGTTTTCCCAATTCTTGTCTCCATTGCAGCAGGAAGATCCTGTGGGGAGAGGAGTGAATTAAGGCTTACTGTTTTGGGCCATCTGGGGTTAATGTGCTTTCAGAGCACTTCATTGCTGTTGTGACTTGAGCTCTTTTTTAACGATCTCTGGTATATTTTTTGTCACTTGTTCATTTCACTTCAGTTAATGACCCCTGGTACTGACAGCATTTATAAGGACTTCAGACTACTTGATCGTTTTAGGTATATAAAGGCCTTGTGATCAGTTCAGCTATTAGATCTTCCCAGCTTCCCTTGTTCAGATGTCGCCAGAACTACGTTGGAAGATGTACAATCCAGTTTTACAGGCCAGAATTAGAATTTCTCTGTCCATATAAGTGTGTATGAATTTTCAGAAGTTAAATAGTGAAACTGGTAAAGGCCTGCTCTTTGTGTTAGAGCTATGCTCTGTCTGACACCGGGGGAGGTTGATACGCAGGAATACTGATGCCAAAGCCGCTTCCTTACGTGCTAGACCCTTCCCTGTCCCTGCAAGAAATCATTTGTTTAGTTTAATATTAGTGTTTATCATCTTCTGGTCCGTGTACATGCAGAGTAGTTAATGTAGATAGTTTGGTGTAAGGCTCTAGTTTTTGTACTCATCACATCTTTCAGGCAGATTAAATCCAGTGTTAAAGTTGGCATTCTCATCATCGTTTCCACTTGTTCAACTTCTTTGAAAACTTTTATGTTCTTTGCACTTAATACTCTGTTACACTTGATACTTCAGTGAGCTTTGTTGGTCAGTTAGTATTTTTAAAGGTCATTCGATAGGCCATCCTACAAAAACAGGTTATAGCTGTAACAGAGTAAGAAGCAGTTGATAAAGCAGTTGATAAATATCTTTTTCCCTCAGTCAAACTGTTTTGAGTCCTTTTAAAGGGATATTCCCCAGTTGCTGGGTATTACATTTTTCACTTGAGACTGAGAATATGCAACTTCTAGGTTGCTGTCTGCTAGTGATTTTCAGAAAAATAAAAGATTTCTTAAGGAGGAGTAGAGAGAAAACTGGTGAAAATGTATCTGGGGAACAAACCTTTCAAGCTTTGACTATATAGATGAGGCAGAAGACCGTTTTTTTTGTTCTCTCCATTCTTCCCCTTTTTTCCCCCCCTTCTATTCAGTCTGCAGATTGCTTTTCTGGTAGTTGAATTATTTTTAGTTCAGTAAAATTAAAGTACTGAGCCCTCATACGAAGTAAACTATACTTCAGAATTCACTAGACCTTTAATAAAAAGTCCATCTTAATAATTCTTGCATTTAAGTGTAATGTCAAAGGCTATTTCATAAATCTAATGCAAATAATTCTTAAAGTTTCTAGCTATAAGTAATATATTTTCCTGGATTTTCTTCTCAGCAACCCGATAGCAGAAGGGTCAACTCTTCTGTTGGATTTTCTGTTTTGCAGCATACAAGCAATGACCCTTATTGCTTTGTGGAATTTTATGAACACAGAGATGCAGCTGCTGCATTAGCTGCTATGAATGGGAGAAAAATTTTGGGAAAGGTAAGTTGCTTACGTTATAATCTTAGATTTAAGTAATATAGGTTTGTGTAAAAATATTAATAACTGTCCTGCATTCATTTTGTTGAAGATGTTTACCAAGGTTAAATATTGTTAGGGTAATATTTTGAAAATAATGATTTTAAAAAGTAAGTCTTGTTTAGGAGACGTATCGTTTGTAATGTTCTAATTGTGACAGTGTTTTACATGGAATGATGATTTGTAAACATTGACAGTTGTAACCCACCCTTGAATGAACTTGTAAAATGTAAGAATTTTGTGAATTTATACTAAATCTTATACTTATTTTCAGGAGGTCAAAGTAAACTGGGCAACAACACCAAGTAGCCAGAAAAAAGATACATCCAGTAAGTAAAGTAATGCCACAGTATCGCTTCTACACAAATACTTCACAACTTGGTAGTATTTTGTCATAAATGCATTTAAACATAACTTTTCTCCTTCCCATCTTGTATTTAATAGAATTTTGCAAACTAATTCTTCTGTTTCTGGTTTACAACTGGGGAAACTGGAGTGGACAGATTAAATTGCTGCTGCTCATCAAATGGAATCCTGGGCGTTCCTGGTTCCCAGTGCTGGGTGCAGAGCATCACTTTCTCAGGAGTTGAAATTTTAGATAGCAGTTAAATATTTGATTAGTAAATTATTTATTTTCAGATCACTTCCATGTGTTCGTTGGGGATTTAAGTCCAGAAATAACAACAGAAGACATCAAGTCAGCATTTGCTCCTTTTGGTAAAATATCGTAAGTATCATAATAAACATTTCCAATATCAGTTAGAAAATATGATAGTGATAATTTGTTTCTGAGTTGAAATGTTATTTACTAGCTTTTTAGATAATTATTCTGATTCTGACTTCCTTATGTTGGGTGGGTGGTAAAGAGGGGTTATTGTTTCATCTCAGTACCTATATCATGGTTGTAAATACAGTAATGTAATTGTGCTCCGCTTTTGCTGAAAGCAATGTGCTTTTAACCTAATTTATATGCTAATGTCCTTCAACTTTTTATTAAAATTTAATTACTGTTCCTAAGTGTGACTTTTTGTTGTTCAGAATGCGTACAGAGTAGTGACATGACAAGTGGTGTATGTTGTATCCCCACTGTATTATGAATGCATTCGTACTGTGTTTCATGGGCCATATAGAAAACGGGACAATTGGAATGTAATTTTAAGAAGCAGCTTGTTGAATAACTTGTGAATGTTTTGAAAATAAGCTAATACTTATACATGAAATCTACTTTTCTGGATGATAACAGGGGATGAATTAAGATTATAATATTTAAATGAAAGAATGGTGGATTTACAATATGTGCACATTTCTACCAGTTAAGAGAATGTTTCTTTAAACTTCTCGTAGATGATTCAGGTGATACTAAATCATCTGCTGTTTTAATTGAACATATTTAATGTTACAAGAATCCTTGCGAGTGCTAAAGTATGTATGTCCTTAAGAGTACTGCTACAAAAAAAAAAAGTCTGTTAATATTCTACCAGTTTATCTTTATAAAAAAACTTCCAAAGTTGCACATAAACATTTTTATACTACTTTACAGGAATATATTTCTAAGAACAAAATTCTTATTTTTCTCTTGTTCTGTACGCATATTTTTAAATGAATCATAAATCTTATTTCTTACCTCTGCTATTTTGTTTACTTTGCTTTTTGTCTCTTTATGTGGTAAGTAGTACTGTTTTAAAAATCAATTTAAAGAGAATAATTCAGGTTTCTGTTTCTCAATCTATATTTATACCTGAGACCTGCAGTTTTTCTAAAGTCCAAGTCACAATTAAAAGTAATAGCATTCTGGTTATTTTGCAGAATTGCTCATAAGAATGGACAGGATCTTGAAGGCTAACTGCAAGGAACTGTGCACACTGGAACTCAGTTGTAGATTTTTTCTCATTTCTATTTATTCTTATTATACATTATTTATATATACATATTTTAGTATTTACATTTTAACATTCTATATTCAGTGCAGTTCTATATTTCCAATCATTTTAACTTACTCACTAAAATTTCTGTGTAAATTTGTTGTTTTCGTACTGGTGTGCTTAGCATTGTTGTTAGTTTTATTCTCCTTTCTTAAATTTCTGAAAATGTCAATTTTTCAAAATTTACAGCTACCCAAACTCCAAAATGATGGTAGAGAATTGACCAAGAAAAATAAAGAAATCTGTTAACAGGCCATGTATGCCGTTTAATTCCTATTTTTTCCTCTTTTTCGATTTTTTAATATTTCATATATTTTGTATCGCTAGGCAGAAGACATTTAACTATTTAGAAAATGCATGGTAAAATTAGATAGAATTGTTACCGTAATTTATAGAACAGTAAACCTTAGAGGACCCTAGCCAATAGACTATTAGAAAAGGAAACTTTGTTTCTCTTATACTTCAAATTTGAACATTCTAGTTTTAGCCAGTATAGGTTATGTGAATAGGTTGCATGTTTATTACATGTTATTTTTTTTGTCCTACTGCTTTTTTCTAACAGGTAAAGAAGCAATAGGGAGAGTTCAGGAATGACTGTAGTTTTAGGGCTAACTGAATTTATAAGAAAAAATTATGCTCACAATACAGTGTGTGTGGTTCCTTTTAGTTTTTATTTTGCAGGTTATTAATATTACCCTCATATAGCTGTGCTTCTTTTCACAGGGATGCACGGGTAGTTAAAGATATGGCAACTGGAAAGTCAAAAGGCTATGGTTTTGTATCTTTTTATAACAAACTGGTGAGTAATCACAATGTAGCTTTAAAACAATTGCCTGTTTTCCACTTCTGGTTTTGCCTCTTTGTTTATATATTCGCTATGTATCAGACTTTCCCAAGGGGAAGAAATTTGCTTGCACGGGACAAATTTGCTCTAGTCAAAAACTTGTGTTACTTACGGTTAAAGGCTGAAACAAGTGGGATGACAGTGATGCTGTGAGTACGTTACGAAAGGAGGTTGGAAAACGTTGTGAAAGAAGATTCCTGAACGTAAAAAACTTGTTTACGTATGCAACCCATACGACAGCCCACGTGTCGTACGCTCAGTTTTGGCTGGATTTATTTGCTTGAGCTCTGCACCTCGGTGGAGCTCTCGGTTGGTCAGTTGCTTGAGTTGTTAGGATGTTGTGAAGTCTAAGATGGTTCTTTGCATTGAGTGATTAATTTGCCGCTGAGAGTTGATTCTGTACTTCTAAAGCATTTTGCTTATGCATAATGTAAAACTGAAGATTGTTCTTGGGTTTGTGTTGGGGGGTGTTACGTGATGAATAATGTTATCTATGCTTAGGAAAAAATGCTTCTGACAAGTGACCAGTATCCCTTTCTGATACAGATAGTAAAGATGTTATTCGTAGAATTTAATCCCTATAGTACTGATAAAAAGTAATGCTGTCCTCTACCATTTATAGCAGTTGACTTTAATTCTTGGTAATTTGGAAGTTAAGTAAATGTCTGGCAGCATGAGAAATTTGCGAAAATTAATTGGAAAATTGAGCTGAATGTGTTTAGAGGTATGTTTAGGACAATATGGGGAAACTGTATAAACCGTTTCCCTTAAATATTTTGAATAGGAAAAACAGAGTTAAGGCTTTTAGACTTGTAATATAAGCCTGTCTGTGTGGTCAGAAGTCCTACGTGTCAAGACTCTATCTTCTGCAACACTCATCTGGAGGTGAATCTTAATCAGAAGAAAAAGTCGGAATTTTTTTTCTTTCCATTTGCAAATGCTATAGAACACTGCAATTGAATACCATGATTTAGTGTCATTTTCCACTTGCACTTTGCTTATTTTGTGTAGCAGCTGAGATAGACAAGAGGAATAGATGTCTTATTTCCTTGTACCCCTCTTTCCTTATCATAGGGTTGTGTTTGGCTTCTGTGACCGTAGGGGGAATGTTGTAGTAGTCACATGGAATGCAAGTTACTGGATTCTTTTAAGACTGAGCCGTAAAAACTCCAGTTTAAAGTCTGTATTCATTCTACAAAACTAATGGGTGAATTCTAAATGTAATACTACAAAGGACTTCTAAAATTTATGTCCCGATTACTGTTCATTCAAACAGCAGCTGCGTCTAGAAGGGTTATGGAGTGACAATCCTGAGCTTGTAGTCTTAAAGCCTGTTTTTCAGAATTTACTGTCATCCTGTTAGATTTGAGGAAGTGGGATATATTCCCAGATTTCAGGTACTCCAGCCTGAGGTCTTAATGCACACCACAGTTAGGAGAAAATGAAACTCCTGAATTGAACCGGAGCCGTTATGGCATGGGCTACGTTCCATTTTTGTCACAGCTGGGATCCTCGAGACTGGCAGCAAGATTCATTAGAGCTCGTTTCCTTTCCTTTCCTAATCAGTCTGTAATTTGGTCATGTTTTGGGAGCCAGGGTACCTGAATATAAGTTCAGTGGTTTTGATTGTCTGGTGGTTTCATTTTTAGGTTTTGGGTTTCTTTCTTACTGGTCATCTCTTGTAATTTCTTTTTTGTATTTATATATAGTCTTGAAAATGAGCACTCTGTGTAATTACGACTTAAGAGGATCAAGGTCCTGAGAGATTTGAGTTTGGGTCTGTTTTAGCTGGAAGCCTTCAGAGTGAGGGAGGACAATGCGAGCCGCTCTCCGTTAACTTGGCTGTGTGTTCTCTGTGTCCCTTGTGCTTCGCGTTTTCTTTCGTAAGCTTTATGCCCCTGGAAAAGCATTTCAAACATACATACTATGTGCTCTGCTGCTTTTTCAAAGCAATTAGGGAAAGAATTGCTTCTTGCAAGTGTTAGCAAACGTATCCCCGCCTTACTAGATGTTTCTGCTTTAAAGATTGTCTTCTAATTCATGCTCAGGATAAGAGAAGTTAAGCCACGGGGCCATGGACTCGTGTGTGTTCATTCACACAATGACTTCAATATTTAGAGAACTTGCAAAGCTGTCTGTGCTCAGACATATATTGTTTGCCTCCAGGGGGCAGAAGAGAGGCTGGAATGGGGTGGGGATGCGTGCAGATAATAAATAAAAGGAAACTTATGTGCTCTGTCAGTTTGTATCTTGACATTACAGTTTCTTAGTAACTACCGTTCAGCTTTCACAGAACTTACTACTTTTCTACCTGAACTTGGTCTAGTATGTTGAGTGCATATTAAGATTCTGAAAAAACACAGTCAGGTCTAATTCTACAGTGTCTTTTGTAAACACTTACTGCGTGGTATAAATGTTACTTGGGTTGCACCTGAGAAATTTTTCAGTGAGGAATTTTGATTAAAAAGTCTTTCCTGACTTCATCTGTTACTACTAAATGTATCTTTGTGTCTTGTATTTTTAATACAGTCAATTGGCAAAATAATTTTTTTTTAAATTAAAATTATAATAGTTTTATTTCAGTAACTGCTTCTGGCATCTGTATGACCTTTGTACTTTTTTTTTGGGCAGCGTTCAAATATTCTAATACAGATGCTTGTTGCGTAAAGGTGATATATGTATGATTGTAGTTGTATCTGTTCTAATCTGTGTGTAGAAAATGGGGGTGGGAGGAAGGGTTTACCAAATCACTTGAGGGCCTTCTCTGATTGCCTTCGTGTTTGAGTGCTTGCTGTGGTGGTTCAGAATTTCACATACTTTTTAGTACTGTTACTGGTTTTGTCAACAGAATTAACTGACAGCTAAGCCTTGGAAGTAGACTGGTACGTACTTCTGGTTTGGATGTGTTATAATCTTTTATTTTAATCTCCTTAGGATGCAGAAAATGCTATTGTACACATGGGAGGCCAGTGGCTGGGAGGCCGTCAGATCAGAACTAACTGGGCAACACGGAAACCACCAGCCCCCAAAAGTACACAAGAAAGTAAGACCTTCTGTAATGCTGTCTTGTGTGTGCTGTCTTGCGTGTCATTGTTCAATGGAGGAATAAAACACGCTGTTGCCAAAATCATGTCACTTAATTACATATCTAGCTTGACTTCCAGATCTTAAAGGATAGATTTTCTTGATAGATTTTATCAGTGTAGCGGTGGCACTATTTGTTTGTCATAAAAATATTGAATGTACTTGTTAAATGTGTAATTCATGCTTGTGTACAAGGTAAGTATCTGGGACTCTGTGGTTACTGTTAGCCTGCTGCATAAAAACAGCCTTCTCTCTCTATAGATAATACAAAACAATTGAGATTTGAAGACGTAGTAAATCAGTCAAGTCCAAAAAATTGTACTGTGTACTGTGGAGGAATTGCCTCTGGGCTAACAGGTATGATTTCTTTTGTTGCTTTTCTATTATTGAAGGTTTTTGGACACCAGAATGGTTACTAATTCAAAAACATTGTATGTTGTAGATCAACTTATGAGACAGACTTTTTCACCATTTGGACAGATTATGGAAATAAGGGTGTTTCCAGAAAAAGGTTACTCATTTGTCAGGTATGGACAAAGGAAAATAAAATCAGTGATCTTGTTCACGTGGTAACGTTTCGTCTTTCTGTAATATTGCTTGATTTGAACTTCTGCTTATGCATTAAAAGCTGTCACCATATGTTCATAGAAAAGTTTAGAACTTTTAAAAGTGCCCAGCAATCTTTTTACCCGAGAAGATGAATATCTGTGAAAGCAGGTCTTTTTCTCTGGATTTCCTGTATGTATGGAGTTACTGTTTTTTAACAATTGGGTGAAAGCACTACAAGGCATAACATTGGTTTGTTTTTGTGTTCTTTAGATTTTCAACCCATGAAAGTGCAGCGCATGCTATTGTTTCAGTTAATGGAACCACAATTGAAGGACATGTTGTTAAATGTTATTGGGGTAAAGAATCTCCTGATATGACTAAAAACTTCCAACAGGTAACAGCACCTTAACCTTTTCATTGTATTACAAATGCGTTTGTCTGTATATCTGTAATGCCTTCCCAGTTATAATAGCTAAATTTTGTGGTAGAGTTCTTATGAAATTCCATGTTCTGTCTCAGTTATGTTCCAGTTCATCAAATTGGGCTAGTGATTTTGATGGAGTATCTCTTACTGTCTTCTGGATATGATTCAAGATAGGGAGAAACTTTGAGGTAACGCTGATTCTTGCTAGTTCACTAACTGCAGACTAGGTGACTATCCAACTAAATATTATTTGGTATTTCAAACACACACAAATCCGTTTTTCAGTACAAGGATCTAATTAAGTCACAGCGATGTCTTATTTTTCTGATCTCGTTATTGCTCGGTTTAGCCCTGTGACTGATACAGCCAAAACTGTTGCCTTCAACAGCACAAAAGGAACATAATCCATGTCTAGAACCTGAAGTGCTATGAATCATTCTCTCCTTAGGTGGATTACAGTCAGTGGGGGCAATGGAGCCAAGTATACGGAAATCCGCAACAGTATGGGCAATATATGGCTAATGGGTGGCAAGTACCATCATATGGAATGTATGGCCAAGCATGGAATCAACAGGGTTTCGGAGTAGAGTGAGTAATCATATTTAATTTTTTAGAATATCCCAAGAACGTTATATCTGAGTTTCAGTCTCATTTGGTTCAAGGATTGCACGAGGTTTCAAGCCTTAGGTGGACTCCTACGTGCTTAAAGCTTATGTTTAATGATTTCCATGGACCAAATAATGGGGTGAGTCACTCTGACTTGTACTCGATCACACATTTCATGTAGATGGTTGATTTGAGAGTGAAGGCACAAAGACCTCCTTCAGTGGTGGAATTTTGCATGGTGGTCTTCTCTGATATCTAAAAATTTTCTGTATTCTGACTTGAGGCAGTGAATACTGGAGAGGCTGAGCCAGGGAGGCAGTGTATTTGCCTGAAGGGTTCATAACCCTGGAGAGAAGACACCGACACTTTAACTTGTGCAGTTTCAGAATTTGGTGGGCTTTTAATACTTGATCTCTCGAAGACTGAAGTCTTCACAATGTATTGTTTGAATATTCTTTTGAAATAACTTGTTTACATAATTTTTCATTATCTGTTGCCAGTTGAACATACTAAGCCCTGATAAACCTGTCACTGGTATTTTCACTGGTGAGGTGTGGGGAATTTTTTGCTTTTCTGCATCACTGATGTTGACTTACAGCCGCCTGTGTTATGTACGTGACTTTGGAGGTGGTTGTCCTATGCAACTACTACCCAAAGTTTCTGGGGCTTTTATTTTTCTTCTTTGTTCTTAAAAAGCTTGTGATATTTTCTAGAATCACGTGTCATAGCACTTATCCTGAAATTAAAGAGAAGAAGAAATTGTTCTATTTTGTTATTAATAGTAGTGTAGGAAGTATGTGTTTATGTTCTTTTTTTTTTTAGTTTGTTGTCTTGTAAATACCTTGACTAGCTTGTATGATTATTTCCACACCCCCCCCCCCCCCTTTTTTTTTTCTCTCTTTCCTTTTTTTAACCACCCTGTTTCTTTTTAAGCCAATCTCCATCTGCTGCCTGGATGGGTGGATTTGGTGCTCAACCTGCCCAGGGACAAGGTGCTCCTGTAATACCTAACCAAGCTGGATATGGTATGGCAAGCTACCAAACACAGTGAGCTGGGACTCTGTTTAAAAGTGTGTATTTCATGATAGGCTGCAGTTTCCAGTGACGTTCTGAAGACTGGAATGTAGACAATGAAAAAAAGAAAATATTTATTTTAAAAATGGAAATGTTTGGAACCTTTAGCACAGCTTTGCTTTGGTGAAGGACACAAATGTCTTCTAGTTCTGCCTTTTTAAGTTTTTGTTCATGATGGATATGAACATGTTTTTCTTTGTGTACAAAAATTAAAAATAAAGTCAATAAAGACAATTCTGACTACAAATTTTGATATAGTAGGAGAAATGGATAATGAATTTGATCTTTAGGTTACCATTCCATTTTTTTTGTTGTCTTCAGTGTTTTATATCACTGTGCTTTTTAAGAGAAATGACGTTGAAAAACAGCAAGTTGCTTTTAGTTGAACACACATCCTGAAATAAACTGTGGACCAATCATTACAACCTGCTAGACAGTATTGATTTTTCAAGAAACCTGTGGGCATAGCTCAGAAAGTATATGTAGGTCTTGGAATAATTTTTTAAAAAAATATTTAATTTTTTTACATGCTTAAAGAAAACAGGCTGATACAAAGAATAGCTCAGTCTAAAATGAAAAACAGTACTGTCTGAGTAATTTCACATAACTTTTACTGTCCACATTCAGGCACACATTAAAACCTTTCAGAGCTGGTTTGCTTGTTAAGAGTGTAATAATTTGCATTTAATTTTGAGAAGTAAAAACGTTTTTGCAAGTCTGTTGTTTGTATTCAAATCGGACAGTCATACTTGTGCTTTTACATAAAGTTTGAAGGCTACAAATTGTAAATACTTCATAATTACAGTGTTTCAAAAGCATGCTCAAACATAGAAGTAGCAATGTAATTATTCAAAGTAATACTTAATATACTCTGCTGCTTTAAATGCAGTAGATTGACAAGAATGTGCAAGACTGACATTTCCAAAGTTGGCTATTATGTAAAGTTACATAAAGAACTATAACAAAGAGCCTTAATTTTAATTTCATAAATCTTTAATGCATCACCTTTTTGTCATTAGAAATACGAATTTTTTGCGTTACATTATTTGGTATGTAAATACCTTGGTTAACAACCTTGTAAACCTATTTCAAGGTTATTATAAGTTGTATAGTATCTTGAGTGTTTTGAAAAATCTTGATGTTTTTTAAGTCTAGAAATATTTTGCCCAAGAATTTTTTAACAAGATTGTTAAAAACATCTTATTTTAGAGAATATTCAATGTGCCATTTGGTAAATGGAGATGCAGTTGAAACAGTACACTGAGTTGTGACTTATTTTTAATTAAAGTTTTTGTCTTTATGGGTGGTTTGCATGTGATGAACCTGTACAGAGGCTGGGTTGTTTGTGTACTGAGTGTGTAAATGGATAAATCATGAAGATGTTTAAATGGTATACTTGGGTTATTTCTGAATTATTTTATGGATACATTGATATAAACTGCCTCAATAAATTTGGAGTTGAAAATGAATGTAAGTTAGATATAAGTACTGTGTCTTACCTGTGACAGCTAGGGGGTGCAAATGTTTCAGCTGTATACTGAAACACACTGAGGCAGGCGCAATTAAAAAAAAAAAAAGTAGGATTTGCAGTGATAGTTCAGTGAAGCAAACTTGCATTTTAAAAGAAACGGAATGTTTGGTTTTAGAGATGGTAGTTCTAAATGAGTGTCTGAGAAGCTGCGTATTTTTTCTTTTCTGTTTCTTACCATGCAGGTGTTGCAAGTTAGAATAGACTTTGAAATGGAAACTTGCAGTTTTGTTAAACCCAGCCAGGTTGTGCAAATAACTACACCTAATGCTGTAGCAAATCACGTGAGGGTTTGTTCCTCCTCTTCTGCTTGACATGCTCAATAGTACCTTGACTTTTAGATCAGGTTGAAAGCGAAGTATACTGGGAAGAGCAATTTAGTCAGTTGGCTCAAATGTACCCAGAGATACTTGTACCTCTGGGTATCTAATGCATGCAATAATGACTGAAATTAGTGTGGAACCGTAAGTGCTTGTGATGACAGAATTGGCCCTTTATCTCTGTTTCTCCTTTATGGTATACATAGTGTTTTTCTGCTCAAGTTAGGAATCTTGTCTACAGGATGTTTGTTTTTCTATAAATTTTGTATATACCTGTATATTTACGCGAGGATCGGCCTATACATTGTAGTTTGGAGGGGGAAAAAAAGTCACAAGTAAGTTGCATTTTTGTTACTTACCTGGTTTAAAAAAGATCATGAGTCAGTAGATATGTGAATTGTAAGTTACTTTAGGATTTCTTAGACTTTACTTGAAATCTGGGGTTTCTACATAATTTTAGGCGTTTGACACATGACTGTGTTCTGGATGCATGCTGGTATGTAAGCAGTATGTTCTTTAAGCGCTACTGAACATTTAGATGATGCAACTACATTGCCACATAAATGCCCATATAAATGGGTGTAAGATGAAGGCAGTGATCTTTCAGGTCTCAATGTGTAGATCACCTTAAATCTGATTATTTAATATGCCTGCTGTAGAGCTGGGCCATACCTGACCTGTATTTCAGGATGAAACATAGGATATACTTCCTCATTTAAGTCTGTTGTCGTTGATTTTTTTTTTTATACAGCTTTTCTTTAATGGTGATATTTCTTCGCAGACTGTTCAAGATACGGGATTCTCCAGTGACCTTTAATGTTTCTATAGCACTGCGAGGAAGAGTTGTAATTTGATTGCTTTCTACTCAGTAGCGTTCATAAATGCGTCACTTGACAGTTTTTTGGCACCAAAGAGCCTCTTGCACCATCCTGCTTTTATGAGTGACTGTTACACTGTTGTAATTTCTCTTAACTACACAAACCAACCACTACCTAACCCCTTACCACTGGGATTTGGATTTCAAAAAAGTATTGATTTTTCATGGGTTAAGTTGATGTGTGCAACCTGAGGCAAGGTTGTAATCTGCATTTGCAGAAAATGTTCAATAAAAGCGAAACATGATAAAGGGCTTATCCTGTATTGTCATCTGTCGAAACATTGTCCTTCTTTGCTGTAAAACTGGCAACAGGCGTACAAGGCTGAACTTGTAAACTATGCACTTGCAATCATGTAAAAGATGTTTTATTTAAAGATTTTTCATACAAAGCCATTTTGTATTTTGCAGAGTTGCAGTAGTAAGGCTGTAAATCTAAGGTTACGTGTAGCTTTTCATCCGTCCTGCTTCCTTGTGTATATTTGTTAACAGTTTCCAGGCATACTCTTCCTGTAGAACCTTTTTCCTTACTAAGATAACTTCATGAGACAGCTATTCACTGTATCGGAACCATTTCCTTCGTTTCACTCGCCAAAAAAGTTTCACAGTGAATTAAGGCTTAGCTTTGCAGAAAATTGGTGATTTGTTTTTCTTGTGTTTGTACACAAGGAAGCAGACTTTAACTGTATGGACATGATTAGTGTCTGATACTTATTAATTAATCTGACTGTTTTTGAACAAGGGCACAAGTCTTTATGTTAATCATGTGGAACTGGTCAGCAATAAAAGACTTTGTTGCACACTGTTCTTACATTGCAAGATACAGGCAATCTTTTATTCAGTATACTTCAGAAAAATAGATGGAGTTTGTAAAGAACTACTCTGAACGTGAATCTTCATATATTGATATAGTTTGGGATCTGGATTGTTGCTCTAGTATCTGATAATATGCGGTGCCTGTTCAACATTGGTAGATTTAAGGGGTTCAACATGTAATAATGTTTCTGTTCATAAAAAGGCAACTGCAGTGCAATAGCTGCTGGAAAGGTGTTGTTGTGTTTCATTTCAGCCAACTTTTGTGAATCCAGTTGATTGTTTAAAAAAATAAATTAAGATATTTGTGTTTTTCAGTATCACATGGATAAAATACCCTCCCACACTTTTACCATCACTTCAAATCAAAGAAAATGCTGAGAATGTTTACTGAATGCTTTACTTTAAAAAGAAACAGGACTTTATTTTGATAAGTAAACACTTATTCTGTCATCTTTCTGGGGATGTACACTGATCTAGACCATGGGTGTGAATGACATGCTCTGCTCACTGACATTTAAATGGTAGTGACTGAGAAGGTTAATTTGACGTCAGTAATGATTATTTGAATACAAGTTACTCTTGCTTAAATACACAGCTGCTCGTGCTTTGATTAAAGCTGATCTGAATCTTCCTGGTTATTAAAGAATTCCTGATATGCTGCGGAAAGAAACTTTACCTTGTTTCTTAGTATTCAGGCTGTCAGTAAGACATCAGAGTTGTGTAGATGGTATTTTTTGTTTTAGAAGAAAAACGCTTGATGGAGTTGTGTCAGGGAATTTGGTGTAAGCTGGCTTTTCTGTCATGATGGGTGATGGCATTTGACTATTTCCCTTTCAAAGGGGCAGTTGCTGTTCTTTGCCTGGACCCAGGTTCTCGCTGATCCCAGATACTTGGCTGGTGCCTTTCCGAGCTGCTCCCAGGGAAGGGGGGAGGAGGAGGAAGGGACAATGGTGAGACTGGGTGGTACGCAGGCCAGACGAGTGTGCATGATGCAGCAGCATCAGTGCCAAGTCAAATTGTGAAACATACTTAAAAGTCATGACAGGCTTATGCAGATACCATGGCAGTATCTGAACGATTGTCATCTCCTTGCTTAAAACAACGTTGCTTTAAAATTACAAAAACAACCTTTGGTCGCTTTGGTTCCTGAGAAAATAGATGCACAATGAACAGCCAAGCTAGAATGCCTAAAATGATGAAACAAAGAAAACTTAGAGGAGCAAATTGCATTAAGCATCTGAATTTGTGGACCTTTGCTTAATTTAGACCTCGTAGCTTGGCATATTGTTTGCCTGTATTGACCCTTTTGTTTGTATAATTGAAGTGGTTTGAGATATGCACGGCTGCTTGTTCCATGTCTTCCCATTCTTTAAATGTTTAACTTCTGGAGCAGGGGTGGGTAGGAACTGAATAAGAATCGCAAGTCTACCACATGAAATGCTGAATAATGCTTAAATTTCTTGGATGGAAATTGACTTACTAGAGCCAGCTCTGTGGAAGTTTAAATATCACGGGTGATGATGAAAAGCCACTGTCTTCCATTTGAGTAGCTAGTTCTTTGACCTTAATAAATGGAGAATTATTATTGGGATGCTGTTAAATGAAAAATGTTCGTTGGGGTTTCTTTGGTCCTTTCAATGAAGCAGATCTTTTTTCATTCCACAAATGGTTTATTTCCTTTAATGCTGGGTTCTCAAGCATGATGGCAAAGACCGACTGGTACAATTTATTGCTTCGTTCAGATCTTCCAACTTGAGTATGGACTGCAGGGAAAATAACTCTCTTAGTTATTAAAAGGGCTATTTAATTTTGCAATATACTTTTGTAGAACCATTTCTACTTGAGTTTTACTTGCAGCCAAAAGCACAAGGAGGCTACACGGATACACCTTAGACCGTAAAGATGGAATTGACCTCCGGGAGCTGCTGTTCACTGCTACAGCTGCCGCACTGGATCACTGCTGTACGGTCAAATGCTGGAAAAGTTTATGCCTTGTTGCTTGCTTTGGTTTAGAGTGCAACGCTTGTCTTTCGTAGAGAACAAATCTGCCCTGTGTATATGCAGATATTCGGAGAAGGCTGAGGTCCAACGTTATTTCCTGAACTCTTGCTATCATTGAATTAGGGCTTCTTTCATTTATAGGTATATGCTATTGTTTTGTAGGAAAAAGTTCTGTTATATTGATGACTAATGATCTAAAAAAATTATTAGTTTCAGACTGTAAGAAAAATACACGTTTCTAGGATACTATTCTTAGATGAATCTTGCCTCCTACTTGGATTTATGTACTTCATGGAATAAGGATATGAAAGTCCATGAAAAGCCTCTCAAATCGGGACATTTTCAAAAGTCCCCCCAAAAAAGGACATTTTCAGAAGTCAGCAATTTGCTATAAACTTGCAGTGTGCATATAACAAGACCTTGTTCTAGAAGCGCAGCAGCTGTTCATATGTATTGCTAATGTGTTTTGAAATGGTCAGTACTTGAGGTCAGAGGACCAACGTATACTGCTGAATGTATGTTGCATTTTGAACAAGATCTAAGGCCAGCGTACAAGGTGATGCTGTCTTCACATTGACTTCTGAGAGCATTCCTTCCAGCATCTTTTTGCTTCGTGGCCTTTTGAGAAACAATATAGAACCTGTCTTCCAAGATACACGTATAGAAATTTGGCAAAGTGTGCAATATTATGCTCTAAATATATTTTACAAGGTCACAGCATCTAGCAACAAGTGTCTGATGAGCTGCATAGGTTTGAAAAGTGACATTTCATTGAAATGCCTCTACAGCAAAATCTTACTGGAAGGTATTGCTGTAGTCTTTTTTGTCTGTATGACTTCTAAATAAAAGGAAGGCAAGATGCAGTCTCATTAGAAGTATCCAGGTGTGTCCAAATCTTAGTTTACCAAGGCTGTAGAAACAGTCATTCCTTCATAACTGTTCATTGCAGAAAATAAAAGAACTTAATTTGTGGGTTGTGATTCATTGTTAATGCTATGTATCTCATTTTTTTGTACCTGTCTATTTTGTAGATTCTCACTTTAACTATGTACGTTTGTAGTCAACAGAGTTGTACTCGCTTTTTGAGCACAAGAAGCCAATCTGTTGCATTTGCATCTGTTTCTTAGCAGAAACAGACTGACCTCAGGTATCATTTTTAATGTTACCCTGTACTGCAAAAATCTTTGATTTCTGTACTTTATGCATGTTCTGATATTTACAGATGGATATTGAGTACGTGTGTCAGGTACCTTTTTTGTGGGGTTTTTTTTTTCCCCTCCCTGTATCTTCAGGTTCGTACCAGACTGGACATAATTCACAAAAACAGATTTCTTTAACACACCTGCCATCAGTCCCAAGTACTTATAGTCCAGAGGGGCTTAGAATGCTTTTCAAGGTTTTGATGATGACTTCTTAATTAATTTCTAGTTGAATATATGAATATTATTTTACCAAATCAAGTTTATTGCTGTAAAATGAGATATTGAAACCCATATTTTTTTTCATCTCAAGTTTTAATTCATGGTGATACTTTGTTTTCTGAAAGCCATTTTTAAATCCTGCAGTTACCCTGGAGGGTAAAAAAAAAAAAAAAATTGCAACGTTTATCTTTTCTTTTATTTAAAGGTAATATAAAAGGAAAAAAAATTCCTTGACTGTAATTCTTTTGGCTTCATAGAACAAAGTTGAAGAAACTGGAGAAGTAAGATAAGTTTAGCGGTAAGGTTTTTATCAAACAGAAATACGCATTTAATACTAACCTAATGAAATATTTTTACTTCTTCACTTCGGAAGCAAAGAGGAACATAAAACACTGTTTTAAAAAACTTCCCTCACTTAAATTGCAAACTTTGAAACACTTGGTCTTGTTTTTTTCTCAGTGCAATTTATGAAGAGGTCTAGGTAAAACTAATAGAAGGTTGGAGTTACTGGAATTACTTAACCTGTGATTCAGTTTCTGCATGTTTAAATGTCACTGCTAGAGTTCTGCAGGCTGTATTTTGGCATGCTTAAAGCTGCTGGAGTTGGAGGTATTGAGAATGTTCCACAAGATTAGGGATAAAAGTTGACCCTGTGAACCTCCTTACACTAGAAAGTATTACAAAGGAGTGAGTCAGAGCTTTCTCCGAGTTCAAAGTGAGGGGTGCTGGACAAATTCCCCTGATTTATTTAGGCAAGCCCAAAATTGAGTACAGTCTTCTACCGCAATTCTCTTCAAAGCTGTTTGATGCTGTGTACCTTACAGGAAGGGTATGTTTATGTTTTCGCTGTGTGTATCTTACTAAAAGATTAAAAACATCTTTTATTATCTGCTCTTTTACTCTGGCATTTGTGAATCTTCAGATAGTAAATGCATTTAGCTAAGACTTACAAAACTTGGCTTGAAACTAAAAAGGGCGTGCTGGTTTAAGGTTAATATAACTAAATAGTGGCTCTTGGCTTTGAACTGGAAAAAAACCACCAAAAAGCAGATCTTGCCAACATCAAATCGCATTGCTTTCTCCAAAAGGAGCAGGCCTAACCATGCTCTAGTGTACTCTAGCAGTGAGCCTGTTGCTGATTTCTTTGTGTTTAAACTGTGAAAACATAGGAGCTAAAATATTTAGAGAATATAAAAAAAAATAAAAATATTCATGAACCCTCTAGGTTCATGATCCTCTGTGCGTTTCAGCACTGGCTGATTTGGTAGGAAAAACTTGAAAGCTGTGTTTGCTACCCCACCGTGAACACCAAGATGAATGTACGTGAATTTTGAAACCTGGTTTTATGTATTGGACTGTCGATGCTCTGAACAGTCTGTGATATTTATGCATGTCATCTCATGGATTAAAATGCCTCGTGTTTTCTGGCCGGAATACAGTTTGCAGTGTGACATCTGGTCTTATTTTCTGCTGTTACCTGTGTCACATCGTAAGAGGCTACGTTTGCCCGTCTGTAGAACGTGTATTAACAGAGCACGTTCTTTTTAAGTTCATGTGAAAACATATCTGGGCAAGATGCTGAACTGTTACCCATATCCAAAAAGTCCTTTGAAAGTTATAAAATTATAGTAATGTTTGGTTTTACTTTCTAAATCTCTTACGAAAGTGAGGATGAAGTGCTTAGTCCTTGAATTTAAGTGAAGGCGATTTTTCTTAGAAATCGGTAGTCGAAAGCATGCTCATTTGCTTTAGTGATTTTTGAGGAAACTTAAACATCTTGTCCTCTGTCTTTTCAGCGCATAAAACCTCATTGCCAATTATAAGCCCAGCTGCTTAAAAGGGGGGGGGGGGAAATAAGGAATTCTCACTAGGATGCTGTGGCTTTGGTAATGCAAGGAGGAAACTTCCAGTGGAAATCCTGGTGCGTGGGCTTTTGAATCGCACTAGTCTGGTCGAACTCAGGCGAGCTCTGGGGTTTTTTCATAGTGTCTGCTCTACCATATGGCCTGGCAAAGAACATGGTTCTGGGGACCCTGGTGCTCCAAGTCTTGTACTGAGTTGGGGGAGCTGGAGGACATTTCCAGGTGGAACAGGATCTATCTGACAGGGCAGCTGGAGAACGTGCTGAATCAGCAGCTCTTACCGCTGCAGCTCCGGGCGGAGTTAGAGCTGTTCCTGAGTAACTGTCTGAAGGAAATTTGGCAGCAGAAATGCTATTTGCTGGTGAATGTCACCTCCAGAACAGGTGGCTGCAGCATAACCTAAACCAAGGTCTGTGAATCTGGCCTTAATTGTATATAATAACACCTATGCAGTGCCATGTTCTTGGAGTGCTTTAGAAACACATGCAGTATAACTGGAAAATAAACTTTGCAAGTCTAAAGTGAGATTCTAAAGGGTTTGGGGTTTTTGTGTAGCAGATGGGAGTTTCCTACTTTAAAGGCCTTTCCTCATTGTTTACATTTCAGATTTTAGTTCTCATAGTTGCATAAGTAAGGAGTACCTACACTGAAATCAGTTGTGTCGTGTTGGGGTAGATGAAATCGGGGCTTTAAATCATGAGTCAGGTTTCTCATAGTCTGTTGATTAGTTTTGAGTCTCGGCTGCAATTTGGCGCTGAAATGAGCAGCACATTTTGCAGATTTTCTGTGATGTTATTTGTAGTTCACTGTGTTCCAGAATAGATTTTTGCAATGGCAACAGCTAAGCGCAACCGCTTCCATTTCTTTTTCAAAGCCAGCTTTTTACATGTAAGCTCACCAATTATTCTTCAGAATACAAGTAAAATTTACAAATAGAATCTTTAATATCTTTGCCTGAAATCACAGATTTATCAAGCGTGTTTCTTGCCTTTTTTGGTGCCTTGCACATTCTCATTTCCCCCCTCCCACCAGTGCCAATGGGAAATTTGCTGAACTTTATCCAAATTTGTAAACTTGCCCTCATTGAGGATAATGAGCAGTGCAGGGTTTGCTGCCGCACAGTATGTTAACAAGTCGTGTCTGTACAGAATAGAGCAGGAGAGGGAGAAATTGGGCTCACAAAAGCTTTTGTGTTCAGTTTTAAGTGAACTAGACTATTTTAAGATTATGAGTAGTGTTGAAAGCAGAACTAAGCTGACCATAGAATATACTCGGATGGCACGATTTCATTGACTAAATGTATCTCAATTTCATCACACTGCCACATAAATGCTGCACAGTTCTTCAGCTGTAAGTGCAGCGACTTGCTGGATGTTACCGGGCAAGCCCTGCCGGCTGGAGAACACGTTGTTTTTGACAGCCAGAGGTTATCAAACAAACTTGTGGGGTTATGTTAAATAATTCTTAAGTGAAGTTTTTCCATGTGAAACAAAGGAAGAGCTGGTAAGAGAGTTGTGATGCGAGGTCGAAAAATCAGTTTAAGAATGCATAGATTTGGTGTGTGGACACTGGCACAGTATGAATTAAGTCGTAATTAAAATTGCATGTGGCTATATACAAGTATTGCTGCTTATTTGTGGAAAAAGACAAAATCCCCCCTAAAAACGGGGTAAAACCAAGACACTTGGAAACCAAGTTTTGTATGAAGGGGAGAAAAGAAAAGAAGATCTCCTCCTGGGCTTTTACAGGCAGATGTGTGGCAGCCCTGAAGGTCAGGTTTAGCAGGATCCGAATGGAGTGCAAATGGACAGCCGGGCTTTGGGGGCTTCTTGGAGACACCAGCAGAGGAGTGTGAACTGTGGGCACGATCTTTGGTCTCCAGCCATTCTCCTATTTCATAAGTACTCCCATCTCCAAATCCATGAAGTTAAGTCTTAAAACTACTGCAGTAACCTGTTGTCTGTGCATTGGCTTGAAGACTATTTAGTTGTCATAGAATACTAATTCTTTGCATTTAAAGTCAAAGCCTTTGGGTTTTGTTACCTGATTCTTACAGAAAACTAAAATCTGGTGGTGTCTGTATGGCTTCAGCATAAATGTCCTGCCCTGAAATACCTGGCATTGATGGGTACGACTGAAAAATCTTCTGAAGCACGCCTCTAGGCAGGCTTCTCTGAGTCTGACAGCATTGTTTGTTGCTTTTCCTGTGCCCGTACCACCTGGGTGCTGCTGGTGGGATTTTACCCCCTGCTTTTCTGATACTTGCACAGAAATACCACTTGTGGTCCAAATACCGTTGTGCCTGTCTCGCACATCTGCTTGGAAATACCACGTGCAGCTGTTGCGCTGGTCCCTCAACAGCATAGCAAACTTCATTATTACTATTTTTTTTTAAATCCACACCAAGAGCCAAGAAATCTTCACCAGCTAACACAGCTTTTGGCCCTGGTACTGAAGGCAGAAATCCAGTGGTGTGCAGGCCAAATCACTTCAGCTGGAAGGTATTGTGCTGCTGTTTGTTTTGGAAGCGCAGAAGCAATTTATTCTTGCGTTCGGCATTCTGCTGTCACCAGTTCCCAGGAATGAAATCTTGGCCTTGCACGTTTAAGTGGAAAATATCCGTAGGTTGCAGCGAGAGCCCATCCAAGTCCCCTGCGTGAACAGCGCTGGATATAAATGCATTGGTGTGCCTTCAGGATGGGGTTTGGCTTGGGTGGAAATAGAACAAGTGGGGGCTTGTCTGGAAGCGCTGATTTCTGTGACTTCAGGTATTGGTGCTATTTCCCGCGGGATTTAAGCACGCGGTTGTTGGGTGCTTCCCGTGATGCTTGTCTGGCGCTGCCCTTACAGTTTTGTCAGAATTACACAAAATTTCTCACGCTGGGCTCGGTGCTGGATTTCCAATTAAATATTTTGGTAAAAAAGCTGTTTCCGGAAGTGAAAGTACCTTTGCTAAGACTGTTAATTGTGCTTTGGCAGTGCCTGGGAAGAGGGAAGGAGGGTCACCCCAGCACCACAAACCCGGCGCTGCTGGTTTTTCCTAAGAAACCGCCCAACATCCCAAAGGTGAGGGGCCGCCCTGGGCCTGGCGGGGGAGAGGGGACGGGACGGGACGGGACGGGACGAGGCGAGATGGACGCGGGTGAGGCGAGAGGAGGGGGCCGCTGGGAAGGCGGCTGGGAGCGGGGAAGGCCGGCGGTGGGGCAGGGGGCAGGGCCGCACCCTGTGCCGCGGGGAAGCGGCGGGCACCGGCCGCCCCTGGGCACCGGCCCCCCCCC
>VZSF01010287.1:557395-585514 GCA_013398295.1 Chionis minor | reverse complement strand
CAGCCAGAGCCGGTTACCTGGGCCGCGCCGGCTCCCCGGGACGCGGCTCCAGCCGGGATAAACGGGCTTCGAGCTCCGCGGCGGCGCTGCGCGTCCGTCCCGTCGCCTTCGCGCCGTGGCCGCGGCTCTGCCCGGGCGGGCGGCGGCGGGGGTCGCCGGGGGGTGCCCCGCCGGGCCGTGTCCCCCCGCGGCGGGAGGGAGCCCTCTGGGACCGAACCGGAGCGGCTCCTCCCCGCTCCGGCGGCCGCGGCACGGAAGAGCCAACTCGGGATTCCGCTCCGGCTTTATCCCCCCCTCATCAGCCACGTTTTAATTCCGAACCGCTGCCTGTCGCCGCTGCTGGTGGCGAGGCCGCAGCCCGGGACGTGGGAGCGCGGTTGTCCAAGCTCTGGATTCACTTGGAGGAGTTTGGCTCTGGAGGGAGCGCCATAAACCGGCACGGAGGCGGCCAAGTTGCCATAAACGTGCCCTTCGTCACCCGTCCCTCTGCGGACGGGCACTGGTTTGCGTCCCTGCTAACACGGGGGTCTCTGGTGCCCGTGGATTTGGAGGGGCTAAAGTACGTCACTGCTAGAACAATCGGGGTAAAAGTTGCAAACTTGGAATCCTAGAAAATAAGTCTGCGTTTTAAACGTGCAATTAGAAGTTACAGCCTTTCTAAGAAAAGCCAAATGGGGTGTTTGTCTAGAGCTGGGGTTGTTTGGGGTTTTTTCTTTTTTTTTTTTTTTTAAGGATATATGTCTGGTGAACAGTTCCAGAGATGCTACAAAAGCGGAACGTCCCCTTAGTTTCCTTCCTTATGGTTAAAAGTGGAATCCAGTAGCCATCTGTTGCTAGAGACAGTCAAAAGAGGATGTTGAGGCTTGTGCTCTGAACAGCCAAAGCTTGCGAAGAAGGACAGCCCTTCTGTAGTTGAAAAGGTCTAAAACTCGGCTGCTACTAGGAAAAAATTGTTGTGTGAGGATTCATCCAGTGGCGCTTGGACGCATGGAAAGTAAGGGGGTTTTCCCTTTTCAGCTGCCTACTTATGAAGTGTTCCCGCTGTTTCATAACCTTGGATTTATTAATTCCAGATTGGTGTTTGTTGCTGGATAGGGATTCTGGTGACCGCAGGAAAAGACAAGGTATTCAGAGTACTTTTAAAGTAATAATAAAGGTTTGTGGCTCGCAGCTTTATGGTCCAGGTGAAAAAGGGGAAAATGCAGGCGGTGTGATCCAAAGTTCTTCAAGAATAAACTGAAAAGGCTTTTCTTAACGCTGTATATTTTAATATAGAATAAGGAATATGCTGTTTACATGGTGCTTTTGTCATATCTACTGTGTGTATGCTGGCAGTCCTTTTTTTTCAGGAGTTTGCAAAAGGTGTGCGCGGGAAAGAGGCGGTTAGAATCGGCTTAATTTAGATTAAGGGATGCGTCCAACGGGATTCTGTGAGGTGCGTGAGTCCGTGCCATTTGATGCAGGGCACGCAGGCCCCTCCATCAACAGCCTGAGAGTGACAGCAGCTTGGGAAACCGTCGGAGTGCGCAGCCCTTCTGGGAGGCAGACGGATTGGCATGTCTAACTCAATTAGCTGTGTCTGAATATCTCTGAAAGTTTGATGGATTTCCACTTTTTTTTTTTTTTTTTTTGTGGTTTGCGAAAGCCAGGGCCAGAACCATTTCACCCGCGAAGTTGCATATTTGGATGTTATTGATACATTCTGTGGTTTCAGTCCAGGTTCCTGTTTGGAGAATGCAAATATTTACCAATTTTTGATACCAGACTTCAACTGATAATTAGTGTTATTAGTGCCGCACTTACCGTTATATCTGTTGCTTACAAAGAGCCTTTATCCGCAGTCTAACGTGGCAGTATTATCGTGTGATAGGGGAAAGCAGCTTTATAAGAAGCTTCTCAAAAATAATGCTCTAGCTAACATAATGGCCTTTTTCTTTGGCTTAGTGTCGGGTTCTTCTCTAAAATAACGGTGCTGTGAAAATAAGCCCTTAGTCACTTGCTGCCTTTGTAGAAGCAGCTGCACATCCTGCAAGCAGTTGTGTTACGGTCGTACGCTCAGTGGAAAGTTTGCTTCAGCAGAGGCTCCACAGCCGTGCTCCGCTGTGCGTGCTCTGTCGGCTTTCTCTCCCTCCTGGTTTCCAACCCCTCCAAAAGATAACAAGCACCCTCTGGTGACATTAAGGAAGGTCCTTAGCATGATTTTAGTCTGTTGTATGTTCCCTGTGTTCCTTTCACAGAAATATGGGTGGAAGAGCTGCCATTTTGTAATACCATTTTTGAGGCACAAAATTGTCTCCTAGTTTTCAGTAACAGCAAATGTCTGCCTTCCTCACTTAAATGTTCATGCTAACATACACATTTTGGTTGTTACACATTGGTGTCAAGCTTGTTATTTCCAAGTATACATTATGTAACTGTGACACTGGATAATTTTAACTGGAGAAAGTTATTTTTATCAATAGCAAACAGATAAATAGGTTTCAGGAGGGTCATTCACGTAATTACGTTTATTGCAGTTGCATTTATTCTAGTATTGCCTTCTAAAATAAATTGTTTCAGACTGTCATTAAGTTGTGCTTCAGTGGAAGTATCGTATCGTGTGTGACGGGGTATGGATTTGGGGATTAGCTTCTTAAATAATTTGGGGGGAAAACATCTTTCCTATCTGTGAGGCGCTTTAAAAAAATTCCAGAAATCACACACCGAATCTGCTAAATGAAACCTGCACGTGGACTGGGAAGTTATGACCTTAATTGGCGGGGTGGGTTGAGGGGTGTCACTTTTGTATTAGGGAAAAAAGTTTGTGATGGCCTGTTTAATGGGGTGTAATAAAAATACCCAGCAGTTTTAATATCCTTGTAAAGTTTCAGGGTGTTTCCTACTGTCATACATGCAGCCTACCCACGCTGGCGCTGGGGGGGAACGTTAATGTTTTGTGGGGGTGGCAAAGTGACGCCGAACATGGGGATTCGTGGTACCCAGCCTGCAGGGAGAGAGCTTGATCCCTCTGGGGCCGTGCCCAGAGGCGGACCTGAGCCCTCCACAGCTGCTGGCACCTTCCCCGGCGTGGCTTCAGCCCCTGCCAGCTGTGTTGCCGCCAGCACAGCTGGCAGGGTGGTACCAGCCAGGCGGTGTCCCCGGCAGGCTGTTTGGGTGCAGTTATTGCGTTTTTGGGGGACTGCTCAGGGCAAGAGTGTTCTCTGGCCTCTTGCGTTTATTAATTACAAGTGGTCTGAGGGTCTGTCCCCTTGCCTCGGTGTGGGCTGATGCTGGGAGCTGTAGCCCGGGCAGAGCTGGGATTTCGGCTGCTGGTGGTCCCCGCGCCGGCTCGGCAGAGCTGACCGGTACCGATGCCATCCCATCGCCTCTGCTCTGGGGAATTCCCAGCTGGAGTGAGCGAGGCAAGGGGCAAATGAACGGGCTGCCTTTCGCGAGCAAGGGACAGGCGAGCCGCATCGCAGTGCCACGGTGCTTTTTGGGTTGCGGGGAGCTGGTTACGGGGGGAAGCAGGCTGAGTAACGGCGTCCTGTACAACAAGGCTCAGCAGGGTGGACGTCAGGAAGAAGTCATGTAGGTCCTCCCTTCAAAACCAAATTTTTCTCTCTGAAGGCTGTAGGAAGGGAAGGTGGGGAGAAAGGGAGTGGGGTCACAGGAGAGCGTGCAGGGTTTGGGGGGTGATGAGGGGGAGCGGGGGGGAATGTAAATGGTGGATGGAGTTGGGTTGTGCTGGGTAGGCTGGAAGTGAGAGGCCGCTGGGGAGAACAGAGAACGGCCAGCAGTAAGATGAGAGACCAGTGAAAGCAGCCGAGAAGCAGCAGACCGATGTATCCTGGGTGTGTGGAAGAACTTCTTCCGGCCTTTGTCTGCTCACCAGCAATTTTCTTGTTTTGTTTTCGTGGCACTGGGTCCGCCCTGTATTGCGTTGGCTCGCTGAAATACACGCTTTTCAAAATAATCATTAATGTCCACTTAAAATTTGGCTGGAAAAGAAATAAAATCTTAATTCCGTGTGTTCTCTGCTAAATCATATATTAAATAAGGGAATGGCCTGAGCTTTTATTTAATCATATATTGAATAAGGGAACGCAGAGCTGCCATTCTGCTTGCAGGTGAGAGTGATCATAACAAGAAGTTCAAGCGCCTCGGAGGTAATTGTGTTCTGCTACATGGTACTTAGCTATTCCCACTTCAATCTCAGTAGTATCTGTGAGATTTGATGCTCAGATACTTTGAGTCAGGCTCCTAAAATAAATTTTGCAAGAGATAATCAAGAACCACATCCTTTTGCATGCGGGGAGGGGAAGCTGAGGCACGGTTAACTCACCGTTAACTCTTGTGTCGCGTCTGAAGTCTGCAGTAGTGGTTTGGAGACAATCCTCAGGTTCTGACACTTGACCTTTAAGCGGCAGCCTGTGTGTTTCTCTTGCAGAGCTGTAGGTGTACTCGCTGCTTCGGAGACCAGTCTGTCACAGTTCTTACCCAAATTGGTTACGGTCTTGAATCCTGAGAGGTTTTGTGCAGGTGCAGAGTCGTGGACTCATTGTGAAGGAATTTCAGGTTGATGCTGTAACCGCGTTGGAGAGCGAGAGCAGGGCAGGTGAAGGAGAGACAGGATCTACACACGGAAAATGTAGCCTGTAGTGACCATTTGCTCTGTCATTTCAGATGCGGTCCTTTCTTTTACATCAGTGTTTACTTGGGGCATGAGTGTAGATCTCGGTATTGGGCATGAGGTATGGAATTCATAGCTCCATAAAGTTTACCTCTCTTCCAGCTTTGTAATTTCCCCAGTATAAAAAAAACCCCAACACATCCCTGTCAGGGGAGAAGAGGGGATGTTCATTCATTTAAAGCAGTGGTCCATTTCGCTGTCAGAGAAACAGACAGAGTAATAGCTCCCTACCAACCAAAATTCAGTAGGCTTTGCTGCTGTGTCAATATTTTGTAGGGCTTTAACCTTAGCATTTATCATTCTAGCTACCAGCTGAAAAGGGCATCTGATAGTGCAGCTCTGCATAGATAGTTTTTTGAGATATTTGCTGAGGTTTAGTTTCGTGGTGGAGGAAGGGTTTTGTAACAGAGCTTCAGCAGAAGTTACTAAGATCCATATTTCCAATAAGTTAGTAGGGAGAAAATAAGGAGTTATAAAAATAACCAGAAGCCATATTGATCACAGTAAGAGTTTTGCACACCTTTCCAGTGTGTGGTGGAGCTCTTAGCCTGACTCCTCATGGCCTGTGCTCCTGCTGTCTTCCGTGGGTGTTTTGTGTGTGAAAGGAAAGGAGGCCAAGCGCTTTATGTCTGTTTTAGAGTTTTCCAGATCAGCAGTAAAATCCCTGGGGTCTTCCCAAGTAATAGGCTTTCTGATGGGTAGCTAGCGAACAATTTTTGTGGCATCACCAGCCTTGGATGTCACATACTTGTCCTTGGAATAGGAAAAATGTCAAAAATGTGTAGCACCTCTCCTATCTGTGAGAAAGCTGGCTGGCAGGTAAGATGTGGGCACAGTCCAGTACACCTTATAAAAGCAGAATTTCAGTGGACTTGAAAACAAACAAGCAAACGGAACAAATACCCAAAATACCACTTGCCCAACATCAGGTTGACTTGGCTGGAACGAAGCTCTTCTGCCAGCTGTCTTCCCTCCCGTTAGACAGGGTTAACATATTGGACTCGTTCTCCTGCTAAACAAAGCATTATTTTTCTTTCTCTCTTTGCCTTTTCCTGACCAGGACTTGCTTTATAGGAGCCAATGCCGTGACAGTGCCAGAACAAAAGGCAAATGGTCCTTTCACTACACAGGCTTCGGTCCTTGCGTTCCACATGCAAAAGGTGCTTGAACTCCTATAAAACAGTGACAGTGCCTGCTTACATGCTCATGAATCATCTAACGGCAAGGCATTTTTGCCTCCTTACAGGCAAAGCAGAATTCAAATATGTGTGCGTGTTTATTTTCAGTTTTATGGTGTTTCCTTTAAAGAGAGCAGCTGTAATCCAAGGGTGCAGAGGGCAATGCATGTGACATTAATCGCTTCTAACGAAGATGTCATTTTTTCCGATTTTTTTTTTTTTTTTTTCAGAGATAAATGACAGCGAGGGTCACCCAAGCAGCAGCCACCAAACCTTGAAAGGAACCTCAAAATGGGCTACGTCACTGGAGAACCTCCTCGAAGATCCAGAAGGAGTGAAACGATTTAGGGTTGCTATATTAACTATGGATATTTACGTAAACCGAAATTAGGATTTAAAGCTGGATGAGTCTCAGCATAAATGGTGCAGCTGTGCCAGTGCTGTAAGCACATGGGCGTGCATCCTTCTAGATATGTACCCTGAGCAGAGGTGGCAGAGTTGGAGCTGTGGCATTTGCTGAGCTTCCGAGGTAGTGCCTTTTGCCCGCTGCCGCTTGTTCCCATAAGGCACATGGAAGACTTTTGGTCGTGTCTTTCTAATCAGCTCCATCAGCCATTGCAAGGATTAACAAGTTACTGTTGGATAAACTAAAGTCCTTGAGCCACTGATCTCTCTTGCCGAGCGTTATTTATCACTGAGGACTGATCCTGCGCTCTTTATTCTCATACGTTACTTAATCAACGAGTTGCCACTAACAGCTCCTGAGCCTGATAACTCTGTGTGGCTCTTACTCGGTGTTGCAGCAGCTGTACTGAGAAGAATTCCCTTTAAGCTTGCTGCAAAGTGTGGGCTCGTGCAGCAAAAAATGCAGGCTTGAGGCTTAATTTAGGGGAGGATGGCGAGTTGGTTTTTCAAGGCCTTCGTGCCATATTAGCTATAGGAATCGGAGCTACCTGCTTCACTATGGTTTTGCCCTACCAAGCACTGATAAAATGCGCTGGGATAAAATAGTTCCCTGCCAGACTGGTTTGAAAAGTGGTGTAAACCAGAATTACAAAACACTGCGATTCAGAATTCTTTAAAAAAAAAAAAAAAAAAGTTAAAAAAAATAAATCTTAGTGCTATTTAATTCTTGGTGTTACTTAACCTCTATTTTCTAACCCTTGAAAGTGAAAACTGGTGATCTCAGGGCTATAAATATCTAAGTAATTATTTTTTATAAGGAAGGTTAACATACATTTTTTTTCCCCATTTTAAAACATGCCTCACTTTTGGAGGAATGTGCTTTGTTTAAACACTGTCTAGAGAACGCAAATACGTCTCCTTCTTTAGCTTACTTAAGTGAATTTATTGCCACTGATGATCATGTTTAGAAACACTTTTATTTGTAGAGATTTTACTCATTAAAAAAAATCAGAAAGATACTAGATGAGACTCTCAAGTGATCAATGGCTCTCATTAAAATAGTTCATTATGCTCACCTGCTAATGAATTCATGTCCTTTTGGATTTCCCCTTGAGCAGCGACTGTAAAATTGCTTGAGTTGTTTAAGGGAGACTGAAGAAACTCTCTCGTTAGTTACTGATGTGCTCTGAGATTAAAAACACCTCGTCGTTCTCCTGGAATGTGCTTTCAAGGTGCTGAATATGTGATTGTGCATTTGTGTCTCGGTAGTGTGCAGATGCACGAGTGTAGTGGTTCTGTTACACTGTGTTACATAAACTCCCAGCGTGGTAAGGCTAGCCCTGGGAAGCTTCTAGTTTTAATAGCTTTAGTAGGAAGACAGAAAAACAATTGAGAAATTGAATCTTAATGTTTGTTTGGTTTTTTGTTTGTTTTCCCTAGGAATTTTTAAAGAAAGAATTTAGTGAAGAAAACGTTTTGTTCTGGCTAGCATGTGAAGAATTTAAGAAAACACAGGGAAAAAAACAGGTATGTTTCCTAAATAAATTTTACTTGTGGATAAAGTTTCGCTAGCGGAGCTGGAGCTATAATGTTTCTGTTGCATAACGTGCTTCGTATGAGTGTAAATAAATATATTTGAAGGAATTGCACTGAAATGAGAATTGGTGGAATTGTTTGGAAACAAAGCTGGTTCTATTTCAAATCAAAACAAAATGCTGAAGTTGTCAGGTTTCCCACGTTTTGCAAACTCTGAACGTTTTGTTGTTGCTTGGGAATAGCAAAAGGTTTAATTCAGCGGTGTTGCATCATCTTGCTTGAAAATACGAAGATGTTTCGTTCAGGATTTTTTTTGAAGCGTAGTAGCTATTACATGAAAATATACACCATTATGATATTTTAGTGGAATGTAAAAATAACAAACAGCGCAAACAAAAGGTTTTACAAAACCAAAATGAAGAGTTTAGATTTATCAAATTACAAGTTACAAACCAAAAGAAGTTGAGGGTCCATTTAGACTTTTTTGTTTAAATATTTGTTCAAATTGATATATCCCTGGAGAGCGTTTTCATAAAAGCTGTATTTTTCTAGTAGAAAATATTCTATTGGAAATTTTTCAACCAGCCACCTCCAGTAGGTTTTTTCCACTGCTTGGATCTTGGTTTACATTTGGACCCACCAGGCAGGCAGGATCCACTTTCACTTTAGGCCTTGAAGCCTATAGAGTTAAGCCTAAAATATGTACCGTGTTTTGTCCGATCATTTCTGAAGAAGTTTTGTGATTTGATTTGGGGTTTTTTTGAGAAATTCCAAATGTATTTGATCTTTGAGACAAGGATTCTGTGAGCATGAAATGAAGTAGTTTCAAAACTCCAATGGAGCATCGCTGTCCTTGAGAGTCAGTCTCCTAAATCCCATAAGCCTTTTTTTGAAATCCTGCCTTTATGCTTCTCACACGTGTGCAGCTCTTGTTGCCAAAGGGAGCATTTTAGAAGTCAACGGGCACAAATGTACAACCCCTTTTGCACTCTTCTGGCCAGAGTAAGCAGAGTACACGAGGAGCTGAGGCTGGGAAAATGCCACGTAAACCTGCTTCAAATTGGACTGTACCTGCTTTGAGCAAGGTCAGAAAAATCAGGGAATAGGAATCAGGTGGGGGATTT
Source organism: Chionis minor (assembly GCA_013398295.1). NCBI lineage: Eukaryota > Metazoa > Chordata > Aves > Charadriiformes > Chionidae > Chionis > Chionis minor. Next base: position 576,599 of record VZSF01010287.1, on the reverse strand, counting down.
GGGCCTCTAGGAGTGTTATAAAATGCAGGTGTAAAAGAGCTGCATCCAGACTGCAGGATTCCTCTGTCAAAGTCAATAAAATATTGTCAGCTGAAATTGGTTCCCAGCAGATTTAAAAAAAAAAATAATTCCCTGGGTTTTCAACAAAATGTATTTTTGTGAGGGGAGTCTACTTTCTGAAAATATTTTCTATTTTGCACTGAAAAAGCATTGCCCTCAAAACAATTCGCTTGTTTCAATTGGGAATATTTAATTTTTTTTGTATTGGTAAATCCATCCAGAATACAAAAATAGTGACTTTTGCAAGAAGAGAAAAATGTTCAGTTTGTCTGCACGCTTTGTAGTATTTAGCTCCATTTCAGCTTTGTGTCTTTAGCTGCTTCCCTCCCTCCTTAAGGTCCGTGCATGCAGATAGTCTTCAGAAAAGGACAACTAATGAGGTTGTTTCTCTGTGAGGTGCAAGGCCTAAAGGCGAATAAAATAAGTGAGATGGGATAAAAGAGGGAACCGTGCTGGATGCCACTATGATGGCAGCCGTATCGGTTGCTGGAGTGAGGCTGGGAGTTCTCTCCCCTCACCTGTAAGGGAATATTCCGACTGCAGCCTGTCTGGGTTCCACTGGAATCATCTCCTCTCTAGGTGAGCGGGGTATTGCCGGTCCCACTGACCTGCCTCTGCTTTGGTACAAGCTGCCCATCTCCTTATTTTATCCCCAAATGGCCATTCAGCATCTTGGCGGGTATGTTCGATATGCTGGGCTGGGGATCTGTTAAAAGCATTTGCTTTCTGAGCTGGTGAAGCAGGAGGCATCACCGCAGTCTACGACCGAATGGGAAGAACCCTTTGCTTTTTTCAGGGCAGATGTTTTTTTCTTTGTATGTCATGCAGCGTCCTTGCGAAGAGGTATGTGGCCTTTCCTTGATGCCCCTTGGGCAGGTATCAAACTGCATTTTCAAATGGAAATGAAAGGGGAAAATCCTTCTGTAAGGCCCCACGTTTTGCAAGGGGAAAATAATTGTATTTCCCCTTGCTAAAAAATTTCCATCTTTTTAGCTATTTTAGGATTGTGCATGCTAATGCAGGAAATGGTAAACTGACGTATAGAGATAGTAACTTAATGAGTCCTTGAATGAATTGCCAAATGAATGGACAGAGACTTAACTAGGTTCCATTTAGCTTAATTATTCAGTACCAATCATTACACAGTATGGTCTGGAGTCTAGTACTCCCAAAGCTATTACAGCCGGCTAGAATAAATGTGCTTTAGAATGACACAGACTTACAGTAAATTTTTATAGCCACTGCTTATGGATGGCTTTGTTTAGATAATATACAAAGCTACAAAAAGCACTAAAAATAGAAATCTTTCCAGTGTTTATGATAGCATGAAGCATGAATTTGTCTTCTGAAAGTGGCTCTTGCAGAAATCACTTCGTATCTATCTAATGTGAGCAAAGGATTCTAAAAACAACTTTTTCCTTATTTTGTAACCTGCTTGTCATTAAAACTGGTTTACCACAGAAACTAGCTCATAGACACTTAGGCTTTTGGTCAGATGAAGCTGATTTCAATTTAACCCAGATCAAACGGGATGTTTTTTTCCCTCCTATTTGTAAAGTACAAGATAAACTGTACATTACTCGACCGGAGAGTGTCAGCGTGGGTTTTTTCTTGGTCAGGTTAAACTTGCACAAGGGTCACCACCTGGTCAGGGGATTAAATATCCATTGTGCCTGGTGTTATTGTCATCCCTTCAGTGTCAACCTGGAACGGTGTTTGGTTTTGTGTAGGCTGCTGTGCCATGAGTTGGGTGGTTGGCCCAGTAGAAGTGCTGTCCTTCCCTCATGGCCTTTCTGGTCTTCACAGGTAGATGCAGGCTCACCCTGCTCCTGCTTTCTGCTAGCTTTGAACTGTCTGACAGCGTTAGTGCCATTCTAAGGAAATATCCCGGGCCTTTCCACAAAGCTTATTAAATTTGGCTCAGTCGTTACTCTAACCACAGTCACGTGGGCTCTGCCTAGAAGCTGACATACCAAGCCAAGACAGGCAGATCTTGCAGGATGCTGTGCAGATACATCTTCTCCGTCCCCTTCCTCTTGAATGTGAGCCACTGTGCAGCCAGGATTGCTAAATCACGGGATCAGAGGGAGCGCTGGCAAGAAGAAGCCAGGCTCTTGACCGTTGCGTGAGCTCCAGACTAGCGGTGGGAGCACTTAGTCAGGAGAAGGCAGAAATGGAGTTCAGACCAGTCTGGGGTTGTTTTCCTGTTGTTTTCCTAGTATAAACTCCATGCATGTTTCAGGGAGCCGGCGAGATGTTCAGCATCTGCAGAACTAGACAGCAAGCAGACTATGTTACTGGTCCAGGCAGGTTTTAGATGGACTGGATTCAGCCTGTCTTCTTGCAGCATGGGAGCACAGACTTCTCCCCTCAGATCAAGACATATTTCTGTATATTATTTTAAAAAAGGATACTCTTTCTTTATCATTCCTTTGCAACTGAAGTTAAAATAGAAATACAATTTTTAGTGAAGATTGAGGAAGGACTTGGGTCACGTCCACTTGTAATAGCAAGCTCTGCTGCCCCCCGTATGGTCCTCATCTCAGGACACACATTTAATTATTAAAATGGGAGTGGTGAGGTTAAGTGAATAAAATTTAACTTTAAACATTTTATGGGAATTAGTCACATGCTGTTGTGTTTGTGACTGTTAATGAAATAAACAACATGTCCATTGTGCTACTTCCCAAGGCTTAAATGTTTCTTCTCTTGCAGCTGAGCTTTAAAAATAAATCACAGATTGTAATAAACGCTTCAAACAACAGCGACTCTTTTCTGCCATTGCTAAAACCCACCAAAATACCCTTGTTGAGAAGTTTTGTAGGGAACAATTTCAGAACAAAGCGTACCTATTCAAGAGTTTCTTCTGCCGCTTCCCATGTGGAATGTGGCAACAGTTAAGCAGGACTGGGTAATGCTGCACAGCTGCTGACTGCTGGAGCCTGTTCTGATGAGCATCTGGGACTTCCATTCACCTCATTTGGGAACCACACATGCTCGAGAGCTGAATTTGACCTTAGGAAAGGAAGTGGGAAAGAGTATTGTATCCACTTGAAATACTGAGGGGGATTTTTGTAGGCAGAACTTCATACTCCAAATGGGAATTTGGCACGCATGCTGGGGCGAGCACACAGATGTAAGTGAAAAGTGCCAGAAATCCTTTAATAACCACCTGTGAACAAGATCCCAGTTTAAGTGTTGTTTAAATACCAGAGTAGAGTTCCCTGTGCTGAGGCATTAGTTTCAGGCTGACACAGAACAAAGAATGCCACCCACTGAACAATGGGGAACATTGCTGTCTCCTCCGCTTGAACCTGGCTCTCCCTGAATGTTATTTGAGGGATTTATAAACATACTGGCAGCTTTAATTGTACCTATTTTTAAAAAAAAAATAATGTTGTAGTTAAACTGGTCTTCTGCTACTGAAGCATAGATGTAGCATAACAGTTGTTCCACGTGCGGCAGAACCTGTAATGTTTAGCTGTGCGTTTCCACATTTCCCCATTGCTATAAATTCAGGTCCCCTGCATCTCTCCAGTGACCCTCTCTCCTGACGGCAGCACTTTCACTTCCTTTCTTTGTCGTTCTTCCCCACAAAATCCAGAGATCCTCCTCATTTCACCAACCTCCCACGCAGTGCTCTTGTTCCCCCCGTGTTCTTCAAACTTCCTCACAGCACTTCTAGTTCCGTGCTTCTCCTCGAGCCTTGTTCTGCTCTTTCTCCGCAGCGCCCAGCTGGCTCCTGTGTTCCTTGGGCAAGCAGCACCTCGTGTGGTGGCTGGCGTGGAGCTGCGTGTGCGCTGGTTAGCCAGCCACCGAGCACGTGCTTGGCAGTTCGAGTAGAGTAGATAACTTTCATAGAATCATAGAATCACTTGGGTTGGAAGAGACCTTCAAGATCATCGAGTCCAACCATAAACCTATGCCAAAACCACCCCTAAACCATGTCCCTCAGCACCACGTCTGCCCGGCTTTTAAATACCTCCAGGGACGGCGATTCCACCACCTCCCTGGGCAGCCTGTTCCAATGCTTGATAACCGGTAAAGAGGTTTTTCCTAATATCCAACCTAAACCTCCCCTGGCACAACCTGAGGCTGTTTCAAACACATCCTGCAGCTTTTCCCTCTGTGCACATGCTGCTTTTTCTCTCCCTTTCCGTTCTCTCGCCACTCTCTTCCATTGAATCAGTAGGAGGGTAATTATTTCTCAGTCCTTTGCCCCGTCTTAAATATGGGTGAAATTGGACAGTAGGTTCAAAAGTTATTTAGGTAGGACTGACAGTACAATCACTTATGCTTGCTCACGCAATAGTAGCTAAAGGTACCTTTACTGTGTCTGCATTAGGGTATTAACTTTACCAGTTAAAGCAGTCATGCCTCTGATCAATTGGATTAATTGCTCATTTAGAGCAGACACGGCTGACTGAGTCCTCCCCGATCTGCGATCGGAAATTGTTATAAAACTCTTCATCGTGACCTAGTGCACCTCACACATGATGTTTTACCCACCAGATGAATACTCTGTATTAAAAAGGAATACTCCTGGAAAATGCTTCTCTTCAGCAGTGAGAGAGTTAATTATTTAGGCCTTGTGAATTGTCAAACACATGTAGTTTTTCTTCTAATTATCCCCAAATGTTGATTCTTAGCTATAAAACATGAAAGAAATCCTGTGAGTCCTTCATGGGCAAGAGTTTAAACGCTTTCTTCTTCAAGCCCACTTCCCATGAAAGACAGGGCCCGTTCGTGGGTGCTGGTCTGGAGATGCAGTTGCTTGTTAGGTGGACAAGTGCCGGTGGCTCATGGTCCTACAGTGCCTGCTGCTGCTGCACGGGCCTTGTTTTCAGTGTGCAAAATTCAGATTGCAGCAGGGGAGCTTCCATCCTGCCTGCCTTGGCTCTCTTCTCCCCCACTGGCTTCCTCTTATCCCATCTTCTGGTCAAGGGGGAGCTTGTATTGAATTTCAGAGGATCGTGGCCAGTCATTTACTGCTTTGAAGCCTAAAGATACCAGGTAGGGTCAAAATGTTATCGCTGTTACTGATTTATCAAGAGAAGACCACTGGAACAGGATTGCTGAAATCAGGCCAAACACTAACAAACTGCTTTATGCAAGTCACACCTACCCTTATTTATCACCTTTCAGAGAATCTTACCTTTACCATTACCCAAAAAATTATTTGTTGGGGTTTTTTAATCATGTAGCCAGTGTTTCATGTGAGCTGTCCTGAGGTAAAAACGTAGTTGTGACAAAGCATGTAGCGTGACAAGGTTATCTCTCAGCAGCACTAACTTTGCTTAGTTTTGCCTTGCAGTAGGAGGAAGTTTCCACAGTGCTTTTTCCCTCAGGGTTCCTTGCATGTGCTGGTTGTCTGTTAGTAAAAATAGTCTTCTAAATAGCGAAGACAAGGCCTAGTTGATGATGCTGAGCAGTTTTACACTGGATTCTCAGATTCAAACATCACAACTCGCTGTTTAACCCAAGTGCTAAATATCGGTACCTTCCACTAATGTCAGTGCAGTTGGCCTGCAGAGATTTTTTTCCTCCAGAAAAAATGAATATACACAAATAGGGTAATCTATGTATATTTTGGGTTTTTTCTTGTGGTTTGTTTTTTTTTTTTTAATTCAGACTATGTTTTGATTTTAAGATGTGAACCTCAAGAAGTAGGTGACTCAGAGCAGTCTCCAATAAAACATTAACAAATACAGAGAATATTCCCACAGCAAATAATTCTGTAAACAAATATGTCCTTTTGCAGATGCAAGAAAAAGCTACAGAAATTTACATGACTTTCCTGTCCAGTAAAGCTTCCTCCCAAGTCAATGTTGAAGGCCAGTCCCGTTTGAACGAGACCATTTTGGAGACACCCCACCCTCTCATGTTTCAGAAGCTCCAGGACCAGGTAATGTTATTCAAGAACAGACTTTCTTTAGTTTTCACCTGCTTTTAATGGACTCTGCTTTCTCAGCACAAGCTAGTGTAGGGAAGTTGGGAATCTGCCTACTGCTACCTGTGGCATGGATGGCACGGATTGAGTGGGTAAGCACGGAGCTGGGTATTGGAGATAAAAATGCAGCTGCTCTGAGGGTGGATGCACTGTACTCCAGGTTCCTGGTCTCATCTAACTAGGGCCAATTAGTTAGGAGACTCCACAGAAACGTGCTAATTCCAGTTCAGGACTTTCCTGGAGAATCAGATGAAGTTTTCTCCTGGGTTCCTCTGCCAGTAGCTTGGGAATCACTCAGCTGGCTAACTTTGTGCCTACGTTTTCCTGCGTATTCACTTGTGCTGAGTCATTGCTGATGTTTGTTTCTGTAGTTGCCATTGGTTTCCTTGAGAGCTCAAGATTCTTCACTTTGCTTTGTTTTGGTATTTATTTTGATATGAATATAATGCAATTTCCTGAAAGGCTTCTGTAACACACAAAACTTAAAAGAGGTGTTGGCATCTGCTTTGCCTTGTCCTATAGATCTTGGGCGGTCTGGTAGAAATTAGGTGACATTTTGCAGGCATGTCTTTTGGTGGTAAATTGTCTTGATATTTAGCTTTTTTTAAAGCCTAAGTTGTGAAGTGAGTCATTCTTACCTGCAGCTTTCCAGCACTTACAGTTGTACTATTTTTAATTTCTGTACAATCCTCAGGACTACTTGTATTTTCCACTTGGCTATTTTCTTTTGTGGAGAAACATCACGCTGATTTAAATAGTGTTTTCAAGCCATTTCACATCAAGTACTGAATATATTAGTTGGGCACTGGCTGGGTCGACCGAAGTGGTCTAAGGAGCAAAGGCTCTGCTGTTTTTCAGGCAGGTTCCAAGTCATTAGCAGTGGAAGCGTCTGAAACTCAACGTGAAGAAGCAAAGTTTTTCATGGATGGACTTCTGACTTGGGGGAAGGAAAAGAAAATGTTTTGATTAATCTAAGCGCTGCAGCTCAGGGTGGGGTGATTGCGAGAGTGAAGCTGGAGAGACTACTGGAGTTGCAGTGTTTTGCAGTTTTACAGATGAGCATGCACGTGAACAGCCAGAGTTTCGTAGTACCTGGACTGGAAACGTGCTAGACCAGTGGCAGAGGAATCCCACTAGCATGGGAAGAAAGTCTGTGAAGTTTTAAAACCAAATGCAGAGCATTTATGGGTTGTTGCAGGTTTCCACTGCTTAAAGCTTGTGTTTATTGCTGTTAGATAATAGTTCAGGAAGAGTTATGGTCTTCTCTAGTTTTCAATCCTTATAAAGTTATGAACAGTGGTATAATTCATTCTCTAAAGAACACTGTTAACTACTGCTGGCACTGTGTGCCTGAAGTAGAAAAAAGCAGAGCTTGAAAGCCACAGTCTGGTCTACAACATTACTGGTAACTAGCACTTTGGTTCTCCAGAGACCTCCTGATTTAAATGGGGCTATTTGTGGGGTGTGCTTCTGTGCTCATGGAATGCCCTTAAACAAATAGCTTGGAGGCAGATGTTCGTGCTGAATGCAGTTAGAGTGCTTCATAGAAATCTGTAGATTTCAAAATACTGCTGGGGTAAATGTTCCTGCTCCATGGAGGTGATGAGAGGAAGGGAGGGGAAAAAAGAGAATTCTGCTTTTGCACATGATTATAAAATCTGTCTATTCTGTGCGTTTGGCCGACCGGACTCCAGAAGATTTTGATCTTAGAGTGCTCGCTCTCTCTCTCTGGGAGATGCTTTAAATGATACCAGGAACAAGAGGGGTCTAAGTTCTTAACACTGACTTACGACATTTTAACAGGCAATGTCTTCCTTACAATTTATTTTTTTCCCTTGACTAGTTGGATAGATTTAATTGCATTGTATTTAGCCAACACCAGGAGGTGTAATTTGACTTTGCTTAACTGCATTGATTTGGGTCTCCATCCAGAGGGTGTTTTGGGATTTTTAGTCTTCCAACACGTAGCTTATAAAGCAAGATTTCCACTGCTTGAAACATGAACTTCAATCTTTAAATATGTAAACAAACAGCAGTTAGTAAAATACTTAATCTAATTTATTTGCAAGGGGTCTATTTCAGCGAACGCACAGACAAGAACAGTCAAGTTTTGTGTGTTTGTCCAGGTTCCTTGAGGATGTGAAATGAAAAAGCAGTTTGAGATGATTATTTTTTTTTTCCTCCTAACAAACAGTTGTACAACCTAGTTGTACTATCAGTTTGAAATGAAGCCCGTAAAGGTGAAGTTCCAGTTATCCACACATGGATTATCCACACATGCAGGTCAGAATCCAGAAATTCCTCTTGGAAATTTAGTTACTTGGAGTACCATAAAATGTAATCAGTCGTGACGCATGACTCAGGGAGGCTCTGCCCCTGAAATAGTAGGCAGAGGGTGATGTAGGCTTTGGTTTTGCCTCAGTTATAGTTTTGAGGTTTACTTTTTTCCTTCCCCTCTATTTCAAGACCAAGCAAAATATAGTACTGACCTTGACACCTGAGCAGATTCCAGGCTCCTTTTGTTTTCAGAAGATGCCAAATGAGTTCTAGCTTCTTGGTAAATAGAGGAGAAAGCAGTTGTGTCGAAGCACGTGCCTAAACTCCAGCCCAGTTGTGCCAACTGATAGCACAAGTTTAATCCATCACCAATTTTAAGCCACACTTTAACTGGCAAATGACATCTGTACCAGATCAGCTTTTTGTGTCAGGTACCTACAACATTTCTGATCCAGCCTGAAACCTGTCTTGACATTTGGTTGTGTAGTGATCTAAAAAGCATGGGAGGATTGGCGTAAGTTTAAGAAACACTGGTTAAACCAATTGTTTCAGTCTAGGTTCAGTTTGTAGTTTCAGTATTTGTGTAAAGTATCTAGAGGCTTGTCTTAATTATCCAGTGCTCTGCATGTGTAATGAGGTATTCTAATGTTCAAGAGTAACTGCAGTCAGAAAGGTGCATAAAAGGGACCCTTTTTTCTTGAGCTCTGCTTTATCCCTCTCAATATCTTCCAACCACCCTGCCAGAAGGACACCCTCGCTAGGATTTACTCCGGGTGGCTCTGAGAGCTAAGGCTGCTGTGGGAAGGGACCAGGTGATGTCCTGGCTTGTCCGTCCACGCGGTTATCTGATCATCAGCTGTAAAATCCTACCTAGTGACCGTGGCACGTGACCTCCCGCTTTCCAGTGTTAGGTTCTCAAAGGTGGCTATTGTGAAAACCATAATCTGATTCTTAAACTAATATGGACACTAGTGCAAAACGGTGACCATGGAACCTACAATAGTGTTGGCTACGTGCAGCCTCTTTTGGGACTTTTAAGTGTATTTTATTGTCATGCTTTTTTAGTAATGCTTTAGTACTAACAGAACAAAAATACATTAGAACTCATATACTGTCCTTCTCGTTTAAAATATAGTTTTACTTAGGTCATTGTTTTTGTGTTTTTCCCCCCCCCTCTTACCAGATATTCAATCTCATGAAATACGACAGCTACAGCCGCTTCTTAAAGTCAGACATTTTCCTAAACCATAAGAAGTCCGAGGAGCAAGAGGAGAATTCGCCCGAGGCTCAGACTGCAGCTAAAAGAGCATCAAGAATTTACAACACATGATACAATGAGTCTCTTCAGGAGAGGCAATACAGTGACTGAATGACACTCAGGAACAGTCTAGGTTTATAGCAGTTGCATTTAGGGCTTGAAAAGCTCAAAACCTTTTTAGGAGATACTTACCTTCTTAATTGCTTGAACAACTAATTGTTTTTGCATGATAGCTAATAACCAAGCACCCACGGAAAGACTGTTTCTTCGCTAAAAGGCTGAGGTATTCCTCCATGGCATGAACTGTGTTTCATATTTCACGAGTTAAAAGGCTTTCAGTTTTTCTGTTTTCTTTTGTGAAGCATCACAATGATGAGAAATGGGAGAGAGGGTGGTGGTTTTTGTATTTTTGCCTTGTAATTTTCGTTTGTGACTGGCTTTTACATCCTAAATTGCTGGGAGAAGCTATTGAGGACTACATTTCACGTTATTTTATGGATGAGTCATTCACAGGAAACTCAGTCATGAAGGGACAGCATCTTTCAGGGTTAAGCTCAACAGAATCCGATGTAATCCTGTGTAACTTTTGTCATTCAAGGCGATACCTGTTTTGCTTTGCCTTTATTGTTGTGTCATGTCAGAACACTTCTCTAGTCATGATTTTAATTTCTGTATTTCTTAAATTTCCCCCATTTTTTTGCAGTAGACAATCACCTTTTTCAGAGGATGGGATGACCTGTATTCCGTTGGGAACAAAAGCTCTAAGATAGAGAGAATCCCTGAAGAATCAGCCATTAGGAAACCTGACAGTTAATATCCCACTCCAGGCACACTGATTTCAGCAAAGCTTGACGGGGGCACGTCCTGCATGTCAGCATAACATCAGTGTCTGATGCTGGTATTGGGAAGCATCTGGTCTCTTCTAGGTCTCCTGAGCAATCCTGCTCTGTGCAGCAAGAATACTTTGGCAAAGGACCAACCAACAAAATCTGTCTTTGTTTTACTAAAATCTTTCTACTAAAATCACCCTGCCTGATTTTGTTTGCCCCAGAGAAGTATTTCATGGTTTCCTAATTGTAACTTTTGATAGCTGCGAAGGAACAAGGTTGACGTTGTGGTTTAGCCATTCTCACATCAAGCTTGAGGGGAATGGGAATTTATTTCTACCCAGAGCAATCAGAGATGAAACGTCAGGGTGGTAGAGGAAGATGCTCCCAGTGAGCCTTTCATAACGTCCTGGGACTGTGTCAGAGCTGAAAAGCACATTTTGGCATACAGTTTCTCCTGTGTTCATATATTTTTTGATGAGTTCACTGCAGTGTCACTAAATTGCGGTTTGTGTTGGAAAAAAGTGTATTAGCTACATGCTTTATTTACAAGCTTCGCAGTGTGTAGTCTAGCTGTTTCACATTCATTATTTACTCTTTCATTTTTTGCACTGCTTTTCTTGAACTTTTGTTTATGTGCTGACACAGTTAGCTTTTGATCGCTTTATAGTTCTTTTTTTGTCGGAAAGGCCAGATATGTTTTATGCATTACTGCCACTATCAGTGTTTTAAAGCTAAGCCTAGATTGTAATTTTTGAGGATGCAAACTCACTTGGTAGACTTGATTATTTCTTTTAACTCTGAGCCACTCTTGCAGGTAATGTGTAAAGAAAATTGTTTTCACGGGCTCTTCCCTAGTTAGATGTAAGAGCAGGAATGGGAGTTCTGATTCTTCCCCCAGAGCTAAATGGCCAGTTCGTTTTTAGGAAGTCAAAGAAGAGGTCAGTGCCTCCATATGCATGTTTAAGATGTAATTCTTATGCACTGAGTTTATTTTCTTTTATGCTCTCAAAAGATTTAGTGGTGAAGTCATAATACTGCTTCGGGCATTGTCAGTGGCATTTGACCTCATGCTTAAGTTGTATTTCAATGTTTTGCTGAATAGGAATGAAGTAAGCGTGTAGATGAATCCTTTTGTTGTGATGGGGCCTAGGAAATGGGACCATCCAGTTCTGGACTTGCCAACTATTTGTACTCTCAGGATTGCCTCTTTTGATACTTCACTGTAATAACACACTTGTAACACCTGCCACAGCAGAGGATGGGACTTCTGAAACCATTGAGGTCCGTGGGAGTGGGCTGCTTAAATGCGTTTAGGAGTTGGGATCGGTCTCTTCCCAGTTGTCGCAGCAGAAGTCTTAGTGATACAGAAAAATGCAGGATGGGGACCTTCATGGGAAAAATGCAGAATGAGCTCTTACCACATTCATCACATGGATGCACAGTAGATTCATTTTTAATCATATTGATTTTAAAAAATGCGTAAGTAGGGGAGAAGAGTCTTTGACTATCATGTTTTAAAATAATAATAATAATAAAAAATAAAGCCAGAAGCTGTATGGACAATGGTAGGGCATTAAAAAGAGAAAATACTCATTTGTTGCTGCTTATAAACAATGTTTTCCTTGGCAATATGCTCCCTATCAGGTACTGTATTATATGCTTGTTAAGAACAGATGCCCTGTAGGAGTAGACACAAAGGTGCTTTACACTACTACCAACTAAAGGTTACTGGAATGGAAATGTACTTTTTAGCAGCGTCTCAATGCCTATGATGTTTATTTCAATACCTATGATATTTCTAAGATAGTTTACCTACATCCACAACGTTCTTCACCTTTTAATTGCTCTTTTGTCTCAGCAGTGAAAAGTTCATTGCCCCATGGGCTGCATTATTTGTGGCGTCTGGTTTGGTTTGGTTTTTAGAAGAAAACCAACAACTAGACTTGCAAGGGGCAGAAATCAAAACTTTTTTTCTATCCATTAGATTTTCCAGTAGAAGAGAAATCAAGGTAAAACTGTGCAAGCAGATGTCTGTAATTGCAGCATGTATATATGTGGAGAAAGTTACTTTGCTTCTGTTGATATTACCACTGATCAAACTTACTTTGTGAATTATACGATGTTTTTTCTGTGGCTTAGAACAAATCACACAGACAGAAAAAGAACTGAGTTTCCCTATAAGTAAATCCTGCATTCCAGGAACAACTATAAACATCGCATCGAACTTCAGGCTGTAAGTGGGTACTCAGAGTTGCTTTACATAGAGATTAAGGATTGGACCTACTCCTTGTCACAGAACTTACACTGACGGTATGAGCATAAAAAGCAAGCAAGAGAAGTTTCATGCCTGATTGCATGCCTTAAACTCTACCCTATTGTGTGTTTCTTAGCTAAAAATTAAAATACTCTACAAAGACACCGAATCCGTGTGCTGACAGTTGTTTTATGTTTCAACACAGTTTGGGCCATGATCACTTCATATCCCATAGTTATCCCATTTTCTGCTTTCAGTCCTTGTTAACACAGTTGCTTACGTTCTGTCGTAGTCTGTTTTTCTCTTGGAAGACAGGAAGGTGGGATGACACGGTGGGTTTCGCTTCCGAGTGAGCTGTTGTCTGAAGAAGTCACCAAAAGGGACTTGAAGAGCAGGAGATGCGTCTCGTACCTTCTTCATCTCCCATTTCTTTGTTCCCATTGCATTCCTTCCGTCATGCCGGCTTCAAGTTGCTAATATGGAGAAGGAGGGTTTGAAAAACCATAGGGAGAGAGAAAAAGGTTTGAATGTTCAGGTTTGGGTAACGGTTCAAAGCATTCTTATATTTTTACTGAAGTTTCAGATTGTTTTTCAGCGGGTGGCGTTTGCATTTGGGTTAAAAACTAATTAGGTCTGTGATGCAGAGAGAGGTCCCAAATCGTTCTGTGATTCTACGACTGTGGTTGAAAGCCGAAAAAGGATATCTTCCCCCTTTTATAAATTGTTTGTTCATAACTTTTTTTCATCCTAAACCAGAGCAGCATTCGTTTCCCTGTGCCAGAGGCAGTCCCTCTTGTTTTAAATCCAACACAGCTCATGTCCGAGGGTTTTAAGTGCCATTTTGGCACAGCCACAATCCAAAGCGAGCGGCGGGACAGCCGTCATCCGAAGGGTCTGGGTGACTGGGCTGTGTTGCCGTACAAGCAGCTTCTGATCACTGTAATTTAGGAGTTTAAGATAATGAACTGCGAGATGCTTTTCATCTGCGCTGCTGCTCGTGCCTTGGCTGCCGGGAGTGGCAAATCCATCCCAGTCAGGAGTTAAAAGGCGTCCGATACCAACGGGCTTGGGATGGTGGGGGAAGAAGTAAGGAAAAGCATGTTACAGAATGTGGTTGCTCTGCGGGTAAATGGAATAATAGCCAAATTTAACAGCACCCTCTCCTGGTTCTTGGCAGAATGGCAGGTAGGGATACTGATCTTGGAGGAAGGCTGCAAAAGCAGGAAGGTGACAGCTGCTTGTTTCCTCAAACGTGATGGTCTTGGTGAACTTCCTGCAGGCAATAAATGCAGCTAAGTTAAAATACTGCACTAAAGTACTAAATTGGCTCTGGTTTTCATCAAAGGCGGTTGGCGTTGCTTTGATCAAAACTCGAGGGGATCACTGAGTATAAGAAAACTGATTGAAGCAGCTGTGAAAGCTGGCATTACAGAGGGGGTAACGCTGTCAACCCCCCGAGCGTACCTCATGCTACGAAACAACTTCAGAAAAGGGCCAGCAGTTGTCCCTTCCCCCACTCCCGTTCCTACCAGCATTTGAATCGCTCAAAGCCGGGACATTTCCTAAGGGAAACAGTGACCAGCATGCTGAGTACCGTAGCCTGGGCGTGGGGAACAGATGCTGTCACACACTTGTTTCCACCATCCTGTTCTATTCCTTTAGCTTTTCCAGAGGCACCATACCCAAAAGTATAAATTTCCAACAGCGTCTGGCTCTTTGTTTCCTTACCGGAGCGTGGCTGCAGCAACCCCTCCGTGTGTGTTTTCCCAAAGGAATCCCGGGCTGTTCTGCCTGGCCAGACCCCTCAGCCCAGGGGGAATCGTGGTGGTCAACGGGGCTTCAAGGGGATGCCGTGTTTCAGCTGGCAGGAGCAGAGCTAAGGCTCCGTCAGCGTTAACAAATGTGGTTTCCGTTTTCATCAGGCCTATCTCGGCTGTCCGTGGGATGTGACTGCTTGTGAGCGCTTGATTAGATAGATTTCAAGTGTTTTTCCATGTCATTAATAAGAAGAGGTGGGAACTTGAAATATTTGAACAAGTTATACTAACAATTGCAGCACTAAACCTCTCCCGGCGTTACAAAAAATGTACTAAGAGGTAAGTTAAAGCCTTTCGGGTTCTTTTTCAAGCTACAGTCCAGAGGAACATCCTAGCATAAATTTTTCTCAGTTCCTGTTCTGTATTTACTGTCTTCATAATTTTTCCATGGTTTGAACACTAGGTTTAGACATTCTTTCACATCCGCAGTACACACTACAGAAAAATGTCGGTTTTGCATACCTGAAATGCTGCAGAGATGGACCGGACAGTGAAGAGTGTAGAGGACAAGCTTGATGCCCCTTTTTTAAGCTGCAAAGAGATGCTGAATGATATGAACCCCCCAAAACCGAAGGACAACTCTGCCGTAGCTATTGCTGAGACCATCTATCTCGGTACATGACCCGAGCGCAGGGGCAGAGCTTTGGTGTTCCCTGCAGGAGCGCGTCACTCCCAAAATGAATGGGAAATCCATTTCTGCCGCTTTCTGTGCACTATTCTCTTAGCCACTATTAAAAACCAGGATTCTTGACGTCCAAACCAGGATTCTCGACATCCCAACCAGGCTACTTGGCAAACCCACAGGCCTGGAGAAGACCTCTTGGATTAAAATTACAAGCTGCTACGTAATGAAGATAATCGGGCTCACAGAACACCTCTGACTGCTGCTCACTCCACATCTTTGACACCGTTTCTCGTTGAGGAAGTATGAATTTACCAGGGTTTTTTTAGAGCAGCGCTTTCATCCCGAAGCCAGAAGAGTACGAGCTGTGTGTTTCACCCTTTCATCCCTTTTCCCCACCCACTTCCTTTTCTACTGCAGAGAAATAAGTGAATTCTTTGTGATCTCTACTTTCGGAAGGTTTCATCTCCCAAGCTGCTTAATAGATTATCAGCGGCGTCCCAGCTAACAGATGGCTGGAAGTGACAGCAGTGCTGCAAAGAATTAAGTAAATTATTTCCATCTCGGGATTGGTCTCGTTCACTACGTTACGTAGCTTTTAAGCATTTTCCATCCACTCGGATGAATATTTGTGTATCATTTACGGAACATGAACAAAATCTCTCTGAACCAAAATTTCCAACCTCAAGGCAACTTGTTATTTTTGGAGTCGTCATTAGGCCTCGGGCAAAGGCTTAAGGGAAATCTTATCCTCTGTAGTTGGGCCAATAACACTGTAAACTTAAAGATGAACTGTCTTTTTCTGAGCTCAAGATTAGGCAGCAAACCAAGCTCTCACCGAGCCACCAGCAGCAGTCAGAAAAACTACTGAGTGTGGCAACTTTTTTGTAATTGTTTGTGTTTGTTAGTTTGACTCTTTGCTCTGGTTTGCTAAAAAATCCCTTTCATGTGCAAGTGTGGAATGTTCTTCAGTGAGAAGAGAGCTGCCAAAACCTGCATCGCTCTTTTTTTTTTTCCTTCTTTCATTTTCCCCCTCACTTCAGCAGAGGGCCTAACAAGCCAGAAAAACAGGACGTGGAAGGGATGAGTTTTTTCGGGATTCGGCTTTTTCAAAGAGGGATGCCCAAGGATGTGACCAACCCCCAGCGGGGTGGATGGACAGGGAAAGCCGCACAGCTGAGTGCTGCCAAGAGCGGCTTGTGCTCAAGGTTGTGCTGTTAAGGTTCATTTGTCCCTGTGTATGTAACTGGTGTCCCAGCAAAGGTCTCAAACTGGATAGGAAAAGGGGGGTGGGGGGAATCAATCGATATGCAAAAAGACCTTCATGATCTGCTAAATAAAATTGAGATAGTCAAAGCAGTGATCGAAGTGATGCAAAGGAAGAAAAAAGTCTGCATTCAGACTGGTTTTGGCTCTGGTCCCGTATGAAATGACTGATGGGACCAAGACTGTGAGAGCAGGGCAGCTGTAGGTACACCGTGGAAACCGGTATTCACTGTCATTTCTTAATGTGCCTGTGGATGAGTTCAGCTCGGAACTAAGGTCTCAATAAGCATGGCGTGGGTATGTCCTGCCAACTTTAATTTTCCTTGTGTGACAGCAATCTGACATTGAGCAGCGTCTTGCTTCAAGGCGCGTCTTGCTTCACCAGGTTGGGAGAGTTATGATTATCTGGACCACAGCAGGACGAAGCATCTGCTTCCAGGATGATGCGCACTTCTCACACCCACCTTCTCCTCACTCTCTGGGGTCTTCACCCTGCTCCCTCACCCCTCCAATTTTGCGTAGGCATAACCCACACTGAGGTTATTACTTTTTATTTTTCCCCTTCAAAGCTTATAAATACAGCATGTAGCGGTGGTTGTGCCTCTGGAGGGGTGACAGATTGCAAGCCCTCCTAGGCACCCTCTAAAACTCACCATTTTTCGTCACAGGAAAAACGCAGTGATGGGAAGAAGTAATAATTGCTACCGAGCTTCTCAAAAAAAGGAAATCATGGCTTGTAGTCATGTGAGCATCACTGTTTTCCATTGAAAAGTATGTCAGCTGCTACAACACGTAGCCTGTTCCATAACGTGTTCCACAGCTATTTTTTTCCCCACCGCTCAGATGAATTACACAGTTGTGGTGCACTCAAGCACCTCTGTGGCAGCCAGCAGTGAGGATTTTGATAACCATCCCCAGGCTCACAGAAGAGGCACGTGGCAACGCGGAGCATGAACAGGGGCAAGCAGGAGAAAGTTACAATACCCTTTCCCAGGGTATGACCATTTTTTCTCTTTTGCGGTGCGTGGAAGCTGCGTAGAAGACTTGTTTTTACAAAGCTCACCTTCTTCAGAGATCGACAAGGAATTAAAGCACAGTTCAAACAGATGGGTCGCATCACACCCTCACATTTAAAAGGATGCCCCCACATACTGTACTTGCTTCTCTGGCTGCCTTAGCCCATCAGACACATTTGGCTGAAGCTGGGCAGTGCTGAACCTCAGTCATCCCCGAGGAAGGTCACTGAGGAAGAGGGATCCTGCTCCTCTCAAACACAGGCGCTGTTAAACAGGCCTCTGGTCGACCCCCGGCTTCCCATCGCAGCACAAGAGGAACACTGTCTGATGGAGCGGAAGATACTGGTCAGAGTTTGACAACGTGGGAGGCTCCGCAGAGCGCGTGTGAATCACTCCTTGTGCTGCTGAGCTTCCCGGGAATCGGGACAATGAGGATGGGGCAGGCACTTGGGGCTGGGAAAGTGGCTGTGGCCTCGAGAAGAGAGCTCCCTGAAAAACAGAGAGAAGCTTTTCCTTGTAGGTGCTTTTGGTTTGTTTTGCTTTGTTGTATTTTTTTGCCAACCCCACTAGAAAGGAAGGCTTCAGTCTGTTCCTGTTGCAGCCGCACGGACACAGCTGGAGCTATGGCAGAGGAACATTTGGCCAGAGCTTGCAGGGAATCATTTCTGGGAGCCTGGATGCGCTGCAGGTTGGCACTGCCACGGCTGAATTTGCTAGGTGTGCTTTCCAAACGCATGTTCCACCAAGGCTGCGATCCCGTTTATTTCTACAGATAACAGCACTAATTTAACAGTGATTTAATCAGGTGACAGCTTTTGCATCTGCTGCAGGTTTCATTCAATTAACACCGTTAATAGATTTGCATTTTAGGGACCTGGCTTAGATGCCTGTTTGAACTGATGGAAGCCAGAGATACAATCGCCACCATTACATTAATGTCGGGATTTTCAGAGGCTTAAGCAGGACCTGAAATTGCAGCTGGAGCCCGGGAGGGATTGTGCTGACCCCTCTCCTTGCCCTGCTGCAGGGCAGAAGGTCGGATCGGCTGTGTGGCCACCTTCTCTCATTAATGTCTTGGATAACTTGGTTGTAAGAGAATGCCAGGATCATGGCAGGAGGGTGATGCTGACTGATAATCAATGGGGAAAAAAAACCCTAAACCCGTAATTTTTAATATCCCGCCATCATCTTCTTGTGTGATACCCCCTCCCCTGCCCCAGGTCGGGTCCCCTCCCACGCTTACGTGGAGCTGGGAATCTTGTTGGAGCCTCAGCTCTGCTCCACCCAAGCTCTGTGCGGGGTGCTGTCCTGGTTTGAGCGACACAGGACTCATTTCTCTTCTAATGTTTGGGAAAACTGCACTTTTAGAAGACTCTGGTGTCTGAATTTGTGAAGATATTTACTTTATAGCCAGCTATGGTGTGTGGGGTTCAAGGTCTTGGTGTTTTCGAGCTCACCGTGTGCAGGGATGAGGAGGAGTGAGACTGAGCACTTGACCCAAGCTGGCCAACAGGATTATTTCATACCGTGAACAGAACATTCAATATAAACGTAGTATCGGAGAGACATTGAGGTGCTGGAGCGTGTCCAGAGAAGGGCAACGAAGCTGGTGAGGGGTCTGGAGAACAAGTCTTATGAGGAGCAGCTGAGAGAGTTGGGATTGTTTAGCCTGGAGAAGAGAAGGTTGAGGGGAGACCTTCTCACTCTCTACAACTGCCTGAAAGGAGGTTATAGCCAGGTGGGGTCAGTCTCTTCTCCCAAGGAACAAGCGACAGGACAAGAGGAAATGGCCTCAAGTTGTGCCAGGGGAGGTTTAGGTTGGATATAAGGAAAAACTTCTTTACCGAAAGGGTT
>VZSF01010287.1:527551-556925 GCA_013398295.1 Chionis minor | reverse complement strand
CCCAGGAGCCCCGAGGAGCAGGGGGCAGCGTGGCGGGCGGGGGAGGCCGAGGGGAGGGTGGAAGGGACACCCTGTCCGGGACCCCTCGGGTCTGTCCCGGGAGAGCCGTGGGCTCCGCTGCCCAGGCGGGAAATCCAGCGGGATGTCACTGCCACGGCATCTCTTGGACCGAGGGGAGCTACTTTATGGGATGTCCAGGGGAGGAACCAAAGGCAGGGAAATGGAGGGGATGTTGGTCACTTTGGGGAGGAACACGTCGGGGAAAACAGAGGGATAAATGGATAAAAAGGGCCTGTCTCAGATAAAGAGTTCCCCTGTTGGTATGCTGGCCGTGCCCGGTGTTGGACTGGCCGTGCCCGGTGCTGGGCTGGCCGTGCCCGGTGTCGGACTGGCCGTGCCCGGTGTTGGACTGGCCATGGCTGGTGTTGGACTGGCCGTGCCCGGTGTTGGACTGGCCATGGCTGGTGTTGGACTGGCCATGCCCAGTGTTGGACTGCCTGTGCCCAGTGTTGGACTGGCCATGGCTGGTGTTGGACTGGCC
The DNA here is from genome assembly GCA_013398295.1 of Chionis minor. NCBI lineage: Eukaryota > Metazoa > Chordata > Aves > Charadriiformes > Chionidae > Chionis > Chionis minor. Next base: position 556,384 of record VZSF01010287.1, on the reverse strand, counting down.
ATGCCCGGTGTTGGACTGGCCATGGCTGGTGTCGGACTGGCCATGCCCCGTATTGGACTGGCCATGGCTGGTGTCGGACTGGCCATGCTCGGTGCCAGGCTGGCTGTGCCCGGTGTCAGCACTGCGCGGAGGCCCCGTGTGCCTGCGGCAGCAGCGGGCGGAGCGGAGCGAGTGCCAGCAGCGGGAGTGGGAGCAGGTTCACGGGCCCCCGCGTGTCTGCGGGCCGGCGTGAGTGGCCAGTGAGTGCTGGTGCTGGCAAGCGGGGGAAGCTGCCTTTGAGCCGGGGAGGGCGTTTGTGAGTCTCTAAGGGTGAGCCCGTGGGAGAAGCCGGCTGCCGGAGGGATGAGGGGAGTCCCAGCCCCTTCCAGAGAGACGGTGGGCCCTGGGGATCTGTACGGCCAGCCATGTGTATATTTTTATGTGCGTATATGAGTAATATGGTGTGTATGTGTGTTCTGGGTACGGCTCCCACTGGGAGCCTTGCTCCCAGCTGGACCTGGGGCAGGGAACGGTGACAGCCCTGCCTCTCCCGGGCTCTCGGGTCTGGACCGATTCCCCCCAACACCTAAACACCCAGTGGGGTGCTATGTCGCCGCCGGGCTGCACAGGGCTGGCCAGCCACGGGGACGGCTGGCTTGGGGCTGGCTGGCAGGAGAGGATGTCTGGAAGCGCTTTTAGCCCTGTGAGCTGCGGGCAGAGCGTCGCCTCTGGCTCAGCCGGGCGGTGGAGGCTCTACAGACGCTGCTGGGAGGGGAAGGGGACAGAGCCCACGCCTGCCGGAGCTCCGATTCCTGCTTGAAGTAAGAAACACCACCTTCCCTGCACTCCCATGTCAAGGCTTGCGATCCCACAGTGCCAGCTGAGGTCGCAAGAGACAAGGCAAGGTGGCTTAGCAGCGCAGGGAACGGCTGGAAGGAAAGGCAGGATATTTCTGGAGGATTTTGCCTGTGTTCAGCTATTATCCGTGCAGCCTCACAGGCCTCAAAGAGAACAGAATCCACATGGAACTGGAGGAGCTGTCTTGTTTTTAACACTCCTTTGGTAAGTTCAAACTGCCTTTCTATCGCGCCTTCTTTCCCAGATGCTTTAGCACAGGGGATCTTGCACTTTCCATGGAAAATTACCTGGAGGGCTTGGGGTCTCCTGGGAAACAGAGAGAGACAACAGTCCTGAGGGTCTTCTCTGAAACGGCCCTCCCACCCGCTAACAGAGAACGCAGACAAACCCCGCACCTTCCTGCTCCGCCAGGAACCTGTTGCAGCAACATTGTCCCAGCGACGACATTTTTTCTGGCCACCACGGGAGCAGTCCTAGGGAAAGCAACCTGGGCTTTCCAGTCGTGTTCTTGACTCTCATTCTCTGCCTGTGATGTTTCTGGGAGCAGGGGTAAAAGTTGACATCATGGATGGGCTTTTCGTCAACTTGCAAATACTGCCCCGCTAATGGAGGTGCCCTATGGTGGCTTCTGTCCGAAAAGAGGGAGAGTTGCAAACAGAGCTGTTTCCAGAAAGTGCGGACGATGGGACTACCAGGCACTCGCTGCGGGGGGGCAAAGGACATCGCCTGTTACACTATCGACCTGTTGTCGCTGGTGTGACTTATGCGTCAATACTTCTCTCTCTCGGCTTTCCCCTTCGCGCGAGCGATTTCCGCAGAAAGCCGGGCTGAGGCTGGGGTCAGAGCTGGGCTCACGCACTGTCAGCTGCTCTGCTGCCGTTTCTGCGGGCGCCTTGGCCAACTGCAGCAAAGATGTAGGGGCCAGAGCGGTTGTGAGAGCAGCAGAAACCGGGGTGGGGAGGCCAGTTTGTTTGTCTCTGTGTGAGGAGAGAGGAAATAGAGGGAAGAGTTGGGGGGAAGAGGGAGGAGAAGTCGGTGGGAATGGAGCTGATGGGAGGAAGGAAGGTGATGCGTTCATATCCAGACTTGTTACCAAGTGCGGCGATGCGAGCCTCAGGAAAAATCCAGTGTGTACCACGGAGAGAAAAAGCCGACAGGGAATCAGAACATCTGTGAGCAGGTGAGATGAGAAATCAGCTGTATTTTGGGGATTATCGTGTACTTCCCCCAAAGAGGAGAAATGACCACGGCTGAAGACGCGGGGATCCCGGGAGCTCTGCCTCCCCCCTCCTCTGGCTCCGTGTTGCTGGTACCACTTGGCGCAGCTGATAAACCTGTCAGCTCTCCGTTGCTCTCAAGCTTTTGCAGCTGAGTTTGCCTCCATGAAGCAACAGCCGGTGAGGGCAGAACAGAAACGAGGTAGCTCTGAGCCTGCCAAGGTGCCCAAATGAGTGCGGGAAGGTCCCTTCCCACTGTGCTCCCACCATGCTCCCACAGGGTTAGCCTGCACACAGTCTGTAGCTCAGCACGGTTCAGACACTGAACGCAGACAAAAATGAATGTATCTGGTGGAGCAGATCGGACCAGCCAAGCAGTCACCTTGTTTATGACTTTCGCTCTGTTTTCCTCCGCCCTGTATTTTACCCAACTGTAGATTTGCTGATGCCTCCCTGTGCTTTAGAAGTTGCCGTGGGATGAAGCTGGGTCGATGGGGCACGCCGGGCTTGTGGAATAAGCACATTAACTTAATGCGTCTGAAACACCTGGCAGCGTCAGCGCTGTCATTAAGTGTCCACCGTTAGTTTCCAAATTTAATCCCTCGTAGAGGGAGGAGGCTGCTTTTATGCCTTTTAGAGCGCTTTTCCTGAAGATGGGAAATGTTGTACATGTGCTAGAAAACTGTCAACAGGTTCAGGCGAATTTGTTCCCGATGCAGACCAGCTGCAGGCAGAGACAAGGACATCCCCTGCTCAACACTGCTGGCCCAGAGGGATCAGCGCTTGCCCTGTGCTTTCCGTCACCCAGCCAGGAAGCTCGGAAACCTGTATTCAAAAACAGGAAAAGAAACAAAGGAAGAAAAGCCCGGAGAGCCTTGTTCTGGGAAACGCGGCGGCAAACCCCACAGCTTCACAGCTGCTTTATTCCGCTCCACAAAGGGTCACACCTGCCCGCTCCACTTGAGGGGCTCGTGTGGGAAAGTCTGTGCAGGAGGATGGCAGAGCCTAAATCGGAGTATTGCTCGCAAACTCCTGTGGCATTGCTCCCAAGTCAACTTCATGTGTACTAAGAAACGTGGGTCTTCCCCTCTTGTAGCTCTGCTCTTAGGTCGCAATTCCCCTCCTAGGAGTGCAGGAGTTACATTTTTTTATTCTTTTTCCATCTCTTATTTAACATCCACTTCTAATACTCTTGCTTCCTGAACTCTAAGCATCCCTAATCCCTTTCCCGTACTCCAATCTACAGTCAATTTAAAAAAGAATCAGAAGCACTGGGAAGATACAAATGTAATTGTGGCTCAGGCTAGCCAGTGAATGTTTGCTTCAGGTTTAAAGCTGGTGATTATGACAAAAGTCTCGCTATCTGGGCCAGGAGGCTCTGGTGAAAATCCAATAGTAAACATGCCACGTGAGGCAAGCATTTGACATCTGCAAACGGGTGCCATCTGTTTCTTCTTTTAAGAGTATTAGCCGTCTAAGAAAGGAAAAGAGACGCATGAAACTTGGTCTGAGGTCAAAAGAGTGCGAGTGAGATCAGGGGTTTGATTGCCAAGTAAAATGGTGTACGGATTCACACCCACACCCACACACAGCTTTTTTTCTTTTTTTGCAAGCGGAGGGGAGATCCTTGCGATGGACACAAAGTCGTGCCACCCAGATTTGGGGGGAGTCTGGATGCGGAGGCAGCGACACAGCCCAGGCTTCTTTTTACAGCTAGACCAAAGCCTCTTCTAAATGAGCAACTGAGCAACCTCTGAAGCCAAAAATTTTGACTCAACCTTTTGCAATTCCACTTCTACTCCCACCCCCAGCCACTGGGGCTGGGGCAAGGAACAGCTCATCCCTGGGCAGGGAACAGCTCATGGCTTCTCTCTTCACGGCACGCTCTGCTCCCGTAGTTACTAGAGAAGCCTGTTCAGGAGGTGATGGAAGTGGTGTGCTCAGCGCTCGCCTTTCCCACCTCTCGGCACGGCTTCAGGCCCCCAGGTGGCTGCGGGAGCAATCCCGCCTGGCTCTGGCTCACTGAGGATTTGGGACTACCTTCCCCGTCCCTGCGCTTAAGTGTTACAAACCGGCACTTTTCGCAGCTTAGCAAAAACTCTTTGTAGTTTAAAGGCTTTTACATCCCGTAATAGCGTCCCGGATATAATACAATATTATGATATATACATAATATATATAATAATACATTACTATAATACATTAATACATCCCGGAGCACGCTGGGTGCATGGCTGACGGCTGTGGGGAAGCAGCAGGCTGTTCCGCAGGTGCCGACTGCCAGGTTCCACGGCAGCTCGGAGCGGTGCTGCGGAGCAGCGGGATGCTGCGGCAGGACTGAGGCTGGTCCCCAGGCAGGATCTGGAGTGTTTACAGCACAGGGGACATCCCTTCAAGAGCACGGAAGAAGGGCTTTGCTATCTTTGTCAGTTTGTTTGTGCTCACAGTCCTACATGAGAGCCAAATCCGGAGTCCTTCTGGATTTTGATGCAGGCTGTAGCAGCTTTTCAAGCTGCAGCTCCTGGAGTGAAGGAATGAGATGGAAACCTCCGGTTTCATTTAAAAATAAAAACCAGCAAATGCCCCTTGATGGTGGTTAGCTCTGAAAAATTAATTAAACCGTCACAAAATGTACTCGACACGTTTGGGAGTTTTGTCAGACAAAGCAGCCCATGTCGGGAGCAGCAGGTGGAAGAGTACAGCAGCATCCGTGGAGACAGACTGGGGGTGAGGCTCGGGGGAATACCAGTGGTGCTGAGGCATTAGGGACAACATTATAGAAGTAAACAGAAGTAAAAATTAGTCTCAACTTGGTGGCAAATGGGGTCACAGATGGCAGCTTGGCTGCAGCGACTGTGGGGTGATGGAGTTGAGACCCAGAGGAACCCAAAGTGAGCAGCAGATTTAGGATCTGGACCGTCAAGAGAAGGCAAACCCCATTTGACCAGCTCCGGTGCCTACTCTGACGAAGCAACTGGTGATGTGGAGGTGGAACATGCCTTGACTTCAGCCAGAGGTCAGCAGGGCACAGCCACAGAAGTTACCCTGGTGTAGAAGGTAAGGAAGGAGGTTCTTCTCGTTTGCTCCCTAAAACTATTCATCCTTCAAAGTGTTACAGCTTCACGGAGACGATACTATGGGAATGAATGCATTCTTTTACAACACAAATTAGATATCTTTAGGGAAAATATTCATCACATCCATACAAATTATCATTAAACGAGCACAGCTTTCCTTTTTGCTGAAAGTCATTTAATAATTCATATAGGAAGTGTGACACTGTGTATTTATTACTTGGCTTTGGATATCATTTTGGATGCTACATCCATTTTCAGATTTGGATTTGGACTTGTATTCACATCTGTGTCATGCAGTGGCACTTTGAGAAATAAACCATTCCCGTTTCACGATTTATGATTACTTGGGAATATTATCAGTTTTTCACCTTACTTATGATACTTGAAGGTTACAAAAATAGACCAGCTCTTCTTTGTTGAAGGGGTAGTGAAGAAAATGCAAATGATTAGCAATAGTAGGAGTTATAGAAATCTAAACAATTCCTTGCATGATTTTTCTTTTGAGTGATTTACTTCCAAGACAGAAGAACTGAGATTCGTGGCCACAGCCTGTTCATGCACACTGCTACAACCAATGCTGGCTTATATGACATGAGGAATAGTATAAAAATGTGACTCTACATTTAAAAAAAAAATAAATTGTTTTTAAAAGAGTCTAAAGGTTAGGACATAAGGTGGGTAACTAATGAAGCCTACATGCTGCTGGAAGTCATGTTTCTTTTCAGCAGAGGATCAAAGGACAATGTAAAGTTTCATGTTAAACAGGATAGAGAGCTTTGCTGGGGAGAGAATTGCCTCGGCCCCGCTGTACGCCGTAATGACATGGTACAAGAAGGAACAGGGGATTATAAAAGAACAGCCTCCCTGAGCTCTGATTTTCCACTGCAGGAGTAGAATCAGAACCTCCCATTAACACAGGAACATGGGACTTTTTTTTTTTTTTTTTAAAGCTCCATGCAAGTCACGCGTCATATTTAGCACTCTCCTAGTCATTAAGCACAATAAGCAGTTACAGATTAAAAGCTGCTGGTGTCTCACTTCAACCAGGCAAATGATTTCAGGGGAGAAGAGGGAATGGATTTTTGATAATGAGGGGTTTTCAGGCTGCAAGTTGAAATGGAGAGAGGGAACTCTTTACAGTGTGGACAATAATGGCACATTTGCAGGTCCCCTGCAAAGCTTCTGCACGTACAATAGCGCCCGTCTCCCGAAGCAGCCGTGTCAATGGCAGCTGTTCTGCACAGTCCTGATTTCTCTGAATCAGATGACAACTGTGGGCAGTGCCACGAATACCTTGATCTGTGAAATAATAAAGCGAAATTAGTTTGACTCCTGCTGCTGCTGCTGCTGTGGTTTTTTTCTCCCTCTTCTCTTTACAGGGTGAAGCCTGTTCTGCCCCCAGTCAGGCTGCGTTGCGCGCTGCTGGTCTCTGCGTGGATGAAGCAGTTTAGACCTGGATGGAGTGGCTTGGCCTAAAGCCTTAGGGACAAGACCCACCTCCTGCCTGTCCACGGGGACTTATTGGTCCAGGTTTGCCTGGAAACTACCCCAAAGACAGCTTTGGCTCCGAGCATGTCTGAAAGATCTGGGAAGGAAGAGTGGTAAATAAATAAATACTTTTCTTCTGCTAAATTGTACCAGGAAAATCTTTTAGGGGAAAATTTGGTGCCAAGAAGCCTAGTTAGTGCTTTGCTAATTTTTCTCAGGTACCACTAGCAAGGCCACATTTTACTCATGTATTAAGGTACTGTTATGTATAAAGCAACAATGCAAATAGTCAGGGCTGCCTCAGGGATGACTCATGGTTCTGTCACTTTGTGCGCATCGTGACATGTCTGTGTGCAAATTGTGGCCATCAAGCCTCGTATCTGAATTTGCGTGTGGCTCACACAGAGCTTTGGACACGGCCCCTGATCCGTGGTGTGGGTGTAGCTGAAATGGTCGCTCATACTGACAGCTTTGCTGGCTGCCTGAGAACCGTTTTACCTTCAAATAATAAAAAAAAAAACAAACAAACAACCAAAACAAGAAAAGCCAGAGCCAGAACTGTTAAAAAGTGACGCTGCATCTCTGCATTTGCATGGTGAAGATCTGGATGGGACTGTTTCCGTGAGGTCTTTACTTACGGCTGACCTGCTTTTGTCCAGCAGCCGGGGGGGGTGTTGCTCTTGCGGGTCCTGCCCCCTCCTGCCAAGCTGCCACAAAGTCTAACGCGCTAACCTGAATCCCGCCGACGGTCGGACGGGTAAGACCCAAAGCTCTTTACAGCTCACAGTCAGCGCGGTGGATACGTGCGTGCGAATGTTTATGGATACCCTGGGTGGATATGGGTTTCTAGCTCATCCGGGACATCCACAGGTATTTGCATGCACGTGTTCAGAGCGTGCAAATAGTTACGGATGCCTTGGATAAGCTAGAAGCTGCGGGGGCTCTAAAGCCCCTCTACCTACCTTCCACGCCACCAGTGGAGCAGAGTAATTACTCCACGGTATGTGGTGGAGAAGAGGCTGTCCAGCCCTCACTACCAATGCCCCGCATGCCAACCGGCCGCGGTGGGGCAGTGGATGGAGGTGCTGCCCTCCAAGCGGCAGGAGACATCCACTGCTGCTGGGGACAGTAAGGAGCCCCATGCTGGCAAAGTTCGTGACATACCAACTATTGCAACTACATACAGTTATCTGTTTCTAAGGGATGGTGCCACTAACATATCTTTAAATCGAAACTGTGGAGCTGTTTCCCTGGCTGCCTTTCGTCCCTGATGTTTGGGTTGTCAGCTCTTCAGGGCAGCTGTGGTTTCTCACTGTGAACATTTTTACAGCGTGGACTGAAAGGAATCTTGCTCTCACCACGGCCATTTGCCAAATCTGCACTGGTGCTGGGCTGTCTGAAGGCAACCCATCCCTTTCCAGGCACGGCTATGCCAACGGCAAAGCTGTTGGCATCGCCTCTGATCTCCAGGGCTGGAGCCCACCTCCAGCCACACTGAGGAAGCCTGGTGGGATAGGATTTCTTGGAAGGAATTTTTTATTACCGCTGTCTGCGCTGTCTTTCTTGACCTGCCAGTTGATTGTGTTGACTTATTCACCTTTTGCCTCGCTGAGCAAAAGCCCTTCACGTTTTGCTGCCGGGAATCCCTGGCCAGACGGGCAGTGATCTGTCTGCTCCGGTGTAAGCCGAGTGACAACTCCTGCGTGCGGGCTGTTGATCTTCTCTAATTGCTGCCGCGTCAGCAGTCACATTAGGCTGTTTGAGATGACGGTATGAGACTTTGTAACCCCTGCAAATTCCCCCCTCACCTGAACCCTTTGCGTCCATGGTTTGGATTTACCCACCTTCTGTGAGGAGCTTTCAGAGGTTAAAAGCCGCATTAATGGTTTGAGGGTTCCAGACCTCAGCGAAGGCACCACCTGCCAATGATCTCTACGAATGCAGTTTAGCAAGAGCCGTGAGCTGCTCAGGGCTGTTGGCTGGCCGTGCCTGCCGCCAGGCAGCGTTACGGATTGTCGAGGGGCTCACTGGTACGGGACTATGCATTAGAGGAACACGAGAAAAGAGAATCCTTCTGGAACACACATCGCTTCCAAGCTCTTCTGAATCGGGCTGAAATGGAGGGACCTGCCTCGACGATGTGCCTGAGAACTTGCTACATGAAAGACCGCAAAACCCTCCATTTCGCTGAAAATCCACCCGAGCTGGGACAATCCCCTCTCTCCAGGAGCTGCAGCTGGTCTCGGCGGACGATGAAACAAAGGCGGTCAAACAGTATTAGCATGTGCACCTTGCCCATCATCCCAGAATATCCAGGCTTCCAGGACATTAAGGTTTGTATGCAAAAACTCTCTTTCTATGATAACGACTACCTATTCTGTTACAGTAATTCCCCTGCTTGCTGGGAAGTTGATATTTGATGAGATAGGAAGTTTTGGGCTCTGTTTTGGCGTAGAAAAGCTTACTCTTTGGAAGAGTAAGACTTTTATTCTGCTACATTATTAATCTGATTTTTAATTCTCAAGTTGATTGTTAATTTTAACAATTTCTTGAAGTTTGAGATAGGAAGGAGAGACTACTTAATTAAGTCAAGTTTTAGCGTTCTTCAATTACCTAACTTCTTCCAAAAGCACAGCCACTCTAGGCAGGGTCATGAGATTTCTTGGGTTCCTTCCAGAATGGAGTGTGATGGAATAGTGAGGAATCAAACACTTGATTACTTTTCAGTTTACATGTCATGTCCAACCCGCTATTTCTCGTTTGCGCTCAATGTTTTTCATTCATTACTGGTAGGCAACATGCCAAACGCTGATGATGGAGTGCCCTGCTGAGGCATTGCTGGGCTCTGAAGCCAGATTTGTGGCTGGACCCTTAGCAAGTATCGAGACTTAATTAGCAATTGTCAAAAGCTGCATGAATGATGGCTTTTTTTTTATATGAAAGGCATTGTTAGGCATAATAAATGATTGCAAAATGTTCCATGATCCCACTGTGCCTGTCATCTACATACACTATAGTCTTTCTTTTTATTGATTTGAAACAGTAATATAATATAAAACAGTTCTTCCTCCAACTTGAACTGAGGATTTTCAGATGAAAAGCCCTGGTCCCATCTAACTTGGTGTACAGAAACCAGCTGTTGCTCCTGGTAGGTTGAGACAGGTCAGGGTGTCTCGGAATATCTGTGAGAAAGGTGGAAATGGCAGAGCAGTAACTTAAAAAACCCCAGGGGACATTTAACTGTGGACGTGGAAAGGCAATTTTTTACGTGGTGAATTTCCAGCAAAATTTTCTCTCACAGTCGGTAAAACGACTCGCAGCATGGCTTAGGTCTTTCTTTGACTATTCAAGTAACTCAAGTATTAATTTGGCTGGTTAGAAAGGAGATAGGCATCCTGTGGTGGGAAAGGAGGAGAAAACCCCATGCACATCTACGGTATGCTGCGGGGTAGTGATAATAAACTTCACAGTTTTAAGATGTAGAAGTATATTGTATGTGAAAATTGCAATTCTTGTAATAATACATGGCAGTTGAGAGTAGAGTTACCTGGGAGTAAGGAAAGGGGCAAAAAAAAGAAAAAAAATCTCTTACAAGTGTGATCGGGTTTTACCATGGCAAACAGCAGCTTGTCAGGCTAATGAGACTTGAAAAGGATAAACCTGAAGTTCATTAATACAGACAGGTGAGACATTCTTTTGGAAAATTAGATTTTCAGAGAGGCTACATGGAATTGTGGCAGTACATCAGAGTCGGTGGAAGGTAAAAATGCTCCGCATTGTTTAACCTCAGCCCAATGGACTTCTGTTCCGAGGTGGGATTGGTACCAAACTGCAAGGTCTTAAGGGAATTTTGGTTAGGAACCTAAATCCTTCCCTAGCAGCTGTTTACTGTATGGAACCATACACTTGAGATCCTTTTGCTACTTGAGCCAATATATTTTAATTCAGATTTCCTTCTCCCTTCTGCCCCCAATCCTCCCTCTCTCTCCCCACCTATTTTAAACAGTTATCAAGAAATTATTTGGAAACTCCAGCCTTCAAACGACTTTTCCAGGATTTGGAAAGAGGAAAGAGCCCCTCATCACAGCTGAATAATCTTCCAAGCAGAGCTTCCTTAGTCCATTGCTTAGAGAGCTCTTCCAGAGGCTACTTGAAAGGCCACCCGACAACCAGCGGTGGCTTCCATGACAAACCATTGCAAGAGTATTTCGACGAGAGGCTAATGGAGCTCAGGAACTACGAAAGTAAGAGGTCTAAGAGGAAGACAAAAGTATTTGCTGATAAGAACCAGAACCCCTTCCTCAGCCGCAGAGGATCTCGGCGCAGAAGCAGCTGCAGTGCTGTGGTAATGATGGGGCACGGCAAGGAGAGCGAAGAGTCCTGCAGCTCGGCAAACCATGACAACAAAAAAGTGATCGAGCGTAATGATCAAGAGAAAACCCAGGGTGTCCTGGACCTCTACAAGGATGACTTCTTGGACATTTTGACCATGCACATCGCTGCTCCCCTGGAAGCGTTTGTGCAAAACAAACGATAGCGGAGCTGGTTACAGCTTTGTGTGCAGCACTGAAAGCCAGGAAGAATTGCTCCTCTTCTGCACCGTTCTGACTTGGGTAGTTTGTGCACGTCAGTCCACTCAGAGACAGAAATGGGCTTGTTTGTGGGAAAAAATATTCTCTCATTTTGTGTTCTTGATTAACGTTGCATATATTTGTTTTCAATTATCTTCCACAAAGAATCAGTATAATTGAGACACAGTAGTGATTTATTATATACAGAGAGCAGCGCTCTAAATACACACACATATTACTTGAATTCTTCAGTTGCCTTAAAAAAAGGTGATTAGTGTCAGAAGAGCAGCTTGGTTTCTTTTTGTGCAGTTTGTATTAGCTAATCTGAAGAAAGAGTGTTGCGTTCTGCCTCGTTACTTTGCTTGTTTTAAGCTGCTTGGTTTTTAACATGTCGCGTTGGCCCGACTTGTTTATGGAGATGTTTTGTACAGATGCAAATAGTTCATGGGGAATGATTGATTTTCACTCATTGCCACATGTAATCGTCAGGTGGGTTGTTTTAAGTGTTTGATGCATGAAGAAGCACAGACCTAAGTTTTACTTTTAAATGTGATCATCCATTATGGTTGTATTTGCAGATTCAAAAACCTTTGACTTGAAAAGCATGACAAGGGCAAAGAGGAAAAAAGGCTAGATTTAAGTGAGAATGATGGAATTAAGTATGAAAGGAGGCTCATTCTCTCTTTCCTGCTGTAAATATGAGAAATCCTAGCAAATTCCTAATGTAATCTGAAGTTCTAATTGTTTATTGTATTTAAGTGTTTATTGTGGTCATCTAAGTATACAATGTCAGTGCAGCTGAATCTTTTTATTACATGCAATGTCAGTGTTTAATTCCACAGTAGTACACTGACTCAGTATCAGACCCAAAGCAGGCAATTGTTTTAAGCTTCCAGAAGGAACTACTGCTGCTTGTGGTATCATCAGCAATAAATTCCTCATTACAGCGTTGGTCTGAGTTGATGTTTCTGTCTTTGCTTTCAGACTTGTTTTAAAATGAGTTAACAAGTAAGCCATGCCCCTGGCTAGACCTCATCCCTTCCAGTGCTGGCTTCTCCCCATCCCTTTTCCCTCCTTCTTCCTCCCACTTCTCCAGCCCTGGTGAAACTCACCCCAAGGTGTGTCTTGTCCCTTCTGCAGTTCATCCTTTTCCTCTTGCCAATACTCACCTATTTGCAGAAATATTTCTCCTCCAGCACTGCCTCCACAGTTCTTGGGGCCTCGTATTTCCGTCTTTCAGAGTGTGTGAGTGAATATATGTGAAGAGGAGAGGGCAGATTAAGGAATCTCTCGCATCCCTCCTGCCAGTCCCCTGATGAAATAACTAAGACTTTCCCCCCAAAAAAGGAAGAGAAACAGACAAGACTCATTCCACACCTCTTTCCCAATCCTGGGATCAAGAGCATCTAAGGGAACTGAGATGGGATCCTGAGAGCTCTCAGTCCTTTGTGTGTGGGAGAAAGCATTATACACTTAGGCTAAATGAATTTTTCAGAATTCTCAGTTGCCTTACTGCTGCAAATGGAAGAGAGCAGCCAATTAGGTGAGATTTTCCCTGAAGGAAAATATTTTTTTTAGATTTAAATGAAAGTCTGAAACACATAATATATTAGCAGATGCCATAGAGGGGGATGCATCTGGTTTTCATTGTAAATCTGCCAGAGGTTAGTTTCTCCTCTAGGAGTGAATGCATAATAATAACAACGTATTATGTGAGGGCATAATAATAACCGTGCAAAAGGACAAGGGAACAATATTAATGGAACACAGGCAACCTTAATTCTTTCTTTTCTCAACCATGTGGCTTTGCATGCTTAAATATGTGCTTTTGAAGTTCAGTTTTGCAAGTCACTTCCTACCTACAAACTTCTAACAAAAGGCAAACTGCCTGCGTTCCTGCTCCTGATATTTTAATCATTATCACTCTGCAATGACCCCAGATTAGCAGGTCTGGAGCATCCCAAGCCCCTCTGCAAACCTCTGCCATATAAGCTAACAGAGGTACACGGAGCCTTGTACTGTTGGGGTTCTACTGGAGCCTGCTGATAGTAGAGGAACAGACTTTCCTTTAATTAAGAAAAAATTTAGCAGTGATAAACTGTAATAAAAAAAGTCAGATAAAATTTACCCAAGTGTCTATTAATGGGCTATTCAAAGCGCTCAGCCTCTGCGTCAGAGTTACTCTTCCCCACTCCATGGGTCGGAGCACAAATTTTTAATAGGCCCTGTTTTAACCCTATTTTAATTTTATTTTTTACTTTTACTGTGTACCAAATATGAAATAGAATTACAAAACCCAATGAATTAGACTCTGACTTGGCAGAAACTTGTATTGCCTCCTCCCCCAGAAGCACCTCGTAGACCTGAAATTGCAGAGTCAGGCCCATTTATGGTATTTTTCCTCTGTAAAGCACCCTAAGGGATTAAAAAAAGTTTTCATGTTTTTCTAATTGGATTTCCTTCAAAATAGTGTAATGACTTTCCTCTGAGAAGCTGCATATCTCATGCCAGAGATAACGGAAAAGTCTAAGGAAGATTACATCTCCCAAGAGGGAACTTATCTCGACAGGAAAGGACACCAAGTTATAGAGAGAACAAAACCACCAAGAACTGTTAGAGAAGGAATCAAATTTCATCTCGCATCCTCTCAGATTGTTAAAATGTTGTGAAAAATGGCTTGGGTTTGTTTGGGAAGTGATAATATGCATGGCCTGAATTGATGTAGTCTATTACCTTAGGTTTTACTGAGTTTAGCTGTTGGACGTAGCTGCTACTTTCACGTAGACAATCTGTTTTCACAATGTTCTTTTATGAAACTTGATGCAAACACACTTTTTCATTAGCTGCCTCATAAAGATATTCTCTACGCCTCCCTGAAAAACTCTTCTTTCTCCTCCTAAAGAAAAAGCACTGCACCACTTTCCTCCTGCTGATTTTGCAGCTACTCTTTGGTTTAGATCTTTCTGTGCGGAATACAGAAGAGCACTCTTGGTTGGTGGTTGTTGTTTTCCTTCTCTAAACATTCTCTCTGCCTAATTGGAGCTTAGGGAAAGTCCTCCGCAGGGTCTCATAAACCAGACAGCACTCAACTTAAAAAAAAATCAGTTCATGGTAGTTCGTGTCTTCTGAAGCCTGTGTTCCTACTAGTGATTCTGTCATCTTGTCCTCAAACACTTTTTTAAGGTCGTGAAGAGTCGTGTTAGCGGACGGTTTGCAGTGCCGCGGAAGGCTGGGGATGTGAGGATGGAAGGCAGAGGAAGGACACCTCAGGGGAAACACAACCTGCTTGCAGATGAGAACGTGAACTTCCACAAAGTGAGATACAACCTCAGGTTGGTTTTTCAGTTCCCTCAACCTCTGTGAAGATGTGATAGGCCAGAAAACACAAAAGGTGGTAATATTAAAACACATGAAGCCACAACGGCATCTAGCAAGGTATGAGCTGCATCCTGCTCTCACTGTAATCATCCCCAAGATCCCAAGGACTTGAGGAAGCTCTGTTTGATTATGTGCCTCATTAAAGCAAAAAGAATAGTTTTCATGTATTTAAATAAAGGAATTTATTAAAAAAAAAAAAAACAAAGCCAAAAAACCAATCAAAACAGTGGTTTGATCTAGATACAGCAGCACTGTGACATTACTAGGACATTATGTACGAAGAATCCAAGCAGCCATAGAACACAGAAGCCTTTATCTTCAGTAACAATCCCAAAATGAAACTAGCTTCATCAAACAATGTTAAAGATCTCCCTGGAAAGAGAAACAAAACCAAACAGACCCTCCCACCCCTAACCCTTTGGATACTAGAATGATTTTTTTTTGTACAATACCAACAGCCACTAGCTCTTCTAATTGAGAACACTTGCTTTAATTTATTACAAAGATGATCTGTTGCCTCAGTTATGAAAGGCAACTTTTAACATTGCTTTAGAAGTGTCTGCTCCTCTTATAGACTACAGTATTAGAAGTGCTTAAAAACATTTAATCCTGGATATGCTCTTGAAATTCAATCAGAAGGATATCCTGTGTGTGTTTATATACCAAATATGATTTTTAATTTTTAAAGCAGGTGAAAAGACTAACCCTAATATGAAACTGCAATTTTACAATTTAATTATTAGTCAGATATGGGCAACCACATGATAGTTCATGAAATCTTGAGGTCTATCTACATTGCTCAGAAACACAAAATAAAGTTTTTACAACTTTCGCCTTCAACAGGCTAAAAATGTTAAGTCTTGTGGAAGAGTGTCCAGTGTTTAAACGAAATGCAATTAAGGGAGACCCCGTTCAATACATGACACATAACTCGTTTGAGCTTGCTAATAAACATATCTAACAGCTGCACGTGGGGTAATGAGAGAGGAAAATGCATTTGGCATCCAGCCGCTGTCTGAAATGTTTCTTCTCTGAGGGTGAATCTTCTCTACAGGACCACTGATTCTCCAGAAAACCTGGAGTTCCCCTTTGGAGCCTGCTGACCCCAGGCACAGGGTTGCCACTTTTGTTTCCATAGCTGGGCTATGAGTTGACCCAACGCTTGCCACACGTGCATCTGTGACTTCACACAGCATCTCACTTCATTGGTACATAGGGATCTGTTTGCAGGCTTGGCCAAAAAAGCTAAAACGATGAATGTTATTTTGTTCCCTTCCTCATAACTATTTCTTTCCAATATAAAAAAAAGAGGAAGTGCCTGTGAATGCTGCAATTACTAGCTAGCTCTTAAATAAGAAATGAATACTTCAACGTTTGCACTGTCATCTTATCCTGTTGGAGACCTCTTTGCAGAAGTGCAGGACATTCTGTTTCAGTATCTCCAAGGACGTAAGAGAAACGAATAATAAAAAAAGAGCTCTAATTTACAAGAGTCACCTCCCTATTAATGTAAATAAGAGTAGCTATATTAAGCCTATTTCACTTAAATAATAATACAAAGAGTTGATACTGATGTGTTTTATGCACAGACTCCAAAGTGCTTCCTTTTGACAGACAGAGAGCATCCCTCCGTGTTCAGGAGTGGGAAATCAAAATTGCAGACAGGCTTGCCCAGGGCAGTGAAGAACAGCATGGGCAGAACAGGAATACAAACCACCACTTCTTGCTCCAGTACACAAACCAAGGAGAATACATCTTAGTGAACAGGCAGCAATCTGTTTAAAATTGTTTCTTTCAAAAAGCCCATTTGTCAGTACGCTAGCTGAGCCGAGCCAACTGCAGCAGCTTGTATTTGTATGATCACAGAGACGTTTGGGGGAGGTGAGCGTACAGTACCGTAGCATACTCTTGGCTTTCACCTTCTTTGGTGGTTTCCCTAAAGGAAATAATTTGCAAAATTCTCCCAGCCAATTTCTTTCTCTTCCCTTTTTGTAGTTAAGGACAGAAAGATATTAACAGCCAGCACTGCATAAACAATATTATTTAGTATAAAAAGAGCTTGTGTCCTGCCCAGCACACAAAAGCAAAGGATTGTTTTAAACTTACACAGTCTTTCTCTCAGCTTTAGCATTTAATTATCATTATTCTTACACTAAATAATTAGTAGTATTTAAATTACAGGTCGTATTTGTGGCAGGCTTGCGGTAGACAACTCTGCAACCTTCTGTCTTCCATAGAGCCATGGAACAAATTGATTCTCCCAAACTTCACTGCCAAATGTACCCTGCAGCCTGAGGCAGGCTGGGACCATCCTCGGGCAGGAGAGCCTGTAAGCCTCTGGGTCTCACTCCATTCATGACCGGCCATCTCTGTTGCAGGGCCAGACAAAAAGTGATGCTTTCATAAAGTTGGCACCTGTTACCTAGGTATTATCAATTTTAGTCTGGACTTGTAGAGCTCCTGCAGACTACTTCATGCTTCACGCTACACACAGGAAGGAAGATGGTCTACATCCCAAGGGGCAGACTAACCCAAGGATGGGCTTTCAAAGAGAAGGCCAGTCTTTTCAAAGCTTGTATGGGAAATGCCTAGAAATGTCTGATGGATGATCTCATCCACACGGAGATATTTAACAAGTGAGTACTAAAAACCTGAACTGAAAAAAAAAAAAAAATCACAACTGTGGAGCAGAGGTTAAAACACCTGTATCTTGTCCGCAATGAAGTTTGGTCCTGCAGCCACCCATTCCATAGATGTCCGTAAGAAGCAGCAGCTGTGCTATATGGGTGTGCATTTATTGCTCTTCCAGAAAAGTCTACATGGGCAAGTCCTGACATAGGCTTAGACACACAGCAAGAGAGACCTGTGCGATGGCTGTTCATGCCTCATCAAACTGTTACACCTGACCCTCATAGAGATGACGTTGTCTTTGAGCCACGGACCAGACCCTACGCTTAATATGACCTTCTGCGTGCAATTTCGAGGTCACTCAAAAAAACTGTGAGCAACATATGATGAACCAAGGAAGAATGTGCAGCGATGTGTGATAATAACTGCCATTGGACACTTGCTGAAGATTCATACGTTACGGCAGTTTTCACACCGTCCTCCCTAAGCACACAGCTTGTCTGTCTTCCTTGTCCTGCTCCTGGTTTTATCAGTATTACATACTGATTTTCTGCTTTTCTTTTTAGCTGAGGCATCTCTAAAAGATCAACAGCAACTGGATTTGAAATGTGAGGCTTTGACAGACAAAGCAAAGAACTCAAGCTGGATCCTGAGGTCTGGTTGAACAACATTGAGAATCAAAGTCTTCAAATAAGATGCTTTGCTGGGTCAGCCAAGTTTGATTCCCTACTGCTGATGGGGCTGTTAGCCATAGCTTCTGGGGGAGGGGATGACTGCAAACTGAGATGGTATCAAACTGTTCTTACAGATAGCTGGTATTGTCTCCAAACTGTCAGTTACCAGGCATCCCCAATCAGTAGGTGCAGATGAACACTGCGATACTGAATTCTGCAGCTCCCTAATGCTCAGTTTGATCTCCAGTACCCATTTGGTTTGATTATCTTTGCACCTTTCCGAGCTTCACAGCCAGTTTTTGGTTTGTTTTTTTTTTTTTTTTTCAGAAACAAGATCTGACTCATGGCCATTCTTGTAAAAAAAATCTCTTTTTAGATAATCCAGGCCAAGAGTGCACACATAAGAATTTATTATTTGTTATTTTTTCCTCCATTGTGCCTTCGTTTAAAAAAGCCTCTCATCCAACCAGAGAGTGGCAAAAAATGCTACGAGACTTAAGTGAACATTGAGACACTGTAGAAAATGAATAGCAAACATCTGACACATAAGTCTGTAAACTAATTAGTGTTCATGAGACTACTAAGTAATGATTTAAAAATAAAAAACATGCTTGCATAATTCAGGATCAGATTGCAAAAGGTTTCTGATTCTTAAAAAGAGCTAAGTTTGCTCATCTGTCTACTTAAAATAAGCAAACAGAGCTGAATGTATGCATGTTTTGAAAGAATTTGTATTGTAATTGGAAAGGAGATATAGAAAATTAATCAGTCTGGAAAGCTATTAAATAATTACTCTTTTCTGCTCCTTTGTTACGTGCAAGCCCACCTCAAAAACACTTCATTTTGAACCAAAATACTAAAAATCCCATTGCAAATGCTCTCTAAGGTTGTATGATGAAAGTATAAAGTATTTTTTTTCAGAGTTCCTGAACAACCACGGCTCCCAGTGTTTCTTGAATTTGGCTCCATGGAGCCAGATGCCAAGTGTCTGTGGAAGCCTGGCAGGGGACTTCCCTTGGCAGGGCTTCAGCCCTGAGTTCTGGGCTCAGATTGCACCTGGTCACATAGTGGGAGTGAGAGGACTGTGGTCCTCCTCCAGTCTTGGCTGTGAGGTGAGCTGAATAATTAAAAAAAAAAAAAAAAGAGAGAGAGAAAGAAAGAAGTAATAAAAGAGAAAATCCTGCAGGTTTCATTGTTGTAGGCAAGCCCTGACTAGAAGATTCCTAGGACTGTTCATTATCACTAGTGATATTCATATTGACTATGATACTGATTGAGTCTTTCAGGGCTTGGATACTGAAAGAGTACAATTCTGCTGCTCCAGCATTGTAATACTGTTTAAAGGTTGTCAGAGAGGATAGCAACACTTGAGGGATGTGGCATGAAATCCACTCAACTGGTTTTGTTTTCTGTCTCTCCCCTTACTCACTCACTGCTCCCAAGGGGCTGGGATGCCGAGGGACTTCATTCCAGGCTTGAAGTGCATACAAGCATCCTTCCTCCATACCATCTTGATGATTCAGAATACCTAAACCCAGCATAATGTCCTCTAAGTAGCAGGACTGAATGCATCTCTCATCATTTGAGGACTTTGCACGTCCCTGTGTGTCCACTGCTGGAGTCCTAGAGGTGCTGAGTAAGGAACTGTCCCAGCTGAAAGGAGAGCAGGAGAAGGCATGTTTGCTATCTTTCACTGTTGTCGTATAAAAAAGTCACCCACCACTAGTTAAGGCTGATAGCATCTAAGAGGTATAAGGCCATCTACAAACTCTTTGCAATTTGTTTGCCAGCTTTCAGTAAGTGGTTTGTTGTTGTTAGGATTTTATGTCCCAAGTCAGGGATGATAAAGAAAGAAAATGTAGTCTTTGTGTGCCAAATTGGTTAACACTAGGAGACGAAGCCCTTGGGCCAATAGCTGCAGCTTTATCAGATTTATCCAATGAAATATTGATGGGCTAAGCCTTCCCCCAAATGTCTTTTTTCCTTTTTCATGGTGGTAGGTATTATCAGCCGCGTTTTTCTGACGGGGGAATATGCTTGTCTGTTGCTGCAAAGTGAGATAATGGCAGTAGTGGAAAAAAAGAGCTTAGTCTTTTACCCTAGCCCCCCTCCAGCATCCCCCTTCCCCTAGCGTCAGTGCACTGAATGAAATCAGCTGAGGACGCAGAAGTGTATTGCGTACCATAAGGCTAGAAGGCGATGTCTTAGAGTGACAGAAACAGACCAAAGTTGCACATTTGCAGCTCTTCAAGAAGAACTAAGATGTGTGTCTTTTGTCTCAGGTGCACTGATACCCATCAGTTGTCTGGCTAAGCTCTGTTCCTCCACTTCTCACCTACATTTCTTGAAATGAGGCAAGATCCCACATGTGAAAATCTCCCAGAGCAAGAATGTCTTCATCCAGAGCGTGGTCAAGTGACTGATCAGATTCCTGTTGACCTACGTAGCTTTACGTCAGGCCGTGAGATCAGAACTGGAGGTAAAAGCCCCATCTGTGTATAGCGGCTTTCACCTCTACAATACTTCATTCTCCTCCTGTCAGGAAGCTGAAACCATTATAGATTCAGTTTATAGCTGATACATAGAGAGAAAATTACTCAAAATTCTCATCTATTACTGTCTGTCTAAAATCTTGCATCTTCTGTAAGATCTGCAATGCCGTCATCTGACATGGGAGAGTGGCTGAAGCTCTCTCCCTGAGCACCGCCAGTACAGGGAAAAGGAATTTCTGGACCACACTGATCTGAAGGAAAAAGAGGAACAACTTCTTGGTAATATTATGGCACACTTACCCAGCTTTGCTGCATGTCCGCTAGTGATCAGCAAAACTGGAGGTTTTTGAAATGATGTGGACTTGCATCTTAATGTACTTTACTCTTGATAAAGGTGCCAAAGCCTCATCTCCCTTTCTTGACTTTTCTCTGTTAGTTGCTTTATGCAAATCCTGGCCTTGTTCTGTCTCCCTCCCGCATAACCTTAAGCTGTTTTCGTATGTCATTCCTGTGACTTTCTCACTCAGAGCTTTGTCACTACTAACCTGTATCTTTTTTCCTTCTGCATTGGCCAGAGAGAACATATACATGATAGTCTAATGAATTGTGGCTACGAAGACTCCCACTGGAACAGTGCCTCCTTGTACCCTGGGATAACGGCGCTACTAGCTAACTAGACACACAGGGCTGACCTTCAGACCTTCCTGGTGACCCAAAGGTGCCAAATCATCAGTCTACTCTAGACGACATTATAAAGAGCATGGTGAACTGACCTGTATTACAGAACACACCGGGCTATGGAGATCCTGTCTGCTCTCTGAGGGACAAAGTTTTTTTAATTCCTGTTGAAGCGAAGTAACCATATTTTTGATCTGGTGTTGTTAATAATAATAGTGGCATATTTGAGAAGAGCACGATGCTGATGCCCGAGATCCTGCTACTGATCTTGACCGATTCTGTTTATACTAGTGGGAACAATGTTTTCGTCAATGGTTAAAGGATCCTGGGCAAAGAATGATGGAACCGAAAGTGGGAGGTATTATTTCATAACTGAGATTTTATTGAATTAAGTGGAGGACCTGACTGAGAGGACGAGTCATGGTGTGTTGGGAACGACACTTGGAAGAACTCTAAGTGCAGTCACAACCTACAGGTTCTGCTGCTGCTAAAAAGCAGCTCAGATCTCACTCTGAACCTCGACAGCTCAGCTCTAAAAAGCTGACGTGAATCTCATGGTCTGCACAAACCAGACTACTGAATTTCTCTCTTGCTACCTGTTTGATATAAGCAACTACGGAAAGGCCTTGGACTTTTGACTGCAGCATGGAGAACACTTTGAGTTTTGCTCTCATTTCAGCAAGTCCAGGTTTCAAGTCCTTGGAAAACAAACGGTCGCTTGCTTTCCTGGTCACCTCTCACTCAGTTTTGTTCTTGCTGTCATTAGAAATGGCACAAAAACTAGTGAAAGAGAAGGGCTTAAAATAGGGTTCCCTTTCTAACCAAAAAGCTTTTGATGAGCTAACAATGTAAGTAAGTGCAAATCTCAGCTGTGCTGGTCCCATGACATCACAAACCTTAGGCATAGCAAGTAGCATTCTTGAATGCATCAAAATCTTGTCTTTTAGCATTTAATGCGAGACGTTACAAACTAATGAAGAGGAAAAATGTATGCAGTGTTGCTGTAAACCAAATATACAGATGTAAAATAATTAAGAATAAACTGTTCCATAAAAATGCATGTCAATAAAACCCAGTCTGATAAAGTGATTTATGAATAATTTGCTAGAATTACTAAAAAGAATGATTTCTCGTTTGAGGCTCTGGAAGTCTTGAGTCACATTTTTTTTTCTTTTAAAAAAATGTCTTAAAACACATGGCTTTACAGCTGCTGCTTGGAAAATATACACCTCCAAAGTCTGACTTTCATTTAAATACAAATGTACAAAATGTAAACTGAGACAATAGAGAAATTTACAAAACTTTTCTTTAAAAATAATAAAGACAAAATTCAGTTCTAGTATGATGCTATTTAAATACGTGCAAGTAGTCATGTTCATTGAATTTCTATTGCAATGTTCTAAATAGACAAATTTGATTCACACAGTCTTGAGTGCCACCTCCAAAAACAGACCTGAGTGGAAAATTCTTCTTAAAATGCGAGGCTCCACTGGAAGGAATGGATAGAAAATCTCCATTTTTGGGAGATCCTTTTTTTTTTTTTTTTCACTTTTTTTTCACTCAACGGTGGAGGCTCTCTCATCCATAGAAGCTCCATAGATTATAGTGGAAGGATGCAACATGTTGCTTCATAAAACTGAGTTGGAACTAGCTGCTTCCAGTGGAGTTTGAACTTACGTGATTTGAATTTATGTGGTGATTTAAACTGGCCTTTGAATTTGGAGAACTCTTTGAATTGTTCTGATGCTGTAGAAAGAGGAAGACAATGACAATTAGATTCCCCAAATATGCCATGCTTTCTTTTAGTCCAACATTGTTCATTTTATGGTGATAATGTACTGTCTGGACTGCAAGATTTTTGTGTGAAGATCTTTGGATGTAAAATATTCTTCACTTTCTTACCTGCATTCTCTCTAGGTCTGCAGGACCATGGCAATTCTTGAGGAATGCAGCAAAGAAGTCTCACTCGAGCTCCAGGAGTCAAATCAATTCACTGCAAAATGTCAGTATCTGCTAAATCTGACTAATACAGAGGATACATGCCAATGCTCAGGCATGGTTTTACCCCTACAGAAATAGATTGGTCTAAGAACGTTGTTTAGATTTGGAAGTGGTGCCATGGTGCCTCATGAAAGCTGTATATCACTTATTCTCTGGTTTGCTCTCTTCTCTTGGTCTCCTGCCATGACTACCTCACTCAACTTTTTTTTTTAACACGTAAATCAAAGGTCTTCACAAGGAACTTATCAAAACCATATAACTATTTCAAAAGGCATTTCACTATATCATTGAAAATAAGCTCGGGTGAGAAGTTTCCAACCACTGGAAACGAAGTTTGATGAAAAATGGTGGAACTTCTGGTAGTAAAAATATCACAAGGGGTAGATGGAAAACCTGGGATAGGCAGTATTAGTCAGCAAATTACCAGGTAACTGTGACAGCAAGCCCTCTCTAAGAGGTACTGTCTTTCTCCCACAAAAATATCACTAGAACATGGCTGTGACCTGGGCATCTATGGGACGTTCCTTGTCTTAGTCATAAAAGATCTCACCTGTCGTTTAAATATTCTCTGTAGCAATCCTTTCTTGGGTGGCTCTGGGGGGTAGCTTTTGTTTAGGTCTGGTGAAATAGTACCATTTGGTCCAAATACATTCAGTTCTTTGAAACACTCTGTTTCTATCATCTAGTGGAATACAGTAAGAAAGAAAAAAACCAAAAATCACACATTTGCATTAAATACATTCCAGTAGTGCTAGGTTGTTCAAAGTCAGGATCAGGACCAACTGCTTGAGCTATGTTTGGAGAGTTAACAGCTGAATTCCTGCTGGGGGCTACAGAAGGTAAATAGGATGCATGAAAAAGAGAGGCTGAGGGTGCTCTGCGTGTTTGCAGATCAGTCATCTTAGAAGCTGCCCCATAGGGGTGGTTTTTTGGCATAGGTTTATGGTTGGACTCGATGATCTTGAAGGTCTCTTCCAACCCAAGTGATTCTATGATTCTATGATAAAGCTTTCTGTTCCTTTTCTTTAGCACTGTAGAGAATCTTGGGTAAAGCCAGACGTACCTGCAAAATCCCAGTTATTACCACCCCTCTGCCCAAGTGGATCTGCTGTTTGATCCCGATCTTGATTATGAAATCCACTATTGACTGTGTTTTGATAGCAAACAGAAACAAAGACCCAGACCTGGAAACCCTGGAGCAGTTCAAGGTCCAGAGTCAACTGCTGCAGGTGGGACCCGCTGGAGGTACAAGGCAATGGGTGAGATCAGAATCACCAAGGGAGGAGCCTCCCATTAGGACTTCCAGCCATCCCACAGAAGTTCCTCACAGCTGTTGTCAAAACACCTCTCTAGAAGTCCAGGAGAAGGATGTACAATAGGATCCTTGCCAATTTACACAAACAGTCAGAGCCAACAGATACAGTCACCTGAACCTGACATCTGTGGGACATTATAGATCTTGAAAGAGGCCATTTGTAACTTATGAAAGCATTAGAGTCTGGCAAGTTACCCAGTAGCTATATGTTACTGGAAATATACAGGTCCTCTTAAACCACCTGTGCTAGGAGTTTTATTAGAGTAACTTTACTATGATACATGCTTACCTCATTTTGCCATGGAATAGGCACCGATCCTGTGGAAAACTTGGAATAGAAATCATCATCTGTTTGGTCCAGGTTAACTCCTTTCACCGTGGAGAACTGCTCGATGTCTAACACGTCCTTGCAGTAAACTGCTCTGGGCTGTATCAGCAGGAAAAAAAAAAAAAAAAAAGGAAAAACAGCAAGAGAAAAAATACTTCTGAGTCTGACCATGTGCTTTCATTCACAGATTCAGCCAAGTGAGAATGCCTAACAACAAGTGACTATCTGCGTTCTGCTTCTCTAGACTGGCTCTGCCCGCATGTTTGTCATCAAAGGCTGACTTCCCTTTAAGCATGTTAAGCTTCCCACTTTGAAGTCCTTAAAGCATCAGCAGCTTAAGTGGGTTTTAATCATCCATGTACCATATGGTTGAGAGGTGAGGGGAAAACGACAGAAAGAACAAGAAAACAAACCCCAAATCTTTCAGTAGTCTTTTCTTTTAGAGGGGGAACAACAGAGAACCAGAATATTTATGAGTCACACGCTGGAGACAGCCCTGAGAAGGGACCTCAGGTAGAGTGCCCTTCTGCTCAGACAGCTGTGGAGTTTGCAGCTTAAAGGTTTAAAGGAATGTATACTAATTGCTAAAGAAAACAGAAGAGGTTTGGCATTTTTCCATTGTTTTTATTAATAGCTCAGCTGCTGGAAGCTGTCCAGAATCACCTCTATTAACTCTTTTAACTTGGCTGCCTTTCTTCAAACAAATAGTCAAACGGCCTTGCCTTTTTAAACTACTTAATTTTCTGGGATGACAGAGACAGGACTCTTTGCAGTGACGCTGCTTTTAGCTCATATTCCAGCAGCCAGCCACAGAAAGCAGAAATAGTCATCCCTGGCTACCTGTCATAGTGCGGTCACCTGCATGCCTAAAGAGCTCCCAGCAACAACACCATCACCCTTGGAAGCGCAGGAATAATCGGGGGGTGGCTCGTGGCACTAGCCTGACCCGCTGAACTCAAGCACGTGTTGAATCCTACTGTCTACCCGTGGTTCCACGACTGCACAGCCCAGGGGTCCAACCGTGCAGTATTTTGTCTAGATTTGAGCAGTGTGACCAAACAAATCAACCTCATTCCTGACAGAAGTCCTAGCTGCTGGAGGCTGCATCCCTCCACATTCCCGACGGCTGCAATCCGCAACGTTTTTGTGGAGACAGAGTAGTCTAGAAGAGGATGGAGAGATGTGGGATGGATTAAAACCCCTGCCGTTAGCTATATAGCTTTGGGTGATTCAGCTGACTTCAGTAAAGACTTGGAAATCTATGGATGAAATGCCAAATAAATTAAATTAGGGGCAGCTCTTGAGTTCCCAATAAATAGCCATAAAAATTTATTTGCCTCTGCTTTAGCAAATATGTCTATAAGAGGTGCCTTCTAGGCCTTACATGCCACAGTTAAGCTTTTAATACACTCTGGCGGATCCCAAATTTGAGCCCAGAATTTTCTAATTTTCTACATCAGAAAGAAGTAGTAGCTTGTCTCCTATTTCTTCCCACTAAAGCAGGTCGTAACACCATGGGCTAATTGGCAGGAATAACTAGGCCACATAGTAAAATGCAAAGCAAAACCAGAGCAGCTAAAGTAAACTTTTGTAGCGTTCAGACCACTTTGGTTTGGTCGAGTTTGCAGCAATGTGAATGAGAGCTGCCAAGATGTTACTTTCCTTAATACGTTAAAATGGCTGTGTTTACTTAGAACCATATGGGAACTTTAAGGATAGAAGGCCCAGCCAGAAAGAGAGCCCTGCAGGAGGAAAATAATCAGATAACTCTGTGCGCTGGGGTAGAGACCAAGACCACAAAAGGGTGGAAAAAGTTTTGTTCTTGCCAAGGCAACAAAGACTTTCAGTGTGTGCAAGACTGGTGCGTAAACCTGAGTACGGACTCGGGGCTGGGTTCTGCTCCCTATGAACACTAACAAGTTCAAACTGCTCTCTCAGGTCCAAGACGCCTCCTCTGCTTGAGGTGACACTTGATATCTGAATCTGGTTCAGACTCTGTAACAAATGCCTGGGTTCGTGATGATCCAGTCCATTCCCCAGTTCTGTAGAGCTTTGGACTTCTCACCTCTGGTTTCACCTCAGTGTATATGTCTCTATATCTGCATGCATCCATGTGGCTTTCATTGCTGATTGTTCCAAGCGCCACCTGGTCCCGAGCATACTTATTCTCACACTACTACCATGGATGAGGGAAAACAAAGGTTCCCAGTCTAAAGTTTGGGAACTGAGGCACGAGCAGATCAAGTGGTGCCTCCAGTGGCACACGAGAAGACTGTGGTAAAGCGAGTGGGAATGAATCAAGGCCCAGGTTACCACCCTACGTGGAGGCCCACCTGCATGTACATGTCTACAGAGTGGCTCTCCTCTTCCTCCCAGCCTTCCCACTCCAGCCCTATCACTCATCACAGCTTCCTAGGGCAGCTACCCACACAGGGAGTGATGACAGCTCTACGAGCAAAAAGTTATTTTAGAAACGAATCTCCTGAAAGAGGCCACTGGGGGTTCTTCCTATCATACTTACATCAGGGACAAAGGGAGGATCCAGCATTCCTGCTTCCAACCGCTTGAAATTCATGCTCTTGAAAAAGGGGTGCCTCTTCACTTCCGTTGCACCTTCCCCTTGACAACCCAGTCGCTGCTTCACATCTTTGGTGAGGAGCTGAAACATGCCAAAAGGGACGGTAAGGCTGTCAGAAAAGCAAGAGCTCCACAAAGATATTTTTATCTACAGTTGGTTTTGAATGTGCCCAGAGGGAAGTGCAGAGGGGAATTGTAATTGCTGTTACTTAATGGCCAAAGTTAAATGGATTAGGACTGCACTGTTCTACATGCTGGTGAAACCCTTTGAAAATTACCGGCTGTAAAGTGTTTACAGTCAAAATAGCGACTGTTGTTTCTGCTTACTTTCAGTGAACACTTTCAAGACGAGGTCTGACATACCCTAATAACATATATAGATGCATATTCATTAAGTCCCGGGTGCTTTTTCTCAGTTCTTTTTTTTTTTCTGGTTACTCCTGTAAGAATAATTTTCTGATGTTGCTTAGGCTGGGTGACTTCACTATTTCCCAGTACATCACATGACACATCGAACCAACCTTTTGTGCTCGTGGGCCTGTCTCTGCTGAACTCAAGGGCACTTTTGTCCATGGAGCCAGCGTCGGTAACCATCCTCAGCTCAGCCTTGCTTGTTTTCAGAGAAGGGCACCGCACCACCTCTACCTGCTACAGCAAGTCCTGCCTGTTTCCCAGGTACCTCTAACGGAGCAATGAACACTAACTGAACTCAGCATCCTTGGTCCATTAGATAAGCAGGTCCATGAACACAAACACAGGGGTGGTAGGTCCTGGAAGACCTTGTATGGATGGACTGGGTCATCTGCAAGACAACAGTTCAATGGAAGCACAATCCTGGCACAGACTAGTCGGTGGAGAAGAAGACAGAACATATAGCCAAATCTTCACCAAAACACCTCTTCTCTTAAACCATATGCGTAGAATCAAGCAGGCTAAATCAATGTCTTAAGACATCACATCTACACAGTTGAAGAGAGGTGTAGCTCAGAATGTAAATGACCGGTGCAAAAATACCATCACTGGGGACGGTGACCTTTCTAAATGTACCACTGACTTCAGGCGATCAGCTGAAAAGTGAAGGTTCACATATTTGTTTCCTTTTTTTCCCTTCCATTCATCTTTGAGGAAGCCTGTGCGATCCTCTCATACGCAGAGGAGGGAAAGTATAACTCTCTGAACTCATTATCATCCGCCCAGAGATTTCACCTGCCTATTAAAGAGACGCACAGCGTGGGCCTTAGTACAACGGAAAACTAAACACGCACTGAACATGGCCAGGGCTCGCTTTGCCGGAGCCTCCGCTTTGGGGGAAAAGACTATGCACTTACACTGCAACACCAGGGAGGAAATAACAACGCCGGCCCTTTTCCACAGGAAGGGTATGGCTGCTGGAGCCGGGCGTGCAGCCAGGCAGACACCCCAACCGCTCGGCACTTTTTGGTACCCTGATTTCCAGGCGGCTGCTGGTGGATGGGGCTGAGCCAGCCTGCGCTGTCACCGAGGCTGTGCGGGAGCTGCTGGCCCCACCACTGCTGGGAAGGGAAGGGAGAGGGAGAGGGAGAGGGGAGGGGG
>VZSF01010287.1:510684-527512 GCA_013398295.1 Chionis minor | reverse complement strand
GGGCCGGGGCCGGGCGGCGCGGGGGGGTGGCCGGCCCCGGCGGGGCGCTCCGAGCCCCTGGGGAAGGACGCGGGACGAGGCGGCGGCCTCGGAGCTGTGTCGGCGGCTCTTCCCTGGGGCAGGAGGGGGCCGGGGAGGGAAAGGTTCGCCCCTCACCTCCTCTCCCGCCTCCAGCTTTGCTGCCGGCGCACCTCCCCTCGCCCCGCTCCCCGGGTGGGCTGTTCATCAACCGCAATTAGCAAACCTCCCTGGCGCTGCCTGCCCAGGTGGGTGGGAGGGGTCGGCGCGGCACCCAGGCGGAACAGTCGGGTGGTTTGAGCTCTCTGGGCATCCTGGTCCATGAAGGGACTCTGGGCACCCCCTCCTGGACAAGTCCCCGGGATCTTCCCAGCTGTTCGGCCAGCCGGGCAGCCAGCAAACCGAGCGGCTCCCTGCAGCTGGGCTGGGGCTCGCTTAGGAGAACAGCAGGCAAAGCTTTGGGAGGGTCGGAGAGGAGAAGAAGTGTTTCAGGAGATCAGGCAGACAGTCGGGTGCAGCCCTGCAGGGAGCTGGGAACGGGGAGCCGGGGAGCTTCCCCGCTAAGGCAAGGCTGTCCGGAGATGGGGCTTGCAGGCTCTCCAGCGCAGGGCCCCTCGCTACAACCAAGGCATTGAAGGGCTGGAGTGTGTCCAGAGAAGGGCAACGGAGCTGGTGAGGGGTCTGGAGAACAAGTCTTATGAGGAGCGGCTGAGGGAACTGGGATTGTTCAGCCTGGAGAAGAGAAGGTTGAGGGGAGACCTTCTCACTCTCTACAACTGCCTGAAAGGAGGTTATAGCCAGGTGGGGTCAATCTCTTCTCCCAAGGAACAAGCGACAGGACAAGAGGAAATGGCCTCAAGTTGTGCCAGGGGAGGTTTAGCTCGGATTTTATGAAAAATTTCTTCACTGAAAGGGTTATCAAACACTGGAACGGCTGCCCAGGGAAGGAGTGGAATTGCCATCCCTGCAGATACTTAAAAGACATATAGACATGGTACTTAAAGACATGTTTAGTGGTGGTTTCGGCAGCGTTAGGTTGATGGTAGGACTTTATCTTAAAGGTCCCTTCCAACCTCAGTGACTCTGTGAATCTGTACGCCCCAGCACCCTCCAGGTTGTGTTGCTGTCTCAGTGACATCACCTCAGTGAGGAGGAACCTTGAAAGAGGTGTTTGTTGCTAATGTGAGGTTGGTAATCCTTCCTCTGGTGTCTGGCTAGAGCTGTGTTTCCTTGTCCTTATCATATGTTTACAGGGTCACAGCTCTTTAGGCTCCTCTGAATGCTCTGCTACCCCCTGGGCATCAGTGGTTTTCTTATCTGACTTCCACAGCCTCCTCGGTTCTGCAATTTTCCTAGGGGCCTCATTTCCAGCCAGAGACAGCAAATAGCTTTGGCAATCAGTGTGCCCCATGCATGCAGATGCCATCCTCCAGCCAGCCCTAAGCAAGCTACAATGGCAGAGGCCAAGCAGCCAGAAAAGATGGTGAAGGGATCTGTGGGACACAAAAGAAGAGTCTTCTACTCAGCTCTTTCTGCCTCAGCAGCAGCAGCAGCAATAGCCAGGCAAGAATGGATGATTGAGGGATGGGGGAAAGCTAGTGATTCTGGCCACAACAGCAACTTCCAGCTTCCAGATAGCAACGTCCCTTTCTTCCTCGCAGTTTCCTGTGCCTCTGCTGCTGTCTAGGTTGTGACATCTGGTCTGACTGGTCACCATGACCAGCTGGTTCATAGATGGAGAATGACTTGAACAAACATGTCTATGCCTTGCCATCATCTGAGCACGTAGATTCACGTGATACAGGGCCATATCGATCCAGCTCATAGGAAAAGATCTTTCTCAGGGTGCTGCTCTGGAGCTTGCTTTCCGTGGGCTGAAGGAAAGAGGGGTGTTTTGCTTTCAAATCTTGGCATGAGACTTTGAGCTCTCATGGTCTTGAGGCAAGGTTTTTTGTTGTGGGGTTTTTGTTTTTAAATCCCACCAGGCATATGGATTTAGCTTATGTGAAGATTGCTTTGGAATTTCCAGTTCAAGATCTGGTTTGCTCTATTGTGGCTGGGCAGAGAAGATAAAAGTTCCTTTGATCTTCTGTTCTCATGTTGAGAGGACTTCCCTGACAGGTGGAAAGAAGAATCTGAAGGCAGAAGGACCACTTCTACTACCCATGGCTCTGATACACTTTTGGAAATGATATCTTGAAGCTTTTAGGAACTGTGCTGCTGAGGAGCAAGTTGTAGTAGGAAGGGGTAGATTTGGACCTGCCTGTAGATGATAAAGGAGACCTCTGCAGTTTCTGCTCTACAAGTCAGTTGAGAAGGGAAGAAAGGGGGTTACTTTCCTGTTTGTGCAGCCAGTAATTCTCCTGCCTCTGGACTAAGTGGGAAGACTAAGCTAATTTGGGAATTTCCCCTTGCCAGGCTGTAAATGTTAGAAGTCGTTTGGAGTGTGTGCTCAGAGGGTAGGGTAGTTGAGGAGAGAAAAAGGCCGTCTGGGGATTCCTGGGCTCCTCTGTGATAAACAAGGGAGAGTCTAATAACCTCAGATGCAAGAAGGAAGCCTCTAGAGCATGAATGCAGCTGGTCGTGGGTGGCTTGGCCACTGCAGGCTGAAAGATACAAAAGGGAACATGCCACTGGGAATAGGCTGGGACTGAAAGACCACAGAAAGAAGAGGATTCTCCTGAAAAGCCCTGCTGCAAGGGAGCAGCTGCCTGCCTCTTGAGGAGAGTCCCAGCAGACTCCCAATGGAGAAAAAAAAAAAGAAATTCATGGAATATGGTAAGCTGTAGCTGCAGCCAGCTCTAGAGATGGCAACAGGTGAAACCAGACACTTCTTCTGGCTTCTGTTGTGGATATCAAGAAATAGCATGGACTACAATATTTTCCAGAAGGGAAAGTACTTGCTTTCTCCAAGGAATAATGAGTCTTGTACCACTTCCTGCAGCCCCAGCAGCTTTCTGCAATAATAAACCTGCGTAATAGCCTGAAATATGCATCCCATTTGGGAATCTGAACAGGGAAAGGAAACAGAGATATCAACCGTATGTTTTGAGTCATCTCTACGCTTTTGTTTAATTCAGTTTCAAAGGTTGTATTTAGTATGAATAGAAAGCAGAACAAAAGCAACAACTACATCAGGCTGATGACAAGCCCTCCTGGGACAGCAGTGCAGATGACCCAATCAAACATAACCTAAGTGTAGTTCTACAGCCAAAGCCTATGGAGAATTCACAGAGCTTCAGATCTGAAGATGGCTTAGGCCATCCAACCGTGCATGAAGTTGATACCAAGCAGCAGAGCTGTATTTTTCTGCTAACAAAGGCTCCAGATGACACTGGATGTGGGTAAATGACGGCAGGATTTAGTCTACAGACTTATGGGCAAAGCGTGACTAGAAAAACATTTTCAAAGAAGGGTCTTGAGTAGCAGCAGTGATCTGCTGCTACATTAAGATCTTTTTCTCGATATAAAGAACTCTCTTATACTTTCATGTCACTCATTTGATCCCCACTGGGGATTCAAACTCTGCAATGTCTGAGACTTTTTCCACAACTTTGTTTTGCTTCCTTTACAAAAAGAAACAACTGTTGTGAGGATTGCTAAAAAAAGCCAACAGTCCCCAAAGCGCTGCTTTATTTATCTTCATGTGATCAGTCAGATCATATCCAGATCATACCATGTAATAAATAACTCAAAGTCCTAAGATGTTAGTCCTAAAATTACAGGAATAAGGGAAACTTTTGTAGGGTAAGAATGCAAAAAATCGATGCTCATGAAAGGAGAAAAGGGGAATGGTAAACCCCCTTCCATTGACTCAGCTGATCAAATAGTTTAAGGAATCACCTAGGTAAATTTCAACCCTGAAACAGAAGTTAACATACTATTTTAAACAATTTTTAGAGAATAGAGAAGTAATGCTATGGTCACCTCTCAATTACTAAATGAGACAAGACAGTGGTGTGGGAACTGAATCATAGAATCATAGAATCACTTGGGTTGGAAGAGACCTTCAAGATCATCAAGTCCAACCATAACCTACACTACCAAAAACACCACTAAACCATGTTCCTCAACACCACGTCTACCTGTCTTTTAAATACCTCCAGGGATGGCGATTCCACCCCCTCCCTGGGCAGCCTGTTCCAATGCTTGATAACCCTTTTGGTAAAGAAGTTTTTCCTAATATCCAACCTAAACCTCCCCTGGCACAACTTGAGGCCATTTCCTCTTGTCCTGTCGCTTGTTCCTTGGGAGAAGAGATTGACCCCACCTGGCTATAACCTCCTTTCAGGCAGTTGTAGGGAGTGATAAGGTCTCCCCTCAACCTCCTCTTCTCCAGGCTGAACAATCCCAACTCCCTCAGCCGCTCCTCATAAGACTTGTTCTCCAGACCCCTCACCAGATGCCAGAGTGAGATATTGCACTGCGTATGCTTATGAAATCCCAGCCCGATCTGGCCAACTGAAAAGTCAAAACTCTTTCAGGCGCGGGTGACAATTAAGCTTATTGCAAAGGCTTACTACAGAAGATTTATTATTATTATTATTACCAATAGCAATAGCAACGATAATCATTGAAGAGCACCTTGATGTGTGTGAGGTGCCTCTCAAGGCAGATGAAAGAGCAGTTATTCTCAGGCAGCACTGAAAAACTCCAAGGTGTCATAATGCATGAACAGGTTGGTTTCCAGGGATGAAAGCAGAGAGGAGGGATGAAAGCAGGCAGGAGTGGTAGCAGTATGATGACAGTTTCTGGTGGTAAGTGAGGAAGCGAAAAAATTGCTTTTAGGGAAAAAAGAATCCATCATCTCTCAGTTGGTTGGGGAGGGACTTTGGGAAGGGAATGGAGATCAGAATCACAGAACAGCTGAGGCTGGAAGGCACCTCTGGAGATTGTCTAGTCCAATCCCTCTGCTCAAAGCAGAGTCACCTAAAGCAGGTTGTTCAAGGCCATGTCCAGTTGGGTTTTGGATATCTGCAAGTGTGGAGACTCCACAGCCTCTCTAGGCAACCTATTCCAGTATTTGACTACCCTCACCATGGAAAAGTGTTTCTTGAAGTTCAGAGGGACCCTCCGGTGTTTCAGTTTGTGCCCATTGCCTCCTGTCCTGTCACTGGGCACCAAACCTAGAGTTTGGCTCTGTCTTCTTTGCACCCTCCAATCGGAGATCTCTCTTGTGGAGTCAAATGGGAGCTGCAGGAATAAGAAGTGGCAGGGAAAATTGTCTGCAGGAAACGCAGACAGACAGGATGCTGACAGAGTGACAGAAGAGCACAGCAACATGGGTCTGCCCAACACTGTTGGCTTGAATGCACTTCAAGTCACATCTTTGGATGCAAGACTGCACTTGTCAGGGAAAACATGCACGTACATCAATGAAGTACAAGTCCTAACAACAACAAACAGGGAGCATTTCCTAGAAGGATTGGATTTTTTCACAGAAATAACACACCATGAAGCAGTTATGTTATATGGGAACTATGGGTTGGGGAACTTCCCAGAAAGCCAGCTGCCCCTGTTCCTAATTATTTATTATTCATCTCTGTTTCAGTCCAAAATGAGGGCTGATTTATGGGAAATTACTTACAAAATGAAACATGGAAATACGGGATGGATGATGATTAATAGGAGCTATGATATGTGTCTGCAAAAATGCAAAGGGCATAAACGTCCAGGAGGGGAAGGCTGACATGGGGTGACACGAAAGGGTTTTCATATGAGTAAATGAATAAAGACAATATATTTCCTGATGGAGACGCTATCAGCTCATGGATTAAGGTTTGAAGAGAAGGTTAGGAGACATGGTGGAAAACATGTAATTCCTCGCTCCTGCCCTGAAGAGTCCACTACAGGAAAGCCTTTTGTGTTGGATCTTTACGTAGCCTCAAGTTGGATTTATGTACTGCAACTTTATGCGTCATTTTGCAGGTATGGTGGGTACTGAATTATCCCTTTTTCGTTTCCTTGTTAAGATGCTGATACAAAGCAACAAAGTTCTGGTTTTCAATATAAAGCGCAAAAAGTGTTTGAGAAAAATATATCTGAATCATGGATTTTTAAAAATATCACTTGATGAAATACATGACTTTTGGATGTAAAACCACAAATGCCATCATGCTCAGTATCAGAAGGAAGGCTCTTCCAGCCTTAAGGCACAGTAATTTTAATGTATTAATGCTCAAAAATGACAGGGTTATCTTTGGATCCATTAGGAGTTTGCACAAACCACCTAAATAAACATGCCACGTGATTGGACAGTGAAGCAGTAATGATCAAGTTGTCAGGAATGATTTACATACAGTTCATGGTTCCCTGAGGCAAGCGACTGAACTAGATGCCGTCCTGAGGTCCCTGACTCCCTGAAACCATCGACTCTATGGCTTGAAGATGAAAATGACCGCTGCAGTATAATGACTTTCCCTGTCTACTCCCCTGGGAGTGGTAGGTCATGTCCTGCACTATCCCATCAATGCTACATTTAATTCTTCTCAGCTTTAAGTTCTCATGGGCTTGGTTATTTTCAAAGTATACTTTCATTCTGTTATGCCTCATGCCTGCAACTAACTACAGAACAAGCAACAAGAGTATGATTTTTGCCTCATGACATTTTCATTCTGTGCTAACAACAGGACGCGCACAAACACTCTGCCACTCCAGCAGACTCTGCTCCTCACCTGGTGGGAGTGGAGATGCTACTAGAGAAGAGATGGCAGGCTGTTTGAGCACGTGAAATGGTCTGTGAGAGCCTGTGGCTGTCCTAGATCCTCCCACGCCGACTTCGCTGGGGGCTCTGAATCACAGATTAAGGGCAATGAATGGCTTAGAGTGTCTATCAAGAGTGATGTCAGTTAATTACTACCCCTGGGATTCAGCAATGAGTTGGTGCACTGTGAGTTAATGACTTCCAGGCATGATACTTGGCAATCCTGCCATTATTATTTTGCAAAGAGACTTCAGTGTGTCTTCATGAAGCCAGGCAGCCAAAATGTTGTTGATCTGCTGTTTGCTTGCCTGTTGCACAAGATATTGGTGAAACTCTCACTACCTATTTGTTGACCTTTCTTCCCCTTCATTCTCTCTCTCCCAGTATACACAGATATGTCATTGTCTCCAAAGGAGACTTGACTCTTCAGCAAACAACATGAAGAAAAAGGCCACAACCCTTTCCAAATGACAATTCAGCCTTCTAAAGATGGATGTTGACAAGACATCGATGAATTCAGACACAACTTTGAGATTTCTCAGAGGGTTTGAGGATTTCCATTGTCAGACATGGCTATTGTGCTACGAAAATGACTCCCAGCTGAAAGAGTGAGAAAACATTTTAAAGGACAGCCCAACAGTATTAAAAAAAGCTGGATACCCTGGCACCCTGGGGGAAAAATTGTTAATAAAGTTAGTGAGATGGGGTGGGACAACATTTGAGTGTCACAATAATTTCATTGCATAATCTTTGTCCTGCTTACCCCCAGCTCTCACCAAAGACAATGGAAGCACGGGGTTTTCAGTTCCTTGCAGGAGACAATCAGAGTCTTGCATCATCAAGTCCTTTTTATTTTTTCTACAAGATTATAAAAGACAGAAACGCATTCTTGACTGCAAACTAACATTCAAAGTCTCCCAAGAATAGATACTGCTCCCTTGGCCATAAAACCTTGGAGAGGACTCAAGATGACCGTGATGAATCTCATGGAGAAGCAAGCCCAAATAAACACAATTTGAATGAATAGAGAATGCAGTCATCCCATCAACAGATGAGCTTGGTTAGTCCTTGTGTCTGCAGCCTCTCTACAGTACTGTGTTACTGCTCAAACCGTGTCAGATACAGCTTGCTAATGAAGGTGCCCCACTGGGCCTTCAAGCCCCTTACCATTTTACAGATGGACTTGGCCTCCTCGGAAAACTTATGGGAGTACACCTCTTCTGTCTCCAGCACTCTTCTGTCCACTTCTTCCCTCTTCACCTTCTCTTTCCTTCCACGAAATGGTGATTGCCCAGCAATCATTTCATAAATGAGACAGCCTAGCCCCCAGTAGTCAGGGCTGAGGGTGTATCTCTGGTTGTTCAACACTTCTGGAGCTGTGGAGCAGAAAGATGCGTTTTGTGCAAATGCTTGATATTTACATAGGCAAAAAAAATTAGATTTCTAGAGGGTCCCTTTTGGTGACTGAATACACGTGCACAGAGAATGGTGGATGAATATAAAAATATCTCGGGATTTCTGTTGAGGGCATGACAGAAAATGCAGCGTGCTACATGCCATGTGCATGCTGGTTTCTGAATTCTCTACTAAGTGAGACTGATTAAAACAGTTGAAGCTAAGTATTAAGCAGAGGCCTAATCTTAAGAGTCCTTCCAGATTTCTCCATTTAGAGAAGAAATTACATACAAACACACATCCTGTAAACAGCAGTGACATTTCTTCAAAAGCAAATTCTGGGTTTTTGCTCAATTTATAACTTCTTCCCCCCCCCTTTAAAAAACAAATCTGTTTAATTTTGTGTTGCAGCCATCCAGTGTGCTTTGGGCACTGTCACTGCAGTGCACTGTCCTGCAGGCATCCTCACTTCTGTACGTGGATACAAATGCACATACACATGTGCTCACAAGCACAGAGTCTTAGTGTGTGCACAAACTTGCACTGAGATAACAAAATTTAGAAATGAC
This sequence comes from Chionis minor, assembly GCA_013398295.1. NCBI lineage: Eukaryota > Metazoa > Chordata > Aves > Charadriiformes > Chionidae > Chionis > Chionis minor. The sequence goes on along the minus strand of VZSF01010287.1, from coordinate 518,827 downwards.
AACTGATTTGTTTGCTGTAATTAAAGTCTCCATATGGTATAGCAGCGGCTCCTATCAGCTAGTTTCCATTTAGTCAAATAAGCATAAGCAGTTTTTATTCCAAGAAATATGCCCACCCAGAGAATGCATGAAAATAATTACACTGAATTTAGAAAACAGATCTAGTTAAATCAGGGAGTGTGTTTTTTACCAATGTACAAATCTCTACTCTTCTTACGTGCAGCCTCCCCTGCACACAGGGGAAGACTCAATATTACTGCGGTCAGGATGACCGTAGGTGCAGACTTACCCATTTTATCATAAACATACAAATACATTTTAACTATTATACAAAGCAGCAACTAGAAAGAAATCTTTCTTTTATGCACATAACCCTCCTGAAATAAATCTACGCTACAATCACTAGTATCCCAGTCGTTGCCTCTCCTTTTATTTCCTGATTTAAGATTCTAGACCAGTCTCTTTAAGAGCTGCTGTGGTCCATCCTTTTGCCCACTTCTGATTTCCACTAGCGTGACTCCGTGGTGGGTTGCTGCAGGGAACTGGACCCAGCTGAATGTGAATCTTTTTTATTTTTGTTTCTTAAGCCTACATGGCAGAAAGATCTCAAAAACTCAAGTAGTCTCAACAAATTATCAAAAAGATAAGCTACTGAAGACTTACCCATATAGCCTACTGTTCCTACTCTTCCACGGATTGATTCACCCTCAGGGATTTTAACAGCTAGACCCAAATCAGATATTCTAATATGGCCTGCAAGGAAAAAAGAAACAAAGCAACATAAAGCAGCTATAACAATATAATCCAAATTAGTGCAAAACCACAACTGTTGTCATTGCTACAATACTCTTGCAATTTACTGTTCAGACATTTTAAGAAAAGAGTGATCTGAATCGCTGAACTGGAGCAGTTACATTGATAAGAAAAAGAGGAATTATTAAGGGCATTACAATGCAGTGAAATTACTTTTAACAGTGAGGCTACAGACTGTAGTGGATTGAGTTAGTTTTTTTTAAAACCAACCAAAAAAAGGCAATGAGAAACACGCTGTAGGGAATTATTTTGAACCAGTCGCAGGGGATGGATGGGCTGACATAATTCTGTAACTCTCTGATGGCTGAAGGGGCTACATCTGGTCTGGAAGTCCAGCACGAGATTTGATTATCGCTGCCTTCAGCAACAATCGGGTACCTGGGTTTGCAGAAAACGAGAGCTGGCTCAGCAAAGGGCGAGAGCACTTTTGAAAATGGAGCGGGAAGCCCAGATTTAGAAATCACAGCTTCCTTTGTGTTGTGTCAGCCTTGCAACAATAAGGGTGGGAAAACAATGGAAAAAGGCAGACACCCCCCAGCAAAGCCGCGTTCTCCAGGAGACCCTGCTGAGCAGCACGGCTGCTTCCCTCTGCCCCTGCGGTGAGCTCCAGCGCTTCACCCACCCCGAGACACCACTACTCGTGTATGCCGAGCTTTGTGCCACACATATCCTAAAACTAACTTAATCTACTGTGATAGTATCTCTGTAAAATCACTGTGAAAGTATCTCTGTAAACCTCTGAGACTTACCATAATCATCCAGCAGGATATTTTCTGGCTTCAAATCTCTGAAAAGGAACGATAGCGGTTATTCGTACGAGGCTGGTTTTGATAACATAACCGTACGACAGCGTGTGAGTGCGTTTATTGCGAGTAATAAACCGAGTGTCAACTCAAACAGCCAGCAACTCATGAAACCAACATAACTTTCTACAACTCACTTCACAGATAGACTGAAACCATATGCCTTTTTCTAAACTGGAGTTACACTTTTTCCACTAAGCCAAGCTTTTCATTCCTAATCCACTCTATAATGGACTCATCCATCTAGTCCAGTAAGCCCTGTAAACCAAGCCCTGTAGTCCTGCGTGTTGTCCAATCTCTGTAACATTTTCTGTTATAAAATCTTTTGTTAAAAAGAAAAAATATTTTAAATTTGAAAATATTTTCTTTGCATATGAAATAGCAATCTGTTGGGCTCGAATTTTCCGTGCTTGGCATCTGCCTCAGACCAAATATGTGAACGTGTGTACATGCGCTTGTGCACATGTGTAATAAGTTCAGCGAGTTTGGAAAATGAGGGGCAGAGGGGGGAACGCTGTGCCCAGACTAAGATTTTTCTTACAAACATTTGTGAAACTCTAGTGCCGATGTGGTTTGGAGCAACGCCATGAAAACTGGCAAGGTGGTCACTCTGATGTCAAAGATGTGCCTTTTACTGCTCTTGTGAAAAAGAATTTCCCAAATCTGGCCAAGTTATAAAACTCCTGAAAAAAATAATCTCAGTTTTCATATATTTAGCAGAGCCTTGGCAGGTCGTTCTTCCGAAAGGTTTGCCTGCACCAATCCCGCTCCACCAGTTGCGGCTCCGAGACGCTGCCCAGGCCAGCCACGCTCAGGTCTCCTCGCTTGGCCGAGGCTGTTTTCCAAACCTGCGGAGCTCAGCGCACCGTTGCAGCCGCCGCCGCCGCTCCCGGATGCGCTGGGCTGCTGTCGGTCCTCCCCGTGCCGCGGAGCAGGGTGGGGGCACAGCCTAGGGAATGAAGCCAGCCTGCCGGGGATGGGACCGGGAGGTGTGAGAGGGAAGACGGGGATGTGCTGGGAGCATCCCAGAAGGGCTGTGCGACGGGAGCAGGCTGTGCTGGATCAGGAGCGCGAGCGCGGTTGGTGAGGCAGGGCAAACCGTACTGCTGCAACTCGCCACATCGTGCCCTGACCTTTAGCCGATCGGCTCCTACCGAAACTCAACGTTTAGCCTGGTGCAAATCCAAGATGTACTTGGCCTCATCTTTTTTTTTAAGGCCTCCTTGCATTTATTTGTGAACCGGTTTGATTCTGTCAGCTTCCCAGCAAGAGGCGTTTCTTTTCAAAGGGCAACGAGATGGGGGTGTACAAGAGAAACCCTCGCGCCAGGAGACCAGGCATTGCACAGGCTGGGCAGGAGCCTGCCCTGTCTTTCAAGCTGTACCACTTCAGTGCCATGAATTTTCCCGTGAGTGGAGAAGGGTATGACAGTTTCGACAACGCTGAGACTAAAATTTCAAAACTTATCTCATTTTTATTTATTATTTTGAGCAAGAACGTAGAGCGCTGGGAACAATCTCCTCTTCTTGCTTGCTTCAGACCCTCAAGATAAACTTCCCTGGGTGCCCTGTGGTACCAAGCCTGCTTTTCAAATAAACAACACTGAGACATGTGAAAGGCAGCTGAATGCAGAGGAGAAGCTGTGATTTTGTTTAATATACCACCTATCAGCAGAAGGTTTCCAGTGCTGGAGCAACAGAGTCAAGGGCATTTCCTATTTATTTTTAAAAATTTATTACGAATCCCTTAAGAACTATTTCCTTGAAGAAGTTCATTAGTTACTTCTTCCACTCCAGCAGTTCTTACTCCCACTTAAAGCTGTACCTGTGGCCAAATGACAGGAATCCTGCATGCAAGTTGGGAAATGTTGTATTTGAATGAGAAAATGAGAGAGTCCGCGAGGACTCAGAACAGTTTGGTCCTTACAGTCCTCTGTGATTTAGGGCAACTAGGGCAATGTTTCCTTCACCCCAGACATCAGTTGTCATTTCTGTTTTCAGATTTTTGGTTCCTCAGGATCAAGGCTGGCTTTCTTTGCATGGCTGACACTTCCAGGTGCCAAGCAGAAATGGGATTTTTGTACTGAAACATCCGGGAGAAATAAAACATCCTGGTGGACACAGTTACATGTAATGATATTTCCCGATGGTACAGCTGTAAACTAGCCTTGCCTAAATACCCTGAAACATAAGCTGCTGGCACTGCACCCATGCTAGAAAGGCAAGGGTACATTGTTTGGCTGTACAGGAGAGCATAAACAATTTATCATGGTGGACAAGGCTTTACTGTATGTTTGTGTAACGTCTAAGACAATATGACCTTGATGCTAACTGGAGCTTCCGGGCATGGCTATAGTATATATATAAATAATTTTTATATATTACATATAATATATGCATAGAAATAATAATTTTAATAAATATTTATATATTTATAAATAATTCGAGGGGAACCATCAGCTTTTTATGTTTGCTCTCCATGAACAATCGACTCGTTGACCTTTACTAACATGATGCAGATGAGAAATGTAAGAAATTCAGAAGGGAATTCTGAATTAGATAAATCTGACTCTGAGCCCGGTTGTTCTCCCGGGTCATGTCTGCAGCATGCATCACCGGCCCATGAGATGGGGATGTATTTTTCAATGCTGTGTTTTACTCAGAAGCATTTTGTTCACAGAAAATGAAATTAAGTCTGAGGAATAAGTGTTTTGTGATGAATTATTCACCTTGAGAAAGCGGTAGCATTTAGCTGCTATATTTTATTGACCTATATAGCACTTCTCACGGGTCCCAAAACACGCTGCAGTATTACAAATTAGGGGTCTCTGCAGATGCTCCTAAAACACTGCTAGAAAATGTCACCTACAAGGATATAATATTATTCATCACCAAAATGAATGTGCCATCTGAGGTGTAAACTAGAAGCTCTTTTGAGAGTAACATGAAAACAACTGCTTAAGGAAGTAGGATACCATTTCTCTCAGAGCCACGTACTGCTTTAGGTGGCCAGATCTGTTTTGTTTTATTAGAAAGTGGCATTAGTGTGGCATTTTAGCAGCCATGTTATGAATATACCAGTCATTTTCATCAATAAAACAGGCTTGTGATCTAGTACTTTTTAAAGAAACACTATAATACCTCCTAAAACTTTTTTGAATGTGTTAGGATGTTTTTTAAAAAGGGAAGCCAGACACGTCATTCCTTATTTGATTTTTCAATTGACATTAAACACTTAATTCCATTTTGTTTCCTGGAAAAAAAAAAACCTCCTTCTTGGGCAGGCACCAACTAAAGCAGCATGTTATCTGCCTGCTCTCCTTATGCCAGCTAGCAAGATCTGAGTCACAGCGAGACAACCAAGTGGCACTTTCCTAGACATCTCCTCCAAGGAACAACAATATCATATTTCTACGTACACAAGCATATGCATAATGCATATTATACATGGGCATATGAAATGATTTAAAATGTGGGTTAGTTTTTAAAAATAACATATGATTGTCTATTAATCATTGTCCTTGGAAGTTCTTTCATCAATTTACAGGACCTCTTCTGCTGTGAATGCCAGCAATAATGATTTCACAAGCTGGGATGATGAAGACAAACAATACATGTTGTTTACAACTACACTGGTCGTTGATTAAAAAAAAATAAATCCTCATGGAGTCACAAGAACTCTGTCTGCAATCACCCTGCTTATCCAGCAAGTAAACCCTATGATGCCCTGGAAAAGCGCTTGTCTAGAGCCGCAAGCCAGAGGGGAAGCTGAGAAGTTGAAATTTGTCCTTCTCGAAGCTGGCTGCCTGTCACCGCGCTGGGCTGTGCCCTGCCCGCTGGCTGCACCCTGGGCTGGTGGGACGCTGCCAGCAGGATGCCTCCGTCGCACAGCTCTGAATGTGCCTCCTTCCACGGCTGGCAGGCTACGGCCACTGTCACGATCCGATCCAGCTAATCAAACCAGTTCATGTCCTAGACCGTAAATCCATTCCCTGCGTCTCAAAACACCCTCTTGGGCTAATTGTGCTCCTTCTGGGATAGGAGAAATAGTTTTTACCACATCTGACGTGCCGCAGCGTCTAATGCAATATAATCTAACTAATTAAAATAGAGGCTTGAATAGAATGATCTCCGTTTCATACCAACTAGAAACTAGACTCGTTAATGAAATCCCTTTAAAGGAACTTTTCTAATTTTCTGTGTCACTCAGTGCACACTGAGGTAGGGTTTGGGGAGCTTTGTGTTACTTCTATATAATTTAGACAGGACGCCTTTAGTGAAGCAACTGCTTCCTTCCATGATTACTGAGTCATACTGTACTCATACAGGGTTCTGCAAAATTTCAGACAAAGCACATTTAATCTACACAGCACCCCAATGAGTAAGGAGGATGCAGGCAATTCTTTTCTACCCAGAAAAGATGTCCTAAGACTCTAGAGAGTGCTTACCTGTACACAGTATTTTCCCTATGTAGGTCTTCTAAGCCACAAAGAATCTCTGCTGCGTAAAACAAAGCTCTTTCCTCCTCAAAGCCTGGGTTCCCCATGTTGTAGATATGAAACTTCAGGTCACCTCCATTCATTATGGTCAGAACTAAACACAGTGCATCCTTTGTTTCGTAGGCATAGGCTAAATTGACCTAGAAATAGATTTGAAGCATAGTTGTGACAGTTCCGTCAACAGCTAAGGAGAAAGCACTAACTTTTCATCAAAGATTTTCTCTAGAAAAGGAAAAAAATATATTGACTGAATTTGATATGGGCCTTATTACAATAGCAAACATACATTTTAGGAAGTACAGAAAAATCAGATGTTAGGATTTGAGAGATTTGTTTGTTGAATCCAGCCTATTCATCATCAGAAACCCTCAGGCTTAATGCTCAGATGGCTTCACAGGCTGGACAAACATACTAACTCCAGGCATGCTTTTCCACATGAGAAAAATCTCAATAATTAAGTCAATCTACACCTCCCACTGCGCTGTTTTGCTGGATAGCTGTCAAAATCCCATCATCTCAGTAGGTTCCCAGGAGTGCCCAGATAGCCCAGTCCTGCGGTGGTCAAAGGGATGATCACTGAGGCATGAAGGTCAGCATCACCTCTGTGAAGCTCCGGTGGGCGACCCAGGAACGATCAGACAAGCCAAAAGCTACCCATCACTTTTAAATATGTGCCATTGTCTTTGCTTCTGCCAGAGGCAAGTAAACATCTTGCATCTGTCATATTCACAGTGTTTCCTAAAATAAGTATAAAGAACACAACAGGTGCTGAGATGACAACACCTCTTCTTTTAAATAATCTAAGGGGTATTTTTAGAGAGACACAAGAGTTGGCACAACTCAGGCAAGCCCTACGTCAGGCAGACCAGCTCCATGTCACTGGCTAGGTGCTCCTACTAGCCAGTCTCTTCTCATCTGTTTGGGCTGAGTCCCCTCCAGTCTCCTCCAAGCTCCTCTCTCCCAGACACCGGGAATTCAGGTAATCACACCGGATCAAAATAGCTCAGCCCTGATGCAAGTAAAGGCTGTAAAATGCATCATGTTCTCACGGTAGAAACAGGCACCTTGTTTTGGTGCATTCCTCACAGACCAGAGACTAAAACGAGACTCAGCAAAGGTGCGTGGAGCAGAAGTAAGGTGCAAAGTGAAGGGAGTCAGCTGCCGGCACCTCTCCCACAGCAGGAGTTGGGAGAGACATCGGATTCAACAAGAGACAGTGCTCAGCAGGTGAGCGGGGAGCTGAGCGCTAGGGAGTTCAATACTCACTACAAACTGACTATTGACTTTTTCTAAAATCTGCTTTTCATTTAGCGCCATGGATTCGCCTTTCCTCTTTTTTATTCTCTTCTTCTCTAATCTCTTGCAGGCGTACATCTTCCCTGTCGCTCGGACTTGGCAAGCGCAGACCTGCGAATTAAAGAGAACAATTGCTGGGTAAGTCGAAGCAAACGCTGTGGGCTGGGTTGCACTTTACTCCTCACAGCCTGATCCGATTTAGTCCTTTTAAGGTTAGAGACGGTGGCGTAGCGAACAAGGCAGAGGCTGGGGCAATTGGGGAACCGACTACTGTTTCCAAACCTGCTGCGTAATATTGGTTTAATTATTGCACTTTTCCTCCGCCTGCTTCCTATCCCACCTCCTTTTGTCTGTGCTGATTGTAATCTGCTCAGCTAAAGCCCGTCCTCGCCTTCCGACTCCGCTGCAGCAGCGACCTCGTGCCATCACCAAAATACAAATAAGGCTGTGACCCTGATTCCACCGTGAATGCAACAGTTGAATACAACATAATTCTCAGAAGTGTTCTTTTGAGATTACAGTGTCATGAGAGGTTAAGTAAAACTGTCGGCAATTAATGAAACTCAGCCTCTGTCACATCAGGCTCCTGTGACCTGCAATGCCTGAGAAGTAAGAAACACTCTTAACAGAAACTTTCAGAATTACTCACCTCCCCAAAGCCACCTTTCCCTAGTACCCTGTACTGCCGAAACGTGTTTTTCGTTACTGGTTGTCTGGAAGAAAAGGAAATTAA
>VZSF01010287.1:368662-510665 GCA_013398295.1 Chionis minor | reverse complement strand
AAAAAAAAAAAAAAAAAAAAGACACACTACATTTAATGCACTCTCTGTGATTTATTTATTTCAGAGCATATTTTTGAAAAGCAAAATAGATAAATATTATATAATTATATTATTTCAAGGTAATCCTATTATATAATATAATATATAATTATAAAATTACATTACTTCAATACTATGTATGGCTTGAACTTTTCAATTCCAACATATTAAGCTGTAATAAAATACAACACATTAGTGAGTCATCAGTATAATTTCTGCTAGCATCTTAGGACCAAGGAGGGTTCTGAATCTCCATTATAGAGCTTTGGCCTTTGTTAAGCAAAGAGAAGGCCTGAGAGCTTCCAACAAGATATTAATTCTCATGATATATAGGAATTTTTTAAGGGTAGTGCTGGACTAACACTACTGCTTCGCTTGTCTGCAAGCTGAGAAAAAGACATCCAAAATTCAATCCACCAGGAAATATTTTTGGTTTCTTTACCTTAAACAAAACAGGAAAGTGATGTGAAAGAAGGGAAGAAGCAATCCTGGGAACTGGAGAGGTGGATTTAGGTCCTGTTCCCAGGAGGGGAAGGCAACAAGCTGGGTCCCAAGCCCTGGGGTACCTGCCTCCTGGGAGAGCATCACAGGCAAGAAGGGACGGAAAGCTTCTCTTTCCTTTTAAGGGCCGTATTAAGGCTTAAATGAGTCTGTCTTTCTTTCTGAGGGCAGCGTGCTCCCTAATGATCACTAGACAAGATTACTAGATGATCTTAAAGGATTCCCACAAAATTCTGCTCTACCAAAATGGCTCCAGCCCTACATCTAACTTATAATTTGTTACCATAAGAATTTTATAATGTGTCAGAAGAAGAACTCTAGATTCGGCAAGATCCAATTTTGTATCCACTGCTCCATCACCAAAGTTTTACAATTATATTAGCAGTTGATACGAATATTCCTCCCAGCTTTGTTTTGCTCTGGCAGGCAGCCAGCCGGCAGAGGGAGCACAATAACGTGGCTGTTCCCACAACAGCGATGATGAGGTTGATGACAATAAGGAATCAATGTTAAAGTGAATTGCTTCATTTATGTTCATTATTGTTTTTAAAAGTAGGGGAAGAAAAATATGCAGAAGGCCAAAACAAGAAGAGGAAAAGATGCTATTTTCAGGCTTTTATGAACATACTGCAAATGCTATTGGGGTTAAAAGCAACAATTAGCAGTGATAACGACATGCTCAGCAATGTCCCTGGAATAAATGGACTGTTTGACTCCTCCGTTGGAGCCAGCAGGCTGTCAGAAGCAGCCGCTGATCGTTCCATGCTACTAACATCTCTTTGCTAATCCCAAAAACAGTTCTCCCAGCTTCTTCAGCTGGATAGACACATCCAATAACTTGTCACGTTTGTTGGGGGAATGGAAAAAACAAATCCTCAAAGCATTTGAGAAAATTCCTTAGCCCAAATGTGAAAACAGATAGGAAACAGTCTGGCTAGAGATGAATCATCTGTTGGGTGGTTTTTTGTTTTTTTTTTTGTAATTGAAATGGAAGAGTAAATGCTGGATTCAGTAAAGATGGCATGTGGAGCATGTCTTGGCATGAAATGGCTCTCCCCTCTGCCCACCGCCTCCCTTCCCTCTTGTGCAGCAGCTTTGTAGCTTTCCAGGGAGAAGAACTGGCACAGCTCCTTTGATCTCCGAGGCATCATGCTGACACACACCGCTCATGGAACTGCCCTAACTCATCTGCCATAATTAATTCCATTTGTGGAAACTGGGGCTCCTCTCAACTCAAGGTCACCGTTACCCAGCAGTGCACGTCTGCTACAGCTGTCACCGACAAGGAGAAGGCAGAGGCGCCTTTCCTTGCAAATTAATACCCACTAAGGCTGCCTGATTATTAAATGTGCTTAGAAATGCCTAGCCAATAACGACGGTGCGAGGACCTATATGCCATATTTTCGTCTGTTTACAGTGACTTAATAATTGCGATAACTGGTCCAGACAAAAAGTCACGGTATTTGTAGCGTTGCTAAACAGAAAGACAACTGAAGTTGCTGGATGTACTTTAGTTATACCTAATGTCCCTAATACCATTAAACAGACAAACACTGGAGCTTTAGAAGCCAAAACTGGCTCCCTGGTGTTTTGGGGTGGATTTCTGTTTTATTCTTTACTTCCCCAGAGAGCAGCATCTATTTCAGTCTTGCCTGGGCACAGCATTTGCAAATGCAAAAGCCAGAGACTCGATCTGTGTCTTAAGTTTAGCGTTCTGGAGGCACAAGGGTAGGTTACAAAAAAGTGCAATGTGTCCTTCAAGCTATGCCACGAGTTTGTTCGTTGTGACAACACCTGCAATGAAATTGGCCACAGACATTTCTCAGACTGCAGAAGATTTGGAATCCTGTTTTTTATAGGCTGTAGGTCCTGCCCTATTCACTTGCTGTCCACAAGCATACCGTGCAAAATAGGTGCCCAAGCTGCCTATCATAGAATCATAGAATCACTTGGGTTGGAAGAGACCTTCAAGATCATCGAGTCCAACCATAAACCTATGCCAAAACCACCCCTAAACCATGTCCCTCAGCACCACATCTGCCCGGCTTTTAAATACCTCCAGGGACAGCGATTCCACCACTTCCCTGGGCAGCCTGTTCCAATGCTTGATAACCCTTTCAGTAAAGAAGTTTTTCCTAATATCCAACCCAAACCTCCCCTGGCACAACTTGAGGCCATTTCCTCTTGTCCTGTCGCTTGTTACTTGGGAGAAGAGATTGACCCCACCTGGCTATAACCTCCTTTCAGGCAGTTGTAGAGAGGGAGAAGGTCTCCCCTCAACCTTTTCTTCTCCAGGCTAAACAATCCCAACTCTGTCACCTTCAGGAGCGCGGTTTCACTGCGAGAGAAGGGAGCGGCTGGAGAGTATTTATGGGTGTAAGCACACGCATGGATGATGAAAGAGCACTATATATATCCCAGACACCGATCAGGCTCATTGGATGGTCTAGATGGAGACTCAGCTCATGGTTAAATTGAGTTTAATCCCAACATAACCATGATTTTTTTATAGGGCATCTTCCTGTGGCTAAAGTCATTACCTCTTTGTGAATCTTCTAACAATGAACACTTACAAACAAATGCTAAAATTAGGACAGCCTTCTTGGAGCTCTCTGGGAAAGCTTCCCTAGAGTACAGCTCAGGGAAATGGGGAATGAGTCTTGATGGATCTTCTTGAAGGAGAACAGTGAAAAGAGCAGGAGAATCGTTGCACAGAGAGGGCCATAAATGGCAAATATTGGGATGAGGCAAAGTAATGCTGAAGAAATAAAGAAATGTCTTTATCTTGAAGGCAAAGGGAGCAAACATGTACTGTCTCAGCTGTCAAGATTTTGACCATTTTCTAAAGGTTTTGCATGGAAAGTGAAATCTTTTGTATTCATTTGTTATTAAAAAAAAATTATAAAATAGTGACACTCACCTTTCCAACCACTTCCACTGGAGAAACCTGTCGAAGTACATGCTGTTTAGGTATTCTTGGAATGGTTCCCCACTGAGATGGTCAAGGACAGATCTATCTCAGATGAAAAGGATATATAAGCATTTTATAATCCTGAACTTGGAGCAAAAGAGAAACAAAACAAGAGGAGAAAATCCAGACTTCTTGTATGATAGGATTTGCCAAGAAAGGTTGGACCAGATGATCCCTGAGGTCCCTTCCAACCTGGTATTCTATGATTTTACTTCTACTTTATTTTGCACTTTATTTTACTCACAGTTTCAATCTAGGAACAATCTAGGAAAGGGATATATTTGATGTATTTCATAACAGGAGGCCTTATACAAGCTGAATAGTAATGCATACTGGTTTTGCTTGCTCAAAATTAACAGGGCATCTCCCACTGGCTTCAATGGACTTTTACAAAGGCTGTTAGTCACTAAACAACAAATGTATTTACTTCTGTTAGTACATTAACACAACATCCTCAGGAACTGAGCTCCTAAACTTTGGGGGATGTTAACACCTGGATTGAAAATTTCTGGCTGATGCCCATTTCTGTCAAAGAGGGACCATCAGAGGTGTTATTTTGACAAAAAAAGTAAATCAATTTCAATGACTGCTATATAGAAGGAGCAATAACTGTGAATAAAGTCAAAGGATTTTTCCTAACAGCTATGTGCTTTGTAGAGTAAAAACAGTGGACAGAAAGTCTGAACAGGGATGTGGATTTGTTTATGGATCAAGAAGAGAATTTTGGGGCTCACATAGTGGATGCAAAGTATTTTGCATAATCGAAGGAATAAAGGAATAAAAAGGCCAATCTGCAAACGTGAGATTTAAGCGTATTACTTGCAGCAGGCAACAAGTAGCCAGAGACCAACAGACATCCCATAAGGAAGGCCAAGGTTTCAGAGGTAAGAAAAGATGGGCTGAGCGGAAAGAGCTGCCTGAGATGAAGGTGGTCACGTTGTTTAATGGGAGGTTGTTGACCTGCTGGTTTTGGTTCCTGCCTTGCTTGCTGGGGGTACTGCATTCACCTCTGCTGGCAGCATTGGCGGGGACAAACCCTGGTTTTGTGTGAAAAGTGCCCACAACAAATGAGTAATTCTGTCTTGGTGTATACAGACACTTTTGTGTCTGTGTCTAAAGATATACAGACCCATTTCTAAACCTTGCTGGAGGAGGAAATCCTCTCTGAAGGACTACCCTGGTTTGGGAATGGATAATCTATGTCTTACCCTGCGGCAGTTCTAGACCCGAGCAAACAATTCACCATGAATAATGTGTCTCCTCAGTTTAGTTCCTCCCTGTTCATGAACTACTATTCATAAGTTTTTGGAATTTCTCAGCTGTTTGAATTTATTTTTTTTTGGTAAGTCTTGCACCATCAACTTGGAACAGGCAGGTAATTGCACATATTTGGTTTTCAGAAGTCAAATTGTTGTCTTCATTAGCTGTGATTGGACACAGATCATACGGTTTCCCCTAAGTGGATTCAAGCTTACAAAATAAAATAAAAGCTAAGTCTTAATGAGCTTTAACAATGTCCAAACTCAAAGCCAAAATTTTAGGGGAAGTTGGAGGGGGGGTAGGAGCAGACCTTCAAAATACTAAAGGTCAAAGCAGAAGTTAGAGTTAGACATGGATTTCTCCCACAGACTGATCTTATCTGTGAAGACATGTCTGAAACTCATCCCCGTTTCTGCTCCTACAGGACAGCAAGCTTCATACTTGTATGCATGCCTCCCTTTTTTGGTCTGACTGCGAACTCTTCCAAAATTAACATTATTCAGTACATTTAGTAAATACCAACAGCAAGTTTTTAAAACTTCCTTTTGACCCCATTTCAGTCCACGTGAAATGATCAGCATATTTATTAACAAGGTCTCAAACCTGGCTCATTTATCTGTTTCAGTTGAGACGAAGGAATGGCTGTCGGTGAATATGAGCCTGAATTAAGTGGTGTCCAATGCTAGCCTATTCCATTCAGTTAATTAAAAGCTGCACGTATTTTAAAGAACAATAGCTGCCTTTCAGCAGCAGTTTGCTTTTTAGTTCCCCTCTTTGGCAATAACAAAGTGCATTTTAGAGGGAACTGTCAGCTTTCAAACCGATTTGAGAACTGGAAACAGGCATCAGGGGGGTTTGTGTTGAGCACAGCTCTGCCTTTGTCATTGGGACTGGCACACACAACTGGTGCGAGTTATACGAGCATCTCTACATGACACCAGGCCAATGCAAGGAAACTGGTTATGTTATAAGAGAAGGCCAGAAATAACCCACATCTCCTACCAACGCAAAGAATAACTGAAAACAGAAAAGGTCAATGAAATGAGTCAAAACAATGAATGACAGCGGAGCGAATTTTACAAATCCCCATTACATCATCCAGGGAAAACAAACCGTGCTCAGCCAGAAACCACATGGGCCAGCTTGCGATGATCCCTCCTTTTCATAATTTTATTGGTTTATGATCTACTGGCGGGTCAGTGTTTGCAAATGCAGATTGCATACCTGGAGCTTTAGCGCATAATAGCACAAATCGCCTCGCCGCTACAAAAACTGATAAGCCTTTTCCCAGACAAAGGATGAAATAATGCACGTTCATTTGAACGCCACAGACAGACAGACAGAAAGCATTAAAAAAACCCTGTTCTCCTGGTGAAGATTTTTCTGGAAAAGCCGTGCGGAGCAAGTTTGCACATTCCTCTGTCTAAATGGACTGTATAGCCACTTAATTTTTATTCACTTTGAAACAGAGATGTTTTCTTTGGATACATTATCATCGTAGCTCTTTTCACACAGCATGAAATCCATGGCTGGTTTACTTGGCTGGAACACTCTGTCAAATACCTGAAACACTAAGTGCCTGTGTGTAGTGTATATAATGGCATGGAAATATTTATTATATTTTGTTCAGATGAAATAACTTCCCCGCTTGTCAGCAGTGCCTCTAGGATTATGAACATGAGCCGAAGACACATGCTTCAGGTTCAAATTGAAATGTCTCTCTTTACCTGACACATTCCTTACAAGCTGCTGACTGCAGCCCTGCGATCGTTGGGTATCGTGTTATACTTACTTTGTACAGTGAGAAAATAGCTCTTTGCAGGGGCTGTTTTCGAGTTTCTCCTCTGTCTGTTGGATGAGATCTTGACTGACTTCGGGAACGCAGGCTGGAGACTGGGGAGAGAAGAGAGGGGCACGTTATCTCTGTGACGAGGTGCAGATTCTCCTCTCCTAACGTGTAAAAGACGCATTCATTATTTATGCGCTGAGCTGCTTCCATTCAATTCCAGCGGCTGTGTAAAAGCAAAGGAGCTTTACGTCAAACAGCAGTAAAATAGGATACCGTGGCAACTCGCTCCACATTCCACTCTATCCTCACATTGCTTTTCTGCCTTTTCCTGTACCTTCACCTCTTTGCCCAGCCTCATGAATATGCAGGACCCACTCCTTGCCAATTCTTTGAACTGCTGCCTTGCATCCCATGAAAAATGTGCTGGCCTGAACTGTGTACAGGCCATTCTCTTAAACAAAAGAGAATTTGCCCAGTGTTTTCACTTCATTGATGATTCATTGTGCTGTCTGAAAAATCCATCTTCTTTTTTTTTTATTTTTTTCAAAACCAGCAAAGGAAAACAAGAGCAGAGCACTGGTATTTATTGATTTACATATAAATAATATAAAAAGATGCTCGCAAAAGTGTCTGAACACCTTAATTCGTCATTAGAAGGACAAAAATAATCCAGCAGTTTTAAAACAATCATTTCAAAAAGGAATTCTGCCAACCAAGCACATAAACTCCTTTCACCCTCTCCTCCCTTCAGAGGGAACGTACATTCAGCCCCTTCAAAAAGATCTTACAAAAGAGAGGTCTTTTGCAGTATGCCCTGATCGTTAACTAGTTTAGGACCTTTGGGACTAATTATCTATAAAGACAGTTTTTAGGCAGTCCACATTCTTACTCATTGACAGTACACTGCAATTATATAAAAAAGTGTATACGCACATGCGTGTGTGTGTTGTGTACACTTATTTATAGACATTCCTCCTATTCACATGACAGCCCCTTTATATAACTGATCAGATTTGGGTATTTTCAACAAGTCCAGCCATAGATGACAAAACCCTCTTTCCTTGCAGAAGCCTTAACACTTGGTAAGGTTCTCCATCCATGGCCACGACAACCAGATGTGCTGAGTGGGTAGGTCATGGACCGTCATCATGAATTCCTGGCCAGATGTTCTCATTAACTCACCCTTAGCTGGGGATGTCTTGGTGAACACGGAAATGCATTGCAGGCAGAGTTCAAAAACACTGGGAATAAGGACAGAGGAAGGGGCAGAGGTGGAGCCAGAGAAAATCTCCAGCATGGTGAAGGCTGAATTAAGTCTTTTATCTTTTCCTTCCCGCTGCTGAAATGTGAATATGATCCTGGTTGTGACATGAAAAACTAAGTTTGTTCCACTTGAATGTTTTTAAATAGGAACGTGGTTTACAGAACTGTCTGCGCGTGCTGCGTAATGCAGACTCAGTATTCAACCTCGACAGCCAATCTTGCAGAACATGCTGGGTATCTTTGACCTTACTGAAATACTTCCTCATTTCCTCCATATAGTCCTTTATTTCCTCAGCAAAAGATATATAGGGAACACCCATTTTTAATCGCAGATAGAGTATATTGACAATAACTAAGAAGTCTCACAGTTTCTTGAGGGGTAGATGAGCCCCCACGTTATCATCTAAAAGATGAAGAGACTGAGACAAAGCCAGATTTTTTTCAGCTTGATTGGCCACTGAGGTTGACAGGAACTGAGAACTGTAGAACAAGTCACAGCAAATCAGACAACTTACAGAAATTCCTAACTGTAGATGCCCGTGACTAAATCTAAGTTCCAGTTTTAGTTCAAGAGAGTAAGTAGAGGCAAGAGTGAAGCAGCGAAAGAACTAGAAAAAAACCTCAAAGTCTTGTTTTTCAGTCCTACAGCTGCTGCACTGAAACTACTGAGACCAAAAAAAGGGAAAAAGAAAAAAAAAAAAAAGGAAAAAAGGGAAGAAAAAAAGGATTTTAAAGGAATATTCAGATAGGAATCAAAGCCTAATGTTTAGCAGTTACTCAGTTGATTTTGGCTAGAAACCATATGAATTAATACCTGTACTTTATAGTTTGCATACTCAATGGGGTGTGTACATAAGCTCATCACCAGCCCAAAGCTTGTATGTGGCTGCCTGAGTCTACTGCTCAGGGACCTGGTTATCTTGAACATCTCGGATTTATAGCGTACAGAAACACCACCGAACTCCATAGTCTTTGTACTGCTGTGAATCAGGAATGTCTTCTGACGTGAAAGGAGTTGCACTTAAGTAAAATTAATACTAGTGCCTCTAATTGAAGTTATTAGGGCTTAAATCTTGAACTTGTTCTACATTTATAGCCCAAAATTGGGATCCAAAAGCCAAGTACTAAACCCCATAATTAGTCATTTAGACCAAGTGACCTGATTCTTACTCATGCGAGGCAACTTTATTTCCCATTGGGAATTCATTTCCCAATGGGAGGTAAGCTGCCTTGAGGTTAGTGTTGAAGATCATGCCCACGATGCATTATTACAGTAATAATTCCATCAAAGTTTTGTCTGAGATCAAAGTACCATTTAAAAAAGAATTATAAGCATCAGCTAACTCTTTTCATAAAGAAGAAACTAAATTCTTAAAGGGGAAAAGAATGAGCAAAAGAAACTGTAAGACAATGTGGGAAGTATTTACAAATGGCACGAACTGTGATTCCTCGCTCCAAGTTTGTGGGAGATACAGTCACCACTTGGTTTTTCAAAACCACTCATTGCTGACCTTTGAATCTTTCCTTCCTCCGAACAAATCGAAAGCAAGCTAACAATATCAAGGTAGGTAAAGACATAAATACACTGACATCCTGTACATGGACTAAAGCCTTACAGTGTAGTACAAACACTTCACTAGACCACTTCATTTTCTATAACAAAAAAACACTTTTCTTTTTCAGAGGCTGATCATTTCCAAGGGTTTTGCAGGCCCAGCAAAACATTTTGTGTCATTATGCAGCTCTTCATAACGTTCAAGGCAGAGCACCTGCACCACGTGCATGGAAGGAGCATACCCAACCCGTTCCAACTCTGCATACAGTTCTAGGGAGTCTTTGTATGATCCTTCCTGAGATTTTGCTTGAGGCTTCATAGTTCCCACTGCTCCCATTAAACAGCCATGACTGCCATTTTCCCTGTTTGAGTACCGTGCATACCTACAGCCTTCAAACGTTCAAAGCAAGCCAGAAACAATTACAAACTAAAACCCAACCCACCAACGTACTTTTGCTCCCCTGGAGAACAATTAGGTAGTGCAGGTTACGAGTGCAAGAATGCATTTGCATCCCAAGAGCGAAAGCTTCCAAAGGTAACGCTTCGGCCACTTATGGAAGAAAAAGTTGCTTCTTCCCTGGAGAGGTGCAAAAGATTTCTGCAGCTCCGACGAAACAGTTATTAACACTGTTCTCCCACTGCATTATGGGTAATGGCCGTAAAAGCAAATTCGGCTTTTACAGGAGAACAGAGACACCTTTTCCAACATATCAAATATCCTGTGGCAGCTAGGAGAGCCATACACTGTGATTAAGACCATTACATCTGAGCGTGTGACAAAGAATATTCTGCTAACTCTTCAGAAACACCTGCAGAAACCTGTCACGTTTTCTTGTATTCAAAACAAAGCACTGGGTAGCTTTAACGGGTACAGTCCTGTATTTCCCCTAATCACTATTCTCTTTCCTGAAGGCAAAGAAAGTGATTCGTGATCTCACTTACCATAATGTAAATCAGAAATGATGCCAGTCCAGTCACCAGAGTAACACCAGGGTAAAGCCGATGGGACCAAAACCAGATTCATGGCCCAAGACTCCGGCAGTTCAAAAAGTGCTTACATTGATCCAACAACAACGTCTCTCACCACATAATCCTTTTTGACCAGACAGCTTAACAAAAGTCCTAAAGTCCAAACTACTTTCACCAGGTTTTAATCAAAATCTCCTATCTCCTGTATCTTCTCATTTATGGCCAGAAACGGAAAACTTTCTTGTAAATATTTTGCTGGCAAAGCAACATTTCAGTTTTATGATGTTCAATTTTTAAGAAAAGAATGCAACTAGGAATTGGATTAGTAATTATCTGAGAAACAAGAAAATAAATTCAGTTACTTCTGAGTGCCATTAACACACTGAGAAAAAAACTCTCCACTTCTGAACCTTGTTTTTGCTAATTTAAAAGACAAAAGTGATCCTCCCAGTGACTCTTCCCTTTTGGTAAATGGCATGAAAACAGCTGAGAGGTCACACACTTGTTCAAGGTTAGTTGTGTTCATGTCTACAAAAATTTGGAGATCGCTGTTCCTTTCAAATTAAGCCTCTGGGCCTGCAAGATACTTTTCACATTTTGCTGAGTTGAATTCAGCTTCTCCCCCTTCCTCTCGTATTCCCTAGGATGCAGCCACTGATAAAACATGTCCCAGCACTCAGCACCTCACTGAAGTCCTGAAAATAAGAGAAATCTGATTCAGATCAGATGAAAGCTTCCAGGCTGTATAACTCCCTATTATCTGCTATTTTGAATGTCATGTTGCGTCACTACACTTTAAAATGTAAACTCTCCTTTCTTGACAGCTCTGCAAGTTTTGCTACAGGCTACTTCACTCAGCTCTTCAAGACACAGTATTTGTTGACCTTCACTGAACAGGACAGCAAATAAATATGCCGTCTCATAAAATCATCTCTACACATTTGCCATCGTACTTAGAACATCTCTCTGATGGTGTTTCCCCTGTGACTGTGTGGAGGACACCTGACCTTTTGTTGATCTATCAGCTAATCAAATTCTTTATAAAAAAGCTGAAATGCCAGCAGTACCAAGAGAGGCATTCAGAAGACCTTCTCTGATAATTTTACTTTTTCATTAAAACATGTTAGTTGTTATAATTTTCCTTAAGACAGAGCTTCTAAATGTTTACAATGGATGACTTTGGTCAAGGTGTAGTACACCATAGGTGTTGCTTCTGAGCCTGTGGAAGTGAGCGCAGGCAGCCAACTAGCAGAGAAGTGCAACTGCAGGGAGTAAAAGCATTTCCCTCACACCCCAGCAGTTGGGATTAGCCTTTCTGAAGCCGGGGTGGGTGAGTAGCAGGTGTCTCTGGGTACCCGACTCCCGTTATTTCCGATAGCCGTACACAGCCCAGAGCAGATGCGCACACACGACACGAACCTGTGTGTGTAGTGTTGGTTTATTCTGTGCAACGCTGCTGTTTCTGTGGGAGAAGTGCCCAGATGACAAAGGCAACCGAGAGGGATGTGCTGAGGCTCCAGCTACAGACGTGTAACCAGTCGGGGTCACCACCGTCTGAGAAAGCTACAGAGAGGGGATGAGAGCAACAAGTGTCTGGAGGGTTGAGAAACACGCTTGGGAAAAAAATGCCAAAGGGAAGCATTGAGGAACTAGATTTGTTTAGTCTGGAAAAGTAAGAGTGAAACATGATAAAGGTCTTTCAATATAGAAATGTTTTTAATAAAGAGGGCAGGGATCAATTATTCTGCATGTTCTGCTCTACACTGGAGGAATGATGTGAAGGAATCCACTAAATTGGCTATTTTTTCTAATTTTCCACACAGGGAAGCACAAGAACAGGCATATGAATATTGTGGGATCTGTTCTCAGAGGTCTGAAAGAGGTCTGAAAGACCTCTGAGGGCAGACAGACATCTGTTGATGATCTAAGCGTATTTGATCTCTGTTCCGTGCAAGAGGCTCTTGAGCCCTCTCCCAGTCCTTTGTACCAACGATTCTGCAAAACACTGGACTCTGTAAAACACAAGCACGTGGCATGGCCTTGAGAACACACGAGGAAGGGACTTTGTATGCTGAGTGCTCACCAAAGGAAACCTGGAGCTCCGAGCAAAGCAGTAAGTATCTTCTTTGCAAATGAACAGTCCTGCTTCAAAGATACCTGTTTCAATCATTGCCTCCTACAAAAAAGAAATAGCTTGCAGAACCCTGAACTTCGGATCAGGAAAAGGGATAGCATTGACTTCGGTCAGACTGACTTTGCGAGAAACAGAACAGGTCCGTAGTCCAGAGGCGATTCTTTATTCTTACACGGTGCCTTTCACCTAAGAACCTCGAAATATTAAAGCTTCATTGCATGATTAAGTCTTCATGAGCTAGGTGGCAATCTCACAATATTTTACAGAACAGTGAACAGGGAGGTTGAGAGTTGTGTTTTGCAGAAGAGTGGATCATCATCTGCGACTGAAATCAAAGTCTCACTGAGATAAATGAAAGCTAGAGATGCTCAGATTCCTCAAGTCAGTCCATTTGTAGCTTGCAATTAGTGAATAAGGAACAGAAACCTAGAAATACAGCCTTTCATTTTATACCAACTTATGCCAATGGATGTGAGTCATCACGGTTCTTAAAGCACGACTGTTCATCACTACAAAAATTATATGGATGAGAAAGATACCGCACTCTTTAGATTGAACAGACTTCATGCAAACTTTTGTTATAAACACAACTGCTTCCCTGGCAAGTCTCAGACTTGCAGCCATGATATTGAAACACAATGAGTTATCTTAAAAGTCACTTGCATAAAACAAATAATGTGCAGCATATGTTATGTCTCAGGTTATGATAACAAACTAGCTTAAAACAATTAAAAATGTTTCAGTCAATGGACAGAAGTTCAAGCCATAACTTTTCTTGAGCTGTCTCCGGTTCCAAGCACTTCTGTCTTAACAATATGTGCATTTTCTGATGTTGACAGCAATTTTCCACATACAATCTATTTGCAAATCTCCACACAGATTTGCTACTAGTAGAGACCTCAAAGCCATGGAAGAAACTGGCTAAAATGAACTTTGGTGTGAGATGGTGCATGATGGGATGAGAAGAGCTCATACACAAAACCTGGAAATACTGGCTTCATCCTGTTGTTACGTTGCTGCATTTGATTTGCTCTCACATGGCCGTGACCCAAGAACAGCAACACCAACGGTTTGTGTCGGGGATGGGAAGTCTGCCACATGCAATGCCATTCCTGCTGCTGCTTTTGCAGTCCCATCCTTCTCCAGATGTTTGAGGAAGGCTCAGCCAGCAAGGGGAGTAGTTACCAGGACAGGTAGCAGTGGTATGACTATCAGTGGTGACTGTCCTCAGTCCTTTGAGACAAACACTCATAAGGACGACTGTAATCAGAACAGTTACTAGAAAAAAAGGAGAATAAGTAGATATATGCAAATCATGCTGGTAGGTGCAAAATCAGGGAAAGACAAGTTTCTGTGCTCAGGTAATGAATGTTTTCAAAGGTGAAAAGTAATAGAAGGCAAACCAGAGACCATGAAATAGTGCCTCTTTGTGCCTCCAAGGCTGATCTACTACTTGTGGCTAGAGATTCACCCCAAGAACTGGCCTGTGGTATCTCCACTGGGGTCTCTTCCTCAGAGAAGGAACACACCAGCGCAGGGCATAGCCTGGGCTCTGCTTGCCCCACTGCAGGAGACATCTGGAGCCACTTTGGGTGACTCTGATGTCCCCCCACCTCCCCGCTTTGTGCAGGGGTGGGCCAATGCCAACTGGGATTCAGTCTGAGCTACAGCCTGGGAAGTACTGACCACGCAGCTGCTGGCCGACGGAGAGGAAGTGCGAAGGGGTTGACGGGGAGAATCATAGAATCATTTAGGTTGGAAAAGATCTTTAAGATCATCGGGTCCAACCAAGAAATGCAGAGGACAGCAATGGAGGAGGAGATAGAGTGTCTTGGGAGTACTTTGATCTTGGGAAGTCTGGCTTAGGCATGTGTTTCAACCTGGAGAGGGAAAGGTTCCCAGCACTGTCACAGCACAGGCAGTCTCCTGATGCTTTTTGGTGTTATGCACAAAAATGTTGGAACATTCTTTTTTTCTTGCCCTGTGTCTGATCTTGTCTGTTCGGTTTTAGCTGTATATGTAGTAAACAGCCAATTCTACATCAGGAGCAGCTGCAACATTTTAAGTAATCAACTTCTGCATTTTCTTTTTATTTTTTTTTTCCTACCACAAAGTCATCTGGGTCTGTATGAGGCAAACCAGTAAAACACAAGGCTTCATAATTCCAGGATATTTGCTTTGAGATGACAGATGTAGGAATTGGCAGTGAGGTGGACGGGGAGCATGGAGAGCAGCTGTGTTATTAGTAGCAATTTATCTATTACGACAGCGTGTAGACATTATACCTGGGAATGGGGGCCCGTAATGCCAGGCACTACATGCACATGTCATGAGAGCTAAAGCTTCCAAAGCAAACCAATCACACTAGCCCTGGGAGTGGGAACAGGGGCCAAAGATACGAAATACCTCACCTGGGATTATGGAGTGGGTCAACGACAAAGAGAAAAATTGAACCCGACCCTGTTCTCTGATCAAATGGCATTTTCAATACCGAGGGCGTGATCACTTGCTGGTAGCTAAATGAAGCAAATCGGCAGCGCCTATCAACTGTGGGGTTTGTTTTGTAGCTGCAAGCTGATGTGGAGTCACGATGAATCTGTTTTCCCTCATATTCTACTAAACTATCAAAACACGTGTTGACACACAGAAGAATACAATGACTGAAGACAACAGAGCCCTCAGCAAACAGCTGAACATGTTCTTCTGCCTGGAAGGGTTGCACTAATCCATCACAACAGGCAACGCGCTAACCACCTCGGTTCATGAACTCATTTACCACAGTGGATCTGATGTAGCTTCAGGCTGACTTGCTTTCTCCAGAGTCGCTGGGCTGCCTCCTGGGCCCCAGCAAGCCCCTGGTAGGAAAAGGGTAAGCTTCCTCTCCGGGTTTCCAGCATCCTTCCTCTGGTGCTGGGGTACAAGTTGCAATCTTGAACTATGCCCGTCCTTGGAGAGACTCAGCAACCACCGAGGCTTCCTTTCTGACAAGTGCATAAAAAGTATACGGAGCATTTTTCATGTCTCTCCTGTTAATCAGCAACAGGATCTGCTATCTAGCTATACCTTGCTCTTCCTGTTCTCAACAGACCTTTTTGTAGCTGCTATCCCTGAAAGCAAAACGCTCCTTTCTAGAAACCACATTTCTCTTCCTGATGGTGGCAAACAAGCAACTGCCATGCAAATGCTGAGAGTCAAAACGTTTCCTACATAAAGATCTTCAATCCAAAATGTGGTTTCCCTGGAATGTTAAATTATTTGATTTGGAGAAATATGGGGGTGTAGCCACAGCGTGAGTTGCAGAGCAACAAAGGAAGAGAAAACATTGCCTAGATCAAGAAGGAGAAATTTCTTCCTGGCTCCTATAGCTGACCAGAGGAAATCTTAAACACTCAAAGTCCCATAGAAAGTAATTTTGAAATAACAAAATGTCCCTTGAGACAAAATTTAGCTGTTTCATCAGCTTCTTTTGCAAGTCCAGTGAATCAGCTGCAGGCTTTATACTCTTCAGTTAAATAAAAACACTCACCACAATCCCAAACAGCTATGGGGTTTTTGGTACAGCTTAGGTTAAGAACCTAAACTGGTCACCATGGAAGATATGCTTTTGACTTCAATTAGTGAGAAACTGGGCCTCACAAGAAGTGCTTGGCAAGATATTTTTCAGCATCTTTAAAACCTAGTCCTTCCCCACCCTTACTTTTTTCATAATTCTTTGGAAACCTGCTTATATAGGTTTCTTTACCAAAGAAACAAAGTTTTCCTCCTTTCTGTAGACACATAGGTTTATTGGTGTAGGGGTGCTCATAAACTAGCCAGCTGAAATTGTTTTATATAAACTTGCTTTAAAGTGGGGGAATGGAGAGTATGTTTTACCTGTTGTTGCTTTTTTCTGCTTTAAAAGCATTTTGCACACCAATTAAAGGATGAAACTATAGATGAAATAACCTGTATCAGTAGCTGTCAGCAGGATGAGGGTGGTAGATTATGAAACAGAATAGAAAAGAAGTCTAATTAATACCAACCAGGATTTTCTAGCTACCTAAAAGTTAGGTTACTTGTACAATCCTTGGAAGCATTCAAAAGGTAACCTCTTTTGTTGGCAGCCCAAATGAGCTACAGTGCATTACTACAAGCAGCCGGGTGTTTGATAAAGCATTTTGGGAAAAGAATGGTACTCTCGCCATTAGAGGCAACAAAGATGACACGACAATTTTGAAAGGTTCTGTTCTCAGAAAGTTTTTTTTCTCTCATCACGTGTGCTTAATAGGTTTGGATAGCATCCCGTGTCCAGCCTCTTATCAGACCCGTTCTACCTTTTAACGTCCTCCCGCACTGATGGATAGCCTAAACATTAGCAAGCAACCTTATGTTGCAATAGTCATAGCTTGGCTTCCTCTGGTAAACCAAATGTCATTTGTTCCATTAAAAAAAATCCCCAAATCTATAAACACTCATTTACAACCTCAACGTTATTGAAGGGCTTTCTTGCAGGAAAACAAACAGATCCCTGCTCGAATTCACTCCTCTTAGGCCTAAGCCTGTAAACATGAGTAACCCTTCCCTTGCAAGCGTTCCTCACACTGAAGTCCACGAGTTATTTGCTCTGCACGAAGGGAGCTCATGCATGAAGGACTCATCCAGGCTGCACCCAAGTCAGCGGCTGTAGCGCTGTCAGCTGCAGCAGGGATTTTGCAGAATTTGCCTTCATCTTTTTCCATTAGCAGGTCAAAATCCTGAGGAAAGACCTGAATGAAGACATGAAAATCCAAAAGAGAGTTCGAGAAGGCCTTGAAAAGGGTTAGGAAGTGAATGAAATAAACATCAGGCAGGAATCAGTGGCTCACTCGCAGAAAGACTGGAAACGCCCACAAAAGCAAACAAAATCACTACCTAGTACTGCTGGAAACAGGGCATTCCCTAATCACCTGTGTCACACAATCCATTAACGATCATACGGTAATAGCCGTCAGCAAAGAATTGAGAGGGAAGACATTTATTGTAGGAGATGACACACTGTTTGCAGTGGCATATTCCGCTCTTCCTCAGCTTTTGCTTGTTGGACAAAAACAGCATCTGTGCCAGGATAACCAACTTGCTACACGCTTGATTTTTGACTCAGGTCAGAGTCTGGCTTGATTAAAAAATAATAAATTAACATACAAGCCGAGGCTTGGCATGCAGGTTAAATGAGTTTTGTAAGTGTAATTGCATTACTGGCAAGAAAAAAAAAATTAAACATGAATAGTTTGAAGTGCCACATTTCCACAACTTAAACATGCTGGCTATTTTTAAATCACTTTGTAATCAAAATAATTTTCTTTAAAATCATTTTTCTTTTCTTATTTTTTTAAACTTACCTAATGATATTTTAATGAAGTGAAACGGTTTTGTTTTCAGTGAAATTTAAAACATTCCTTATGGGAATGGTGATTCCTGGTTCCAAGTTAAAACAACACACTCTAACATTATTAGCTTAGCGACTCTTCTAGCAGCAGCATCTCAGCCAAAGGTGTCAGCCTCAGGCCTCTCATTTGGATTTGCCTGGCTCATTCCTGTGAGGCTACTCAGCTGCTGAAGTCTCCAGATGTTTTTCCAGAATCCCAATTTCCTATCACAAGGCAATCAGATGAGAAGTAAGGTATGTTTAACTTCCATTTGCATCATGTGCCTCTTTATTCTCGTCCGTGTTGGGGTCAAGCATACGGTTACCTGTTACTGCTTCTGAGTTTAGCACAATGAATCCTGAGCTCAGAGAGACATTTGTTGACCCGTTACACTTTTACTTTGGAAAACCAAAGCTGAACCAACCAGGAAAGTTGCTGCAAGTCGCAGTGGGTGGGTGGAAGGGCTGTGGAGGTCAGATGTTCAAAGGGTCATGTACTACTGAGAAATCATGCACAGAAACCTGTGTGGATATGCCATGCAATCTGATTCAATGTATTCTGCATTACATCTAGCACAGAAGTCACCTCGTTGCACTTTAATCATCTCCAAAATGAGACGCTCAACATCTCCCTGGGCTCCCTGCAGTCAGTGGGCAGAAAGAGGCACCTCATCTCTCCCATTCAAATGCCTCCCTGTGTTGGGACAACCAAAGCTGGAATGCATGTGTCAGGATTATAAGAAGCAGGACTTATCAGAGATCTATTTTAATATCATTCTGTGCAAATGCACAAAAGTCACCTGCAGATTTCTGGATGTCTTGCAAGCCAGTGTTTCAGGCAGCTGGAAAAGGCTGAATCCTTTTTCCCCATGTGGGCAAACTTTTCAGGCAGAAGAGGCTGTTTCTGAGAAAGCTGAATGAACCTTAAAGGCTTAGAATTAACTTCCCTGGCCATTGGATAATCCATATGGGCTGAGTGTAAGTGATGAGGGCTATGCAGCTAGGATAGGGAAAAGATGACCTCCTGAAAACGAGAGGAGGAAACTATAAAGAGCATATTCATTAGTCAAGGGCAGACAAGTAACATCCTTCCCATTCTCAGATAATCCTGAGCAGACTGCTCGTTATTTGCACGGTGTCCTCATCCCTTTCGGATGCCCTGGCTAGTCTACGAGAGGAGTCACAGCAGCCTGGGGGGCCTGCCTTGCCTCAGCAGACAGATGTGAGCCAGGTTTACATATGTGGCTGACATCAATTAGCTGAAGCAAGTTTCCATTTTCCAAAGGGTCAAGTCAGAGTAATTCCAGCAAACATAGGGAAGCTAGAAGGCTTTTGCTCACTGACCAAGTCATCCCAAAGATTTTCCCGACCACAAATGACAAACAGTTAGGAAGCACGTGAACTTGGGAGTGCAGCCTCTCCAAAACAACAAGGAAGGAAAAGCAGAGCTTCAACTAACAGTGCTGCGTAGCATAAAACCGGTGTTGTTAATGACTCCAGCCCAAACCTTCAACCAGTCCAAGCCAATGCATGGCAAATGCAGCCCTCCTTAAGTCTAAAGGACAGTACACAGGACTGCCCAAGGACCTATTCTGGGACAGCATCACCAGACACCCTGTTGTTTCCGTAGGCTCTCATGCAGTTTGGCACCATTGCAAGAGACAAAAATCCTAAGTGTTTAGTTAACTAACATTTGTATTATAAACAGTGAGTACAGGATGAGGAAACAGGACTTGAGCAAACCGTGAGAAAATGCCTTTTAGTCTGAGACCACAGCAAAGGGACTCCTGATCAAGGCAAAGCTGTGATTTTTTAGATTCCTCTGCCACACTATATTACAGCTTGGCCCCAGTGACAGAAGAATGCTTATTAAAACAAATTCTGATTAGAAAGCATTAATTCGAGTAACAAGGTTGCCATTCTGCTGCTCAGATATTTTCCCAGAACTGAACTTTGGAAAGAGGAGTTTATGCAGAAAGTACGCTGAGAAGGTACTTTCCTGGACTAAGACATAGTGATCAGCAGAGATATTGATCGTGCTGTCTCTGGAACAACAACAAGAATTATGTATTGATTTCTCAGGAGACTGAATTATGTATCGATTATCCTAGCTGCAAAGCAGAGGCCTAAGTAATGCTATCATCTCTGGCTAAAATGGTGCCCGTAGAGTAGTGAAGTCAATAGAAAGGGGAGATGAGAAATCCATTGAGTCAAAGGGTAAAGTCCCAGGGCAATTAATTAAATGGCAAAACTCTCCTTGGCTCAAGTAAGGCCAGGATTTCTACTTAAGTATTTAGCATCCTGAAAAGTCTCCTAATAGGAACCCGAAGGACACAGTGAATAACGCTTTGAGCAAGTAAATAATTCCAGCCCATCCTGAAACCATGTAACACACTGTGTTCAGACAGGTGCTTCATTCCTTGCTTACTTCAATTGGGTCATTAATGAAATGCATAGGGTTTAGAAAAATTTGAAAACTAGCTGTGGAGATAACTCTTGGACTAAGCCTTAAGGGACCATCCAGAGTAGCCAGTGAAAAGCGATATTGTGTTGGCCTTTTATCAGCAAGATAATAAGCTTACAGGGGGACAGAGATGACTCGGTGGATACAAGTGATATAAGCTGAATTTGTACGAGAGAGGTAACAATGTAGAAAACAGTCCCTGAAGGCTCACCTTTCAAAACACAAAGCCTCTGTCTCATATTAAACTCTGCAGATTGCTTTACAGAAGCTTAATGTTTCCTTCTTTCAGAGCTTCCCTTACAGTGACATTCAGCTTTTGTTTTGGCCATTCCAAAAACTAATTATAACATGTTCCCTAGAAGGCATTTAGTAAAACCAAACAGTTAGAGGAAGAGGTCTCAGTACTTGAATCCAATTCTTGGTACGGTATGACCTGCCCTTCCAGGATTCAGCCAGAATCATTAAAAAGTGATACATGAAACTTTCCTTATGGGAGATGGAAGGCTTTAGTGATCAGCGAAGATGACTCACTCAGAAGCACAAGTGCTGAAGTTTGCATTTATTTTGCTGGTGAAATTAGGAAAGGGGAAAGAAATCTCAAGGAGAGAGCAACCTAAGGCAAAAATCCTCGGCATGAAGATTAAAGCAACGGTGTGCAAAAAGAAAACTACTCTTTGCCAATGCACAGAGCTGAGAGAGGGTGTTTGTGAGCAGGAGCCTGGACTCAGCTGCACGGCTTTGTCCAGCAGAAGGGCTCATATATCATTTTAATTTCATCTCACCCATATTACATAGATGTTTTCTTCTCCAGAAAAACCTGATTTGAGAGAAGAGCACATCTTAGCCAGCAGACAAGTGGAAGGCCAGGCACTGCTGATCAGCCAGTTTCCCTTTCACAGGACTTCTCCCTCCCTTCCTTATCCTATAATTGTTCATAAAAACAAAGACATATTTTCATTTAGCAAAATACCCATTGCTAGCCTTAGACAGGAGCTAGGAGGTTATTGCTATGTCCAGCTAACCTCTTGCAGCAAAGAAACAAATTGCAAACGTGGCCTTTATTCTGTGCGTTTCCTGAAGGAAAGGAGACCGAACAGGAATTCAGATAAGAAAACTAATGCTGTTGCTGTTCTTCTTCATATTCTGTGAAGTACATTAATGGGGATAACAATACACATTAGACGTCCTATTCAGTAACAGTTTTAGTACCCAGCTGAGTCCAAATATAAACTATAATGGCATATGGAGACCTTCTTAAGAGCCATTTCAAATCAATTTTGTTTTATATAGTGTCTCTCAAAGTATCTCAAGGTGATTTACAGTGAAAAAGAAAATAATGGGCTAGTGATTTAGTACAGTAAGGCATGGCAGCTGTCAGACAGGAAGGCAAAAATGCTGCATGGAGATGCAAAACTCTAATTTAAAAGCAGTACAAGGTAAACATATCACTTTGCTCTTCCAGTAAAAGAAGCAGCCAGGCAATGAAACCAGGCTGGGTTCAGTTTAACTCAACTGTTCCACAAAGCGCTGAGGGCTTTTCCATCTACAGACACAACTGGAACCGGCAACTGAAACATTCGCACTCAACTGTTCAGATTAGGAAAAGCCAGGAAAGAAATATTTGTGACCAATTCCTTTTAGCAGTTTTACCATCATATTTCACAACCTCAGAAATTTTAGACTTCCTGTGGGTTGGACTTTTGCCTTATGGGCTTATTAAGTCAAGAAGGCAGCTTTATGTGCCTTTTTCATGGAAACTGTTAAAGCCTCTCTTGAAGAAGCAAGACTCTAGTCAAGAAACCTTGATCATGCCAGTGTGGCAACCATGGAGGAAAAATGTGAAGCAAAGGCAGCCTGCAGATGGAGTTCCCTTCAGATTACAGTACTGAAGTGGTATGTGCCTTGCTGGGTCTCTTCCTCTTAATAGTCAAAGTGGCACATGCCTCACTGGGTCTCTTAATGGCCAAGGCCCTGGCACCAGTGCTCATCCCCACATTGCCTCTGAGGAGTAGCCAGCTCACAGTTGGACCTCCTCCGAGAAGCAGGTTAACAATTCTTCAGAGCACGTTTCAAGGATGGAAGGTATGTTCAGCTACAGGACACCTCTTCTATGGGTTTTCACTCTCCTGCTCACCACTCAAGTGAAGCTGCTTAGGAACCCATGAAAACACTTGCATCTCGGCATTCTCAGAGTGAAGATCACATGTACTCCTTACATTTCCCTCCCATCAAATAGTTCAGAATTGCCTGATGGATATAAATGTTTCAACAAACTTCAGGCAAGACAGATGGAATACTAATGTTTTCCTAGATGAGAACCTGAGTACATATAATCATAGGCTCAGGATGGGAGGGAACTTTAGAGATCATCTGGTCCAACCTTTCATGGGAAGAGGAGCACAGATGAGATTATCCAGCACCCTGTGCAGTCTCATCCTGAAAACCTCCACATCCCTGGGGAGGTTGTTCCTACATGCCACTTCTTCGAGAGGCCTAACCCACCCGTTTAGGGTCCCTTCCAGGTGCCAGGACACATTCAGAACTTATCGTTGCTGTTGCTGTAGGCCAGGGAGACGGAGCTCTGACGCGCTCTTGCTGTCCCTGGTGTGAACTATGACAAAAGGCTGCTAGACCTCTTCTCAACGTCCCCCGCAAGCACATAGCGGGTGTTCAGGATGTTAAAGCTGTGAAGCGCCTGAATCATGATTACTTGAAAAAGTGTCTCCCCTCTCACCCATCTTGGCAAGTGCTGAGCTTGTTCAGCAGCCTCGGGGCTGATGCTGAACGTTCTCCCACAGAGCTCTCCATGCAGGAATTCACCGCTCCCACAGGTCTGAGTCTGCTAACTGCACAGCGCGGGTGTAGCGCCGTCTTGCAGACGGTGGCTGCGTGCATCACGGGAGGCTGTAAGCACTGGTGTGATGATATTCATCTGGGGAAGTGTTTTCTTTTCCTTTCTACTGTGCAAGTAGTATATGTTTTATTAAATAAAGTGCACGTTCCCTATGCAAATGAATGCACTTTACAATGATGATATACTGACACGTTGTATGTTAAATATGTATGACATTTAGAATTCCGAGCAAGAGCTAAAAATCATTTATAAATATTAAAGAGCATGAAGTCTACTTTTTGTTTTCCTTTTTGCTTCTGATCCTGCACTCTGGGAAAAATACTCCTCACATTATAAGACTGAATTATCCGTCCAAGAACGAAACCTATAATTTTATTCTATCAGTCAAGCTGTATGTCACACTATTTTTATATCAAGACAATCAGGTTCTTTGAAGCACAGACACACACCTACTTAAAAGAAGTGTTCCTCTGAAAGCAGAAGACTTTGGAATCAGCGGCAATTTGTATCTTTCAAGGGACTGATAACTAAATGGAGAAATGCAGCTCCTAATGAAAAGGTTTCTTTGCTGGCCAGGATGATATTCCATTAGGACATTTGGGTCCCAATCCATCCCTCTTGACTGCAAACATCTAACCTGGCTTCAAATTACTGACTTCTAATGGCTTAAAATCTGTCCTTTGGAGATTCTTATTTCCCTTTCTTGACAAGAAAGGACGGTAGGCCATCTGAACTCCTAACCTGAGTACCTTAGTTAGGTATCTAAAAAGAAATTAAATTAATCCAGGCCTTGCTCTAGTTTTTTAAGTATTTGTTGCGTGGGAAACCTCTTGGAGAATCTAGTAGTCGACCCATTGCTATGGCACAGTCAGCCTCGCCTCTAGGAAGTATTTTCTGCTATACAGGGCTTAAACATCCCTCTGGGAAGAAGCAGAAGTTTCCCATTAAGAAAAAGAAGTGCAGCAAGACCAATGTGGACATTGAAGCACCACCACCAGGGAGGCAGCTTGAGATCACAAGTGAGGAGGCACAACTTTGTGTCTCCTTCTGCCCAAAGACATCAAGGTAGCTTGCAAATACCAGAAATAAATAACCTGTGCCCATGTTACATACTGAGAAACGAAGTACGCAGGTCAAATATGAAGTGCAGAGCATGGCAGAGAATGGAAACTCCAGCTCTGGAGTCACAGTAATTTCCCTTCCTGTAACACCACCACTTTTTCTTGATGAAGAAGCAACTGCCCTCGTATTTGTCTTCACTGCACACTCACTTACCTCAATAAACTATTTCATGTGCTTCTGCTGCACTATGGGGCTGCTGGCAAATGGACAAGGATGGCAGGAGTGCCATGGGACAGTAGGGAACGGATTTGGTATCTGGAAACCTGAGCCAAGACCATCTGAAACAAAGCAGTACTATCTTTCTCTCACTTTACCAGCCCTGCTATCAGCAAAATGCTTTTCTCCATTTCCAGATGAGAACTAGGGCAGTGGGAAATATTTTCCCTTAGTATTTGTCCCTCATTCCTCTGTCAAGAGAAAATTTAAGACAAATGGTCATTTTGGTGGATTTAAAAAGCAGTGGAACTTCATGCCCCTAATGAATGGGCAGCAGGAACTCATACTGGCAGTGCTCAATGGCTGCACATGAAACTAGCCAGGCTCGGTAAATGAAACCAGATTCCAAAGTGCAGTCTGAGATAACCGAAAGTATGCATTAAAATTTATTGTAGGAAAATGACTGACTGGAAAAAAAAGTGGTCTGCTCTGCCCCTACACCTCCAAAACATATTGTACCATTTAAACGCTTTAGAAAGACATCTGCTAAAAACGCAATTAATCCTCCTGAAGGTCAAATGTATTTCTCTTGTAAAACAGTTGAAGCAGCAATTGTACATCTTGATTACTCTTATGAAAGCAACTTTGGAAAAGTCCTGGGATTGTTCTTGTGTTTGAAGTTGGATGTTTATTGCCTACTGGCAGTGACTTTTGTTGCAAAGGTTAAACGCGGTCACTAAATGATCGAAACCCCCCCCAAAAAAAAGGGTTGGTCCCAGTGCAGCCTGTCCAAAATTCCCACAGCAGATCTGTAGTTCTGTTTGGAGTGCCACCCTGTGGACACAGCTGCTACCATGAGCTCCTCTCCAATGGACAGCCCCGAGATCCAATGCTGAGGAACCGACAGCGGTGGAAACAAGAACTGGTGATAGCACCTCTCAGCTCCAAAACACGTGTCCTGCGTCAGTCTTGTATGTCCCTGGCTACACTGGGGCAAATGGTGGTGGGGGAGGACTGGAAATTTTTGTACCAAAATACAGTGTCTGTTACCAGAGATCATTTTTGGTGGTACTTTTGACACAACCGTATATGAAATGCCACCATGTCTTTTGAGCTGGATAGGAAACAATTGTGGCGTCTGTTGGTAACAGCTGAGGTCTCTGGCATTACACCACAGATTTAAGGCTTTGCACACCAAAAAGAGACCAGAGAAGCACCCTGCTCATCCACAGATGAATTAAGCACCTGGTAAGCTCAAGTTCATCCTTAGAAGTCAATTGCTGGATTGGATTATAGTTTTTTTTCTCGCTGACTGTTTGAGTAAGACTTGAAGGTTTATTCACTGGAGATTGCCACCATAAATTTTCGGACTCTGGTTTACAAAGCCTGTAACAACCTTGTTTAGCAAAGGTGTGCCTTGCAGCATTCCTTCCGTAATGCTACTTTGGCTGCCCCTTACCTCTGGGGTGAGGTATTTCATCATGATTTCCTTTCCTTTCTCGCCCAGCTTTTCATCTGGAGCAATTTCATATTCTGCCTGGAACAGATAAAAAAAAAAAGGGTCAATATTTGCACTCATATTTCACCATTATAACTTCATTTTGGATGTGGCCTTAACGGAATGCTCTGTCTGAAAAATCTGAAGGATAAATACCATTTTCTGATGGGATTAAAACCTGTACACACAATCCTATTAAAAACCTTCCACTATATTTTGACCAAACTCTAGTGGTGTATTTTCTGAGACGATGGCTCTTAATTAACAGGAATAAAATGTAAGTCATTTATATTTTATAGCCTTGCCAAGTGAGCTTTCGGAAAGCATTCAGTGACTAGAGATGGCAACTTTATTTGGTTTTGCTCAAAGTGAAGATGGACACAGAAGATAAAATTATTTCTTTGAGTAGTAGAGAAAGTGAATGTTTGTTAATTCTTGCCACAGTGGCATTTCAAGCACCAGGTGAACTCCTTCAGTAGATTGTCCTTTTGGTCAAATGCATCCTTCCTATTTATTTACGTCTTGCCCTTCGTTCAACATGTTAATCCATGGAATTTTAGATCCATGGCAGGCATTAGAAGGAAACATGTAAAAGTGGGACCCCAGTGGCTAAAAAACAACAAGTTCTTAGAGACCTTCCCACTAGGCACTGCCCAGTATACAAAGCTTTAGCCTTAGGACCAAAACATTTTCCAGAAAAAAAAAAAAAAGACGACAGCCTAACAGCTTTCATGACTGCTTGTATTAGAAAAAGGATCCCAGAAAGTCCTGCCAAACCAATTAAGCAACCCGGTCCAATACAAGCTGTCTGAGATGATAAATGAGGAGGAAGTTAAAAGGGAAAAGAAAAAAAAAAAAAAGGTAAATCAGACTGAACTGGCAAACACTTGGAAGAACAAATTTCAGAACCACTGCCCACTGGAAGACATACGTACTGCTCTGAGCTTGATGCAATAAATCCGAAGGCAGGCTGTAATGGATACCCTAGCTAAGCAGACCTAGGAATGACATGAAACCACAATGTAGCAATAATGCTATTACCCCTCTATCTGGCCAGTGCTGATTTAGCTATTGCAGCTTAAGTCTGAAGCTACGTATTTATACACACACATAGCAGGTTGCCTGAGCAATCTAGAACTACAATCTGATTTGGTTTGGGAAATGACAATGGCCGCAAATAACAGAGAAATGGGTATGGCTGATGAAAAATACACTGAAAGCTAAACTCCAGAAGTGCAGTACTTCTCTTTTAGTGACCATTTTGGGGATGAACTGATTACATTCTCATAAAACTTAATACAAGGGTTTAAAAATATCTTTCATCCAATTTCCTGTCCTTTTAGATGGTATCTGAGTATGGGTCATTTCAGCTCTTAAAGCACAGACACTCTCAAATGTTTACAGTATCTTAACAGCATTTTTCTCCATGATTTCTTGCTGGGGGATAAAGCAACAGCAAGAGTAACAGAAGGAACAAATTTTTAAAAGGTCAGAGTTGCATCTTATTTGGACCTTACAGTTTACGGCGAGGTGCACAGACAAACTAGGTGTTTTTTCTATAAAAGAAAACAGAAACAATGTATTTTAATAAAAGAAAATAATTGTACTTAAATGTAACTGTCTGTGCAGAAAGAAGACCACAAAGAAAGGAGAACTCCTTGGCATTGCCTTGGCATGGAAGCATCTAGGAGATCTTCTGAGTCCTCTATTCAATGCTACTTACAATTTATCCACTAACAACCATTTCTTTGTCCTTCATTTGCTTTTAGACTCTGGATCCTGGTAATACATTGGCTCCCTACTAAATAAAACCTGATTCAAAGTCATCGCCTGCCATTTGAATTGCACCAGGGAGATGTCAAAAAATTTGATGTCCTTTCTGCCACAGATAACCTATTATATTTACATCCCAGCCAAACTGCACCACAGGAAGCGAATCAGGTCAGATCAAAAGATGATGGAAGTTTCGCAGGAGTTAGATCAGTGTTTTGAAAGGCAATTCCTGATGGGATCCAACATATGCAGAGCTAAACGGGCACGCACACACACAGAGTACCCAATTCTGTCTCAAGATAGTTGGGAAGGAATAAAAGGAAATTACACTTGCATTTGACATTCTCAGAGAATGCGACACTGTGGTGGTGAAGGTAGGAAGTGACAGACAAGTGAGGGTGTGAGAAGGAACCATAAGCTCCAACTGTGAACTGTGCTGATTTCACTGTAGCTCAAGCACTAGAAGCCCGTTTCATTTTGTTTCTAAGTTCCTTATTATTTCTCCCGTCAGTGCCACTTTCGAGCTATTCAGCAGCAGATACTGGCACATTTTCAGGCACGGACTGTTATTACAGGAAGGATTGCCCATGTAGACAGACTGAGTGACGTCCCCATGCTCACTCTGCCGCATGCCTGGGAAGTGTACCAAGGTCCTCAACTCTCAATCTTGCGCTTAAATCACAAGATACGCCCCCCTTCCTCCACAATACTCAAAAGCACGGCTACAGTTTGCAAATCCCTAATTGCTAGAAATAACATCGTTACTTAAAATCCATGTGGAACAAAATATTTTCCATTATTCCTTTGATGAATCCAGGCATGTGTTTCAAGGCTCCTGCTCTGAAGTCTAATAGCTTCTCCATGCCCTAGTTAGGTCAGACAGGGCCCTATTCATAGCTCATAAATGAGGGGAGGATTTACGATCACGCTGACTGCATGGGACGAGCTGCAGGGAAGGCTCTTTCTGCGGGCAGGCGTGGATCCTTCAGCCCAAATGGCGAGAGGATGTGGGCTGGCCGCCGTTTGTTGCTAACTTTTCTTTTGGCTGCTGTTTCGGAGGTAGTAGGTTACTTCAGTGGCTCCTGCTTCCCTCGAAGCGACCCTGGCTGAATGGGGGCTCCGGGGTGCAAAGCAGCCGCCCCTTCGAAGCAGCTGCCCTTGGGATGGGCTGAGTGAGCTTGGATGGGAAAACACGCTCCCACCGGGAAAGGGAGCAATGTCAGGCTTGTGGCTGGCTGTGGGACAGGGCTGCAGGCTTAGGGACAGCTGAGCAAGAGGTTTGGGAGCTGGAGGGTGCCTGTGACCGATTGTTGCGTTAAGAGTTAAGGTAATTTGGCAGAAAATAAACCCCCTTTCGTTCCAGCTGACCCTCAGGTATTAGAGGAGCTGGGGGCAGCTGGAGAGCATCGGAGGGGGCACAGGGACCCCGTGGGCGCTCGCACCAGCACCGTGAATTCTGACACATCGTTTTATCTACTGTTTGATTTTCATCTTAATATTCTGCCGTGCTTTGGCTTCAGCCAGCGCCGAAGAACCCCGCAGCTGCTCGCTCAGACCTTACGGCAGTGAGGGAGACTCAGAAGAAAAAGGCAAAACTCACGGGTTGAGGCAAAAACAGTTTCACGGGGCAGCAAAGGAAAGAGAAAACCAACAGCAATAGCACTGGCGGGGGATCTACAAAAACAGCGTTACCTTCTGCCCACCGGGAAGCCACTGCCCGCTCCCAAGCGCCGACTTCCAAACGGCTCTCCCAGCCAGCTCCCGCCTAAGTACTGGGAATGGCGTCACCTGGTATGGAATACCTGTGTCCCGGACAGAGGTTAACCCTATCCCCGCCGGAATCAGGACATATACTTTGAGCTCCTGGAACTGCATGGCTTAAAAAGATGCGAAAATTGAGAAATGGAGCCAAGGGAATCTCTCTGCAGATCTGGGAGGACTTTCTGCCATGGCAGGTGGCTGCTGGTTGCCTGCGGGAGTGTGGGGTGGCCATGGGAGTCCATCCTTCATACCTGCCAGGAGATGGAGGTGGGAACAGGCACTCCCACCACAGTGCGAGAGGAAGTTTTGGCTTCTTGGTATGTGACAGGAGCAGAGGAGTCAGCTTCGGAGCATCTGCAGGAGGCTACTAGTGTTTTGGTCCCCATTTTGCACCTCTGCTTTCTCAGCTCCGTGCCCTGTTACTGCTCCAGCTCCTGCTCACTCCATCCTCGGACTCCAGGCTCTGCCCTGGTATCACCGTGGGCTCCAGCGACTGCCCTTGCACTTGCCTCTGCCGCAGACTGAAGATCTGTGACTGAAAATTGGAAGGCAAATCCCCAACAGCTGGGATTCATAATAACTTGCATTTCTAAATGAAAAGTGAACTTGAAACCACATTTTTCATATTTAAAAGCAGGGCAAAAAGAGCCCTTTTGACTGTTTAAAAACACATTTTGAGTTAATGAGTTTGTTGATATCAACAAACTGGCATTTCTGATGGAAAAAGCCTTGAACAGCTTTAAGACACACATACACAGATGGTTTATATACCATGTAAGGGACTTAACCAAACGAAATCTCCCTAACAGCGAGACAGGGTTTTTACAAATGGCATTAAATGGATGCTCGCTCATCCTTTTACCCCAGATAAGTGTAATGTTTAGTGAAGCGTTCAGCTGAAAAGTCCACCGAGGAGATCGTGCCTCTCGCCCCTAGCCCCCATGCTCGGATAGCACAAGCAGAAACAACCTGGAGAGGCAGCGGGGCTATTTTTCTCCAGTGGATGTATTTCTAGGCGACTTCAGTGCAAAGAAATAACATTGTACAGGTTAAAGAGAAAATAATGTCAGGTTATTTTCTCCTTGACCAGAATCAGCCACGTTCTCCTCCAGTCAATCTAAATCTGGTCCGCATTAACATGTTAAAAGCCCTCTCCTGGGAGGGAAAAAAAAAAAATTAAAAAATTATGAATGTGATTAGACAAAGCAGGAAAGGGAGTCCAGAAGCTAAATCCTTCATTATAACAGCACACAAAAATCACAGGTGAGGAGAGGGAAACCTCAGGAGCTGGCACCCCCCTGGAATGTGTGCTGAGAAGGGGACAGGGGCAAAAGGTCCCTTCTTGTGCTGGAGGCTGGGGCTGCAGGGGAGGAAATGCACCTTGCTAGCAGATTCCCTGCTCACTGATCTGCCTTTCAGCACAGGAAACGTATCCCCTAACACTTTATTTTAATGGCCGTCTTTCAACAGCTCCAAACTTGTATGATGTCGCTAAAATATTTGTAAGCACAGCAAAGCGTGCTTTAGGGCTGTGCGTGAGTTCTTTGTTAAGGGCTTATAGGGGAGCTGATTTAATCATAAACCGTCTCCATTTAATGATAATAGTTTATGTCCGCATAGTTCTTTCATCTGAATGGCTACAAAAGGGTTTGGTGAACTATTCGTGGGAGATCTTGGTGTTTACACGCACACAGATAAGCGTGCAACGCATTCAGAGGCACAAGTTGCAGCCATCGGTGCTTCTTACTTGATATTTTATCTAGTTAAGTCAGGGCCTCTGTCCTGAAATTGTTTACATGATATCTGCAACGCGAGATGGCTCTCTGTCCTTATAGCCTTACTGTACTGGCTAGGAGAAGGGGTTGCTGTTGCCCCATTTTCCAGACAGACTGCCACACTGACGGCCACTTACTGGTCCCACAGCAGCAGTGGGAACCAAACACCCACAGCTCCACCAGCACTGCACTGTGAAGCTCTGTGTCTCTCATTTTTTATCACTTTTATCATTTAATGCTGGGGCCTATTGCGTAGAAACTACATAGCTTTGTAGTCCGTTTTACAATTGATAGATTGTGGGTTATTACCCAAATGCTGCTCTCAGAAAACATACAGAAACATTATGCCTCTGAGCACTTGAATCTCAAGTATTGGTTGAAATTGGCCAAGGTATTCACAGGTTTCAGAGGGAACTGCCAGATACACACCTACGTGCATGCAGAATTTAATGATACAAATCCTTTTTTCTTCAGAAAGCAGCCTAAGAACCGTTTAACTGCACAGACAAAAAACCCCAGATGCTGCTATAATTAGATTTGCAGGAGACTACATCAGACCAGGTTAGTCATTGCAGCCAACAGCTGAAATACATGTCCAGCAAAGAGGGGATTTTTTTTTCCCCTTTACGCATTTTGGTCTGCAAGGTCTGGTTGACTTTACCAGTCTTTGGAAGCAAAGGTGTGCGAGAAAGCTTGTAAAACTTAGTCCCACAGAAGTATGGGAATGGAGGTTGTTGGGAGGTTGTTGAGTGTCTGTCGGCTTCTGGTTTCCTCCAAGGAGCCCCAGTGGCTGTTTTCTTTGCAGGTAGTTGAGTGCAGTGGTTAAAAAACTGTATTAAAAATTGGGTGACATCAACTGCTGGCTTCTGCCAATGACTTACTGAGTGACCTGGTGAAGTCACTTAGCTCTCCTCTGTAAAAGAGAGGTGCTCCTACCTCTCAGTGTGCAAAAAGCTCTATGAGCCGCTCATGAACAGTTACATATTCTCCTCTATTGTTTTTTTCTTTTAATTTCATATTACACACAAGCTAAGTTTTGCATCTCATGTTAGAAAAATAACTAAGTCAAAAGAAAATGGAGGCTTTTGGCTTTTTTCTGCGTGGGGCTTGTTACAGCAGGTGGTCTCCAAAAGGTTTCGCATTCCTGGTGGTCTCAGACTAGGGCTGTAAAGTCAAACTTCTGGTCTCATTATAGGACTTTTTTGCCTAACGTAGGACTTGGCCTGAATCCCACTACTCACTCAACGCTGCGTGACCCCGCTGGGTGAATTTCAGTAGCAATCATCCAATTTAATGGCTATGGGCTGTTCAGCTTGACCTGAATGTTGCCTAACACAGGGATTTTCATGGGCCGGGAGCCAGCTTGTACAAAATTTGAAATCAATAAACAAAGGACACCGCTGTTAATTATTGTTAAAAAGAAGAGAGAAGGAGTAAATATTCAGACCTCCACATAGCCAGGCATTTTGTTCATGAAATCCTCGTTACTGCCAGTCTGAGCCTAACTGGGAACAGATCGCTGGCCCAGTAAAAGTACAGAGGGCAGCTCCAATCTGCAAAAGCAACCCAGGGGTGGGCGCAAAGCACACCCTCGCAAAAGGATTTGAGAACATCAGTCTGGGATTGCTGGGAGAGGCAGCTTTAAAACACAGCCAGTCCCACCACAAGCCTTCACAGGGCCAGTTGTCGCCTGTGCTGCATGGGTGCCGGGAGGACACAGAGTTTCAGTGCTTGGCACCGCTCCACAGGGTTTCGGGAGGATGAAATGACACAGTGCCCTCAATTCCCGCAGCCGGCGCTGCTGGGAGAGGCTGGGCGACGCTCCTGGACGGTGCTGCAGACATGAGCCTACGTCAGCCCAAAGGTTATCATGGGGTTGCTCTGGGGCTGGTGGCACTGGGGGACACAAACACACACGGGGGGACAGTAATGTTTCCTCTCGCCCAGATGTTATTACTGCTGTCAGCTTACCCGGTCCGCCCCAGGGCTCGCTGCCAGGCGTGTGCAGGGCTCGCACAATGTGGGCTTGTTCTCCCCAGCCCCTGGGCGCTGCTGGAACCAAACTGTGACGCCTGCCGCTGCGAGGAGGCGTGAGAAAAGCACAGAGCGTCGCTAACCCTCTCCAAACTGAGGACAGCTCTGTCTGTTCTGTCTGAAATTAAAACCACTTGGAAGCAAGCTTTTGTGGCTGTCTCCCAAAGGATTTCTGCGGCTTCCTAGAGGGACGGCCATCGCCCTCGGGGGGCGGCGGGCATCACACCTCATGTGGCGTTTCAGCAGGCATGCCCCCCCCCAGACGGGTGCGTGGTGTTTCAGCAGCAGCAGACGCCTCACTAGCCAATGCTGGTTCGGTGCAGGACAAACACACCCGGGGGACACGAAATGTCCTCCTGCCCGCTGGCCTTGAGCACAGCTGCACAGGGCGTTTGTCAGATATAGCAGTTTCACGTACCTTGACGGCTAAACCCTTCACTGGGCAAATTTATGACCAGTGCTAGGGATATCCGGTAGAAATTGCGACCAGATAAAACTGATTTGGACAGGACTTTATCCAACGCTTTCTGTGATGCTGTAGATTTGCCATAGATACTGCGGTATTAACATAAACTTTAAATGACCACGTGTCCTCTCCCACACTCTTACTTTTACAACTTCACTGCAATCCTCACATCTCCTGATACTTCAGAATAGCTTCCCCATAGTACAAACAAAAAAAAAAATAATATTCCTCTTGGTATGCATTGTTTTGCTTTTGATGGTCAGCGTTAGTCAGAGAGTGAAGCCCCCTGGACACTCACACTCAGCAGTGACAAGTTCACCTTCCTCTCTGGTAGGGTTCAGCCTTTTGGCTCACCAGCACCGTACCCTTCCGCAGGCTCCCAGCAAGAGCGCCACTGACAGGCTTTTCCATGGTGAACAGCTTCTGCTGGCACTACACACGGCCAAGTGCTGCCGCATTGGGAAAGAGCATTGCGTGCCCCGGGGGCTGGCGGGGGTTTGCTCTGTGGCCGGGTCAACTGATAGCTCACTGGGGTGGAAAATGGAGCAGATTTGTTTCTTGGTGACCTCAACCAAGTCGCTTCTATACCTTGTGCCTCTGTTTTCCTATTTGAAAAACCAGGATAACAATCAAGATGTCCTTTGTATACCACCCTAAAGTCTACCGATGAAGAGGTGAGAGATAGATACTACTATTACGATACTCCTCATCGTCTCTTGTCAGTCCATTCATTATCTTCCCTTTCCTCCCAGTGACTCCCACTGCCTCCCAGCACTGCAGGCTTCACCCACATCAAAAGACATTACTCGCAGCAGCTCAGCTGCTTGGGTGTCGACACAAAAGGAGGCAATGCCAGCACCATGCCAGGGTGCCCGTCCTCCTGCTCCAGTGGCTCCCGCTCCCCGAGGCTGGTACCAACCCCGCACACCACCAATGACACTGGGAAGCTGACGGGATCAGCCCCATCTGCTGCTGGCTCAGGTGTGTTAGATACAAAACCACATCCCATGAAACAGTGATTTCTTGGGGTCAGGGGAGTCTCCTCTGTCAGGAGAGCACCGCGAAACACCCCAAAATATGACAAAAATTGACTTACCACCGAGTCGAGGAACTGAATGCAGCACTCAAGCTCGGGTCGTGTTTCACAGAACTGCCGAAAAAGAAGCCTTCCGATCGGCTGCTTTTCACATATGCTGAAGTAATCTCTCTCTAAAGGCAATAAAGAGAAGAAGAGAAGCATGAGAATGAGAAGAGTTTTGCCTTTTGGGTTGGTTAGGAGTTTAAAGCATTGCAAGTGAGTGCAGAACTTTGACCCCAACTCAGAACTGCTGCCTTCTCCCTGCCACCATGTTTCAGGTATCCAAAATACAAACATAATTCATGGCTTTAAGACTCAAACAAGAGAACCTCAGTTTTACAGAGCTGATGTTGGTAAAAGTCCCGCAAAAGCCATTCAGCTATTACGAAAAAATAATTTCACATTTTTCTGTCGTGGAAATATATGCACTCTGCAAAGGTACCACTCAGACTGGCCGCATTTGTGGGAATGTGGGGAGCAAATTACAAGTCCTTGAAATGTGAGTCATACATTAAAGGGTAGGAAAAGCTGGAATTTGTGGAGACCTTCCTGTATGCTTCCTAGATATGCAGCAAAATGCCCCTAATCTCTGAAGACGCTCAACCCACTCTCTGCTAAACAATTCTTGCAAACTATGTCTTTTCAGAGGTTTCAAAATTTCTGCTATTTACTCACTGAGCGTTAACGAATGGATGGAGCATATGGCACGTAGCTGGTTTCAGTTTCACACAGCACTCCTTTGCAGAACTCTGTTTCCCCTTAGACGCCATGTTTCAATGCTATTCCCCTCTGCTGGTGCATTCAGAACCGTCACCCCTGGTAAAGCAAAAGGCCCTTTACCCATCATATGGACTGTCTACAGGAAAACATGGGAGAACGGCAGACATTGTCAACTGGCATTGCACCAGTACAAATGCTGAGGGCTTTGGATATTTTTCTGGTGAGAGCAGCAAATCCCCCAGCCTGTTTGGAGCAGCAGTACTCACTCGAGACACGTTATTCCTCTAGAAGCACACACATGTCAAACAACATACTGTGTTTCCTTCAGCGTTCCTCTCACCACCCTCCTCGTTGCCATATGGCACTTGCTGTTATTATGGAAACAACCAGCTTCTAAACACATAACATAGCACTGCAAACAGACATATGAAACCCACACAAGTTGTCAGTGCCTTGGTTACTTCTCTCCCAGGCCTGGAGTCGCTCCTGCAATGTCTTTTATCCCCCCTTTGCTTTCTCCCCCTGCATCCTTCAACTCCATCCACCCCAAGGAGAACATCTGGAGGCACACAGCTGCGAGGCAGCTCGCCTTTGCCATGGAGGTACCCAGCCAAAGGGCTTGGTCATCACAGGTCACGATCTGGGGACCGTGTCCTGCAAAATCAGGACATCCCTCCTGAATGGAAAATGCTATACGAGATGCTGGACTTGCTGACCCGTGGCAGATGGGCAGGAGCACCCAAGGCTGCTTCTTGTAAGAGGAAGGAGGGTGCTTGCCCAGTGCTGCAACTCTGTGCAGGTATGGCTGTACTTCAGGAACTGGCCCCTGAAGCACCTACAGGGTGGTCGCCAGAGACATGGGTTGGGGCTAGCAGGACTGGGCTTCTGAAGCAGTCTGGAATAAGGTACCAGCACTGGTATTGCCAGTCCATTTTGGATCAGGATATCACTCTATCTATCCAGAAGATCGCAATGCTTTGATACCCTCTAGCAAATAAAACTGGACTGAAATCACTGTGTAAATCCTAATTTGACCACCAGTCTACCTAACTATCAGCCCATGGCATATCAACATATCAAGTCCATGGCACTGGTTTGTTTGCATGAGCTGGGGCCTCCAGCATGGAACATCGTGACACAGACACGTA
Source organism: Chionis minor (assembly GCA_013398295.1). Taxonomy (NCBI): domain Eukaryota; kingdom Metazoa; phylum Chordata; class Aves; order Charadriiformes; family Chionidae; genus Chionis; species Chionis minor. The sequence continues at coordinate 473,952 of VZSF01010287.1, read as the reverse complement.
CGGTGAGAAAGCCAGTGGGCTTGCTTGGACGCTAAGCAGCCTTGGGGGTGTCCTTGTGAGTGGTACAAGCTTCTGCTGCTCAACCAAGTCACTTTTTTAGTGGGAAGGTAATTGCTGAAGGAACATGCAGACACAGGAAGGAGTTTGGTAAGTGCCTGAGCAGATCAAAACCGCAACTCACAATGTCCCAGAGGCTGTCACGGAGTCAGGGGCTGCACAGCTCAGGTGAGCTCTCCCGGGAGGTCTGGAGGTTGCACTACATCTGTCTGATGCTGTTTTCTGCTACCTTGACTAATTAACTCTTCTGAGGGCATGAATAAAATATACACCCTGAATATCAGTAGCACAGCCCGCCTGATTGCAATCCCAAACTCAATCCCTCCAAAAGCCCAAACCCACCACAATCTCCTCATGTCAAACAAGCAGTGCAAAAAATGCAACTGTATGAATTTTGTAACAGAATAAACCACAAAGAAACAAATACATTAATCAGGTAGTTTGCCCTATATTTTCTCTTGTACAGAGCTGTTTGATGCACAGTGGCAACATTTGTTGTACAAAATGCATTTAGTTTATCAAAGTCGTTGTGATATGGTGACACTCACTGTAGCAGAGGATGCTCTTCTAACAAAGGAGCTAGTGATACCAGCTAAATAAGCGTGCAAATTGCACATCCAATAACTGTAATTCATAGCATAGCAGGAAAAGAAAAGCAGCTAAACACTATTACATACGTGGATAAATGAAACATAAAGAAGACATGAGTGCAGACTTCCTCCTGCGGTACCTAACTTGGCCAACATGTGAGAAGGGGGACCCGTTCGTAATGAGGAAAAAGGAAATACCAAAAATAATCTCTGAAAACACGAGAGCCAGAGCAGTTCCCTGGAGCCATCCCCTCCTCGGTCATGTTCGATTAAGTGCTGGATATACCAATACAGACAATAAATACATGATGCAAGTGCTTTCATTCCTTGGAGGTGACACAAAATATTTTCTTAGGCTCTGGTCCTCCCATTGGCCTCACTACGTCAGCTAAAGGAGTCTGCTCTCCACTAATTCCTGGGACACATGGGCCCTGGAGCGGACTAAGAAAGAAAAACACCTCCCTCAGCTAAAAGTAGAAAAAAGGAGTGCGCCTAGTTTTATTATGGTAAGGAAAGACGGAGAGCAGAAGTGTTTTAATAGCGCGCTGCGCCCCGGAGTCCTGGCTGAGGCACCCCGAGCCGTGCCGAGGAGCTGCTGCAGGAGGGGAGGGGATGGGGACCCCTGTGGGCACCGCACCGGGGGCTCCCTGGAGCTGGGGCTCGTCGTCGTGTCGCTCGCAGCCTGCCTGCCAGTAAAAATATCCATCCAGTTTCAAAAGTTTAAAAAATAGAAAGAATGATTTCCTGAGGAAATGGAAATGTTAAACACTTGGAAGTGAAACCATATGCTTGTGATGATGAAGTGTAACTAAAACAGCTCTGAGAGCGATATCTTTGGTAGTCAGACCCTCCTGCTTCAGCGCGATCCTGTTTAACACCTGCAAAGTCACCCAAAATGGGGGTGAAAAGCTGGGTGTGTCACAGCTCTAGCAAAGCAGTCGCTTCTCACTGATGCTAAACTTTTCATCTAGAAAATATCACTGGCAAATAACATGCACAGGCAAACGAATTATTTATCTTCCTAACAGAGTAACGACACAGATTAATATAGAAAAGGTATTATACAAAATGCCATCATAAACATTCATAAGATAAATAAAGATATATAACATTTATTCTAAATTCTACTGACTCATTTTCCCCTTTACTTCATAGCTTATGTATTGAAATACTGCTTTAAAGAGCACCTAGTACACAGAACCTGCCAAGAGTTCCACCTGAAGACGGATAATGCCACCACCATCCAAAGTCTATGGCCAAATTTGTTCCCTGACGGATACTCTGGTAAGGTTCTGAAAAACACACGCCTGGGAAAAATAGTCCCATTAGTAAAATTTCATACTGATCAAAACATGCCATCAACGAAGTGAAAAACACAAAACAAGGTAATAAAGTCGCTGCTGCTGAAATCTCTGACTTTCAAGTAAAAAGGGGAAAAAAAAATATTTAAATTAGATTAAAATCTCCCTGTGCCTTATGAAGGTTTTTTTATCTTAATTTCCCATTCAAATGCCTAGCATTTTTTTTCTGGCTCAAAAATATCACCGTAGCAATTTTGGAAACAGTGGTCTGCAGAGAGACTGGGTCCCCCCTCCTCTTTTCCATTAGCAATATACCTGCGGGTTTCGATGGGTTAGTGGTGAGCTACAAAACTGGGTGACGACTCTAGGTTGAAAACCAGCCTTTTCTGATACTGTTTCCTCCAGCGTAAACTGCAGGTGTCTAAGTGAGGCTGCTATGGAAAGTTGTACTTCTGTTTCTGGGCAGAAGCCCTCATTTTGAAGGGCTACTAAGCCAACACCTGCAACCAGCTGGTGAGGTTTTCTCCTGTAGACGTCTGTGTGGAGGGATGAGCTCAGTTTAAATCTCACTTTTCAAGTTTACAAAAGCCAGGAACGTCTTTTCGGCTTTTTGGTCAATACTGGTGTGACCAATGATTGTGCTTTTGTACTATCTATTAAGTACACCTCAAGAGAAGATATTTCAAATAAATGCATTGGAGAATCGCCAGAAAGACATGCACCGTGCTACTACATGGGAAAATTTGGACTTGGAATCTTGATCTCTGCTCTTCTTAGCATTTAATCAGCCTGGATTAAAACTGACTAAGATCCAAATGCTGCCTAAAAAACCCAAAAACCAAAAACCCATAAAACACCCGTCCAAACCAAAAAAGCCCCCTTCTTAACACCTGGAAACTCCAAAATGGATGTAGGAAGAATTAATTGTTCTTTTCCTGTTCACACTCAATGACCCCTGATGAGAATTCACTTTCCCTTCCCAATTTTTTTTTTTAAGGTGAATTGATGTCTTTCAAACAGATGTTGTTGCAAGTCAATTACTTGTCTGCCGCTCTCTGCCTTAGCTTTAGTCTGCTTCAGTCCAGAACAACAAAAAGCACACCGAACTCATGGAAGAAAGCTTTCGAACACGAGGGAACCCTCAGTCCCTACCCTCAAGCCAGACAACAGGGAGCAGCATCAGAGCCAGAAGGGGCTAGTAGCCACTTTGTAAGACTGTTGGTCCACCAGAAGTAAAACTTTCTTTTTCCAAGGGGCCGAGGCCTGTCAAAGCGATTCCCACCAGCCCCCCAGCCCTGGGATGGATGGAAGCTTCAGCTAGAGATGTCCCAAAATCACACGCCTTCCTCCTCGTTCAAACTCGGGGGAGATGCTGCTAAAAGAGATGTTAACCACCCCAGCCCAAATCTAAAACCACTTCTAGGTTTTTTGCACATCTCTGCTTTCTACATATAAGATCTCTTACAGGGGGACACAAGGAAAAGAAGGACAAAAGTAGGAACTAAAAGCAAGATTAAAAAAGATGCAGCATGACTGAACTAATCAGACTCTCACAGCCCACCGTACAGTGTGCACTTGTAGCAGTTTCCTTCTTTTTGTCAAAAAAAAAAAAAAAAAAGACCAAAGCCTTTAAAGTTTACAGAATTTTTTTGTGTCCAGTCAAGGCACTAATGGAAAACAAATTGCATCTTTAAACACTGAATAACCCCATTTAGAGCTACATTAATATAAATACATTTTTCATTTAAAATCAGCAAGTCTAACACTAGTGCTTATAGTCTAATAATTTACTGCGGCTCTTCTCCAGCCGAAAGTGGAATTGCCACTGTCTACATATAAACTTAATAAACAGCACATACTAAACTGCCTAGTCTTTGAGACTTATGAAAGTTGCTTTTTATCAAAGGCTCCTTTGTGGATGCTTTAAAAGGATTTAAATTGCTTTGATTGCATTATTAACAGTGTCTGTGTTGGTCTTGTATTTCAGAATAATCTGGAAAGCTGGAACATTAGCTCTTGCATTCTACAAAAGGCGGTTTTCCATCTCTAATAAATATGCTTCAATACAAAAGATAATCCTTGTGTTCAAAAGTAAGATCCCGAGATTGGCTGCATTAAGACTTCTGCAGACTCACTTATTACTTTCTGATTTTTCCATGGCCTTCAGTACTGGAGATGTTGCAGGCAGTCATCGGCTTTGCTGGGAAGCCATGTACCTGCAGCGCAATACATATCGGCTTGCTTTCTTTGAGAAACTCAAAATATGGGCACGTTTCTGATGAATAAAGATGGATATTGCTGTTCAAACTGTAGAACGTGCCCAAGTACATGTATAGTAAGGTAGTGAAGAATCTGCTTTTCATGGTGACTGCTTGGGAATGTCGCAGGAACAGGAGGAAGCAACAGAAGGGAGTTTTCTTGTCCTTTTTTGTCTGGTTTTTTTCTGGTTTTTTGGGTTTGTTTGGTTTGGGGTTTTGTGTTTGGGTTTGGTTTTGGTTTTTAATATGGAGAACTGTTGTTGAGATGCTGGGGACTCTCCATTTGCCCTGATCTCCAGCCATGCATTTAAAAGGTGAGGCAAGTCAGATGGTTAGAGAACGCAAGACAGGAATAAAAATGTCTCGTTTCAGCTCACGCAAAAATTCCCAGGAACTGTGGCAGTAAGTCACGTTATAAAAGCCCAACACAGGCAGCGAGGCTCCTGTGGGAATTCAGTTACCAGTACAACTAATATTCTGCATCCTGCAGACCTCTGTGGCATGCTGTATTTATAAAACGGGGCTAATAGTATTGCCCTACCTCAAAGCAGCGTGGCCAGAATAAGTATATTAAAGCGTGTGAGCCCGGCGTGCTACTGGATAGCCCTGTGGCTCCTTGCTATTTACTCGCAGTGCAAACCCCCGGGGCGGAAATTTAGTCCAAGAGAGCACAGCAGAGTCTTTTTATACATTAACCGCTATACTGCTCCGTCACTTCACCTGGCACTTCACCGAGATTAAAAACGACGACGTAGCCCCCGTCTTGGAGAGTGTTTATCTTGGCAGGGCCAGAGCGGCGCAGGTGCAGGACAGAAACTCCCAAGCCAAGCGCTGTGATGAAGTTGTGTTGCTGGTGGCAAAAGCATACTCCCTCTAACAATAAATATTTCATCTGCTTTCTTTATTTTTAATAAAATAAGGAAATTGTTACAACTTATGACAGGATAATGGCTTGATAGATTCCTTATTTTAAACAGCAGCTTGTCCCGGTCTGCGGTTAAAACCGGCACTTCATGGCTGTAGAAAGCTCTAGACCTTACACATGGAGCCCTGGGGACGAACACATTTTTTGGCCTCGGTTGATTTTTTCCCCTTGAATTTAGGATTTTCTACAAAAAAGCTTGGAGACCCTCATCTACGCTGTTACAGCCAGCGTTGCTTTGGCACTGGCTAGCCAAGTTTAATTAATTAAAAATACAAATGCAATCAAGCTTACTTGAGACAATGGAATTAACCCAAACTGGTTTTAAGTCCTGCCAACTGAATTTTCTCTGCTTGTCAGCTGTCTTTTTTAAAACAAACAAAATTTAATCTCCTGATCATCAAACATCTAATGTAATTATTCAGATGTAGACAGTGTTTGCTTTGTACAACTTTCCTTATTTCCACTCTTTTCATATAATTAGGCTACAGGGATAAACTCCACACGTCACAGCAGCATTACACTGAAGATGGAAACAGTCCAAATCTTAGAGTTGGACCAATACGGAAAAAATGTTTGCAGAATATTGTAACAAATTTGCAGTTAAATACACTTCAGTGATATATATGGATCTTCTCATTTGTTTTTTGAAAGCAGATGTATTGAAGCTTTGCTCATGGAATTTTATTTGAAAGTCAGATCCCACAAACAGTTGCATAAGTATGTTTGCACGAGTACTTGAACCAGAACGCCTATGCGGCTTTGTTGATTTTGGACAAAGATTTTGGCAGAAGGGATAACAACCCACCCACCCTTTTTGTAGCTGCAGCAGGAGGATCAAAGGAGATCCTGTGAGCTCAATATAGTCACAGAAAAACACGACTGGGGTCCAGAGCCTGGGGAGGGACCCTCAGCTGTCTCAGGGGAGAGGTTTGGTCATCCAGCCTTGTGCCAGCAGCACAGTCAAAGGGCGAAGAGCGAATGCTCTGCCCTGAGACTAGGCTATTCGACAGTGGAAGACAAATCATCTTCCTAACAAAATCTGAGTTACTCTCATGAGTTATTCCAGCCCTCCTCCAACGCTTCTGGTATCTTCTGAAAGTTACTCAGTCAGGCAACTGCAATCCTCTCCATGGGGGTCACCGATCAAGCCCGGAGTTCAAACACAGACTGCAGATACTGCAGGGTCAAGAGTAGGTTTAGCTTGAGAAGATGGAACCTGCCATTAATGCTTGAGCCCCTTTAAATCACAGAGGCAAAAATATATATTGTTGTGTGAAGTACAGGGTGCAGGGAAAGACAACAAATAATTGTTTCAAATGATGAAGGCAATCTTTAAGCCTGCTGAAATGGATGGAGAGATTCCCATCCAATTCCAGTGGGTCTTTGATCAAGCCCAGCTCTCCCACCTCTGTCAAGCACAGTTTACGTGAATAAAACACTCAGTCTGTCTCTCAGCTCCACCGTCAACATCAGCATGACAGTGGAAATGCATGCACCACGATTAATCACCAGGAAATCGGGATGGTGAATGTGCAATGGGAGTATTGCAAAATCTTTTTTAAACTGAAATTATTAGGTACCATGTTCTTGAACACATCCATTCTTTTGCTACCAGTTAGAATAACAGTGCATAGAGAGGGATCAAAAAAGCAAAAAAAGAGCAAAAAAGAGCTGGACTGACTGACGGATGGACAGGTATGTCACACTTCCGCTACTTCAAAAATTCAAATGACTAGTAGTAAGCACATGCCCCTGGACCAATGCCTTTGATGAGGTTTTCTGTGTACAGTGTCTGAACTGGCCACAAAGCTATTCAGGGCACGGTGGACTTCCAAACTACTTCACACTGATCGCAGAAGATGCACCATCACCAAAATTTCCCAGCACTTGAATGTGGTGTTTGTTCTGTAGCCCCAGGGGAAGGGCTGCCCACACCATAACCGTGACCACCACCCCGGCTAGAAAAGGAATTTGTCTTTATCTTCTTAAACGATGTTCAACAATGTCTCTGCGGCAAGGCCAGAGGAATGGAAAAAATCCCCCAAATAAATATGAAAGCTCACCTCAGAAGCGCTCTGGGGGATTCGGGGAACAAACACTTGGTTGTTCTCATTTTGTTCTGCTTTGGATCAGGATGACAGAACTGGATGATTTGTCCTCAAAGAAGGTAGCTACTGAGGTTTTTTATTTTTTTTTATTTGGGACTTTTATGTCCAGTCTTAAAGATTTTAACTGAAATACTGAACTTATTTTCTGTCTAGTGCTGTTATTTAGACTCCCGCCTGGTGATATTCTGAGTAATACGTGCTGAAAGAAAATTTCAGTAAAAGTTGTAATTTGAATGTTTAAGGTTATGAAATCTACAGAACTGTTGCTGTTGTACATAGCACAAAATAAACAGCTCGATTCCAGGAAACTAAAGGAGACATCTTGTGAATCGCTTTCTGAAGACGAAAAGGCTTCTGCAAAACTACTCTTTGACTTCTAAACTGGGTAGAAACCGAAGCAGCCGTCAAGACGAAACCTTTACCAGGTCAATAAAATGGCTGAATGCATACAGCCACCAGCACAACCACTCTGCAAGTGCATATTTAAGTGGCATACGTTGCTGACAGGCACATAATAAAACTATTCACAGGGATTACTAACTCGGTCTGACATTCAATAGTCACTGCAAGTTCTAAACATCTCAGCCACTTTATTAGTGACCTTTAACAAAATACTACATGCTATTAGTTGTTGCTTCATTGCTAAATTTACTTTTTTTTTTTCTCCCTTTCAATTTTTCTCCTGATGGTGTGAAACCCCAAACTTCAGGTACAACAAAACTCTACAAGCTTACACTGTTAAGTTATTTTTCTTAGTGGTTTCTAAGGTTTTTCCCAACCTTTAGAAAATTGCAAAATAAGCTCAACCGTCAACCTAAATAATCAGAGACAATAATACACTGAAAAAAAAAAAAATCAGTCCTCAGCCATTTAAAGGGGTATCAGTGACCTTCGACAACGCTGCTAAATTACCGCTGAACTGCATCTTTGGCCCAGGTACAAGTGGTCTACTTGTAATAAGACAGACACTGAGTGACTTGGTTTATATTCACAGGCTGATTTGACTGCCTGCTGGATGACAGGCCCCTCTGAGTGGGCGTGAAGGAGCTGAGCTGCTGAGTAAAATTGATATGAATAGTGGAAAAGAGATTTTAAAGTCATTTAGAAACCCCAAATACACTAAAAGGAACTTGTGCACGAGGGGGATTGCCAACGGAAAGTATATTTTTTTCTCCTTCTTGACAGGAGTCTGCAGTACCAAGGATCTCTTCATACCAAATTACTGAGATGGATGTAGACAGCATGGCAGCTGATGTCCAGACACGAGAACAATGAACAGTCTTACTCAGGTCTACCAAAAAAAATGCAATTTTAGACAGAACTTCCTCTTCATTCTTATGAAAACTGGGTTGTCACAGAGAAACTAAGTGAGCGTTTTTGTAATCTTGAAGGCTATTCTAATGTTTGACTTTTTTCAGTTTATTCTTTTCATTTTTTTTCTGTCATTTCTTGGTTTAGTTTCACACTGCAATGTAAATAAAGTCTTACCCTTACAAAATGTTTTTTCACCATATCATTTTGTTTCCTACATTCCAACATACAACCACAAGTGTTCAGCAGCACGAAATAATGCAAAACAAGATCTGCAAAACAAGAAGTCCAGACTATCACTTCCAAAGCTACTGAAAGAATTCCAGCAGACAGAAGACAAAATTAACAAGAACTTCAGCTAGGGTTGCCTACCTCATAATCGGTGCTATGGTATTTAGATACTGAACATATTTAGACATTTTCCTTCTCACTTGGAAGGTGATATTTCAACATCCCTTTGTACGACATGTTAGATCTGAAAAAATACATCAATAACTGAGATCCTAATGTACATCTGAAATGTTCTCCGGCACCCTTCCAGCCAAGTGCTGACCCACTTGGACATCACTTCCCTCAAGGATATCAAGTCTGCACACACTGCTTGGTAAAATAAGCAGAGTGTTAAAAAATCCACTGAAATCTAACCTGGTTATCTCATAACCTTCTACATCACGCTGACACATGCCAAGGAATAAGACCGGTGTGGTACGAGCAGCATCACACGCAGATGTCATTAGACCTTTGAGAAACCTGTTCCCAAGTTATTCCGGTCAAGAAGGTATAGGCAGGTGGGGTGGATCAGGCTAGAAATAAGCATGGGCTTATTTCCACCTGTGGGAACTCTGCAACTGCTCACGCTGCCTTTTACCAGTTGGGTGACACCATTTTCTCTCTGTTTGAAGCACCAGGTCGGTGTCCATAAATGTGAAGTGATGCTCAGAGATAAAGTGCTCGTAGGACCCTTTTCCTGGGGAAAAAGATCACTATGGGGCAGCCACTTAGATTCTGGCTGCCCTTTCAATCCTACCACCAAAAAGAGTAGCCTCTTGTGCTGGTACCTTCATGCTGACCTCCAGAATGGGTGGGGTAGATGCTGTATATGGCTTTTTGGTGTTTGGATGTTTAGAGCAACCTGTTGCTTCATCAGCAATATCCTGTGGCCCATCTGCATGGCTAGACTGCTCCTGTTACTTCATCAGTGAGTGCAACAGTTACCGGGAAGAGTTCACAAAAACATGGAAGTTAAGATTGCCCTGGGAAATGACATCCTTAGAGATATACAGCTTCTCCTGTGACAGTGAGATATGGGAACACCAAGTACGGTGAGATAGGCTGGAAGAGAACCGTCAGCTAAGGGTTAACACCTACATTCCCAGGACTGATGTGCACTGTCTTCTGAGTCCTCAGGTGAGCCCAGGAATTGCACAGAAGACAGGGATTTCCTCTTCAGCAGACACATAAAATGTACTTCTATGAAAGGAAAAGGGAAAAAAGGGGTGGAAAAGAAGAGCCACATGGCCGGTCTGAAAGGAAAGCATGTTTGCAACGACATTGAAACATTAGAGACATTGTTCAAGTGCAGTTCATCCTTGCAAAAATATTATCCTCGTCGTGATGCCAAGGTCGGTGAAAGTATGGGCTACTTGCCATGGAAGTGCTGGGTATTTAGGCTAGACCTGTCATGGGGCTTATTTACTCTCTGCGCCCAACGTTTCAGACACACTCAAGCGTAGTGTTCATGTCTTGGCAGGAACTTCTCATTCATGCATTTTCTCCTGGTCCCCTTTGAGGAGTCTTCCTCCGCCGACATTGCAGCGGTTGAAATTTCATTGCTTGCTGAGAAAACCGACACTGATTAATTTCATCCTACTTGCATGGAAGAGGTAAAGTATGCAGGTCTCTAGCCAGGGACAAGGAAATCCCTGCTGCTTACATGCCACATTGAATAAGCAGCCCATGGTTGAGGCCATTGGGCTTCAACAGTCTTCATTCCACCCGCAGGAAAGCAGCAATTAACCGTAGCAGCATGGGACGCAAACAGGAAGTAATGCAACACATTCACTTTTGATTACAGAATATTTTTTTTATAAGACGTAATATGCCACAAGGAAGAATTCAGCTGTAGCGTTACATTGACACCCCCCAAATTATTAAAGGAACGTGATTGAGGTTGCAAAGTTAAGCCTCAAAACCTAGGAAAAACCTAAATTAATGTTGCTCATGTAGCCTGAATGCTGTTCCTCACTGTGCGTTCGTTCCGGTACAGTCTTTAATTACATCACCGCAAACTGTTTTTCCCACAGGACCTTCACCTCATTCAACGCACAGAACGGACAGTGCTTACTTAATGAGCAGCTATTCAGCATTTCGTTTTCTCCTCTGGTTCAATGTGTGGCCCTAGACTTTATTTACTGCACAACAGTCAGTCCTGCTCTGAAGACAGAGTGATTCATTTCCCCATGGACCTTTCTGTGGCATTCTCCACCGTAGCCTTTGAATACTTCACAAGTATTCATGGATCTATTTTCACTCCACCTCTGGGAGATGAAAAGGATGTCATTAGTCCAATTTTACAGATGGGAAACTTAAACATATGAAGATTAAGGTAGAAAGTATCCACTGATCAGTGCAACTTGATTTCCTGTGTATTTTTACGCTATTCTCTCTGTTCACAACCAATCTTCCATTTGCTTCAGCTGCAGATGTTACTACTAAGACCCAGCATGAAAAATGCACAATTAAAGGCCAACTGTGAAAAACTCTAAGCGACTTGCCTGTCATCACCTAAGACCTAGTTTGACCAGAGTATATCCCTGTCCAGTTCCCTAGTGGGTTATTCAACTGCTTTGGCGATGAGACAATTTCCTTTGATGCTGCAAATCCGAGTTTAAATTTTTCACGCACCTTTTACATCATGCAATAAATGAGTCAGTCATTCTGTCCTCCTGTATTAGACAACACGGTTTCATCCCCAGAGTAACTCAGTCTTTTGAACTGACTGCACACAGGCTCCTGGGGAAGAAAACTAAGCATGCAATATATACAGAGGTATGAATTTAAGCTGCATAGGCAGCCTTAATTCAAAATCCATTTTAGGTGCTCATTGTTTTAACATGTATTTTTGCATGTTTCATTTCCTAAGTTTTAAGGAACTGGAAAACTGGAGGAAAAAGAAAATGTGCTGTGGACAAAGAGAGAAGCCCTTGCTCATTAGGAGGAGCTCACACAAAAGGCTGGGAACTTTCTACTTGGCAACTCGAAGAATGTTCTTTTATCACAGTTTTTCCTGAGCTCTTTCCTAGGTTTCCTTCGAAACAGAAACTCCGTCCTGTTGACACCCATGCTGATACCCACACCAGCAGAGCTGAAGCAGGGATGTCACTGTATCCACTTGAGCTGCTGGGAGCTGGGAAAGGAGGTGTAAACTGATGTTAGCTGATGCTCCTCAGTTCTAGGGTCTCTCTGGACCACGATTCCCCAATTTTTCTTTGTTCATAGAATAGAATCACTTGGGTTGGAAGAGACCTTCAAGATCATCGAGTCCAACCATAAACCTATGCCAAAACCACCCCAGACCATGTCCCTCAGCACCACGTCTACCTGTCATTTTAATACCTCCAGGGACGGCGATTCCACCACCTCCCTGGGCAGCCTGTTCCAATGCTTGATAACCCTTTTGGTAAAGCAGTTTTTCCTAATATCCAACCTAAACCTCCCTGGCACAACTTGAGGCCATTTCCTCTTGTCCTGTCACTTGTTACTTGGGAGAAGAGACCGACCCCCTGCTCGCTATAACCTCCTTTCAGGTTGCTGTAGAGTGATAAGGTCTCCCCTCAACCTTCTCCAGGCTGAACAATCCCAACTCTCTCAGCCGCTCCTCATAAGACGTGTTCTTTCACCTTCCCTCCGTAACTTCTTGCCATCTTTCCCAGCAGCACTGCTTCTCCATTCTAGTTCCCCTAAGATAAGCAAGTTCCCTCCACTTCTGCATTCAATCTCAATCTTTCTAGATACTGGGTCCCAAATCTCCCCCTCCATCTGATCCCAGGACTTGTCCTACACTGGCAAGCTAGATAGCATACAGCAGTACACGTGGACCAGCAGCTCTGCAACAGCTGTGTGAGTGGCCATCCTTTGGGAGACATCTGATAAGACTTTGTATCTCAGTCTGAAGTGGCCAGTTTCTTCCACCAGAGGGAAAAGCATTCAGAGATCCTCAGGATGGGATCCTTCCCTGAAATGCACCCTAGATGGCCTCTCTCTTTTTTGACTAAGAGGTGTGTAGGCAGATGAGTTGCAGTAAAATACAGTTAACCTTTGTGATCTCCCTCAGCAATATGCAATGTAACCAATCTCATCTGAAAGTGGAATAAACTGTCTTGCATTTAGCCTGACTATTTAAGGGAATGGTTATAGTGTTAACGTTAATTCACCAGTGCTCATTCCCTCAGCAGACTGATGCTGCTGCTTTGTCTTTCTGATGGATCCAGGCTCCCACTTTCAGGCTGTTGCTTTTAATTAAAAAAAAAAAAAAAAAAAAAAAGGCACAGAAAAAATACAGCATGGAAAATTTCAGGCTACATAACTCTGGCAAAATCTTATTCTTACAATGTGCAACATGAGGTAATCTTAATAATGGATGGTGCTACCCAGCCCACTAGGAACAGCAACCTTTACTCAGAAGGTCTGGCGTCGGGAGGAGCATTTCTATTATTTGGGATGTGTTACAGGGCCAGTTCTGTCCTGCCTGCTGATGCTTTAGGAGCTTGACCTGTGAGTAGATTCACTGAATTCAGAAGGCTTGACTGGAAAATTCAAAAAGGATGCTATCTTTGAGGGTTACATGGGCATCAAAACACAAGCAACTTCTTTTCCAGATATTTTTTTCAGTGTAAATAGATAAACATCAAACAGCAGAATATGAGGAAAAAGAAGAGAGACTTAATAAGATTTTTGCAATGTTTTGTATCATTTTATGATTTGTAATAATGAAGCATCTCCATTTGCTTATCAGGGATTAATATTATCTTACTTTCCTTGAACTCCATTTAGTTCTCACATTATGCATATTCCGCTTGAGCTCTCTCTTCTCTCAATATTTCTGGCACAAATACGAGCCTCTTTGGTAAGGACTCATAAGGTAATGAATGTCTGGACAGGCTAAGTAATGAAAGGCCATTTGGGGCCGAACCATTGACCACAGCTTTAACTTGCCAGGGAGGATAAAACATAAAATGTAAATTAGGTACTAATAACCCATTTTCCTTGTAAATCCTTGATACAGATACGCAGCATGAAGTACAGATTATGTTTTGAGAGAGATTTTGGAATAATTTCCAGTTACAAATATTGTATGGGACCTTGTGTTGTGGCCTCAGAAGAGACTGAATTGTGAGTTGTTACTGCAGCCCTTGAACCCACTTCAGTCAATGGAAAGTTTCATTGGCACCTGGATTTGTTGCTTTGGGTAGCTGCCTAGCTACCAGCAAAACCCAGCACATAATACTGTCATCAGGGAAAGAGGAATGTGCAGTCCAGCAAGCAAGACATGCATGGAAAAGTACATTTCTCCCAGCATGTTTTGCAATCTCCACGCTATTCCCTCCCCATCTTCCTTTCCACTGATCTCATCTGTGGAGATGAAGTTAAGAAGAAAATGTAGGAAGTAGCGCTTGCAGGGCAAGATCATTTTTACTGCCTGTTGTGTGACCAACACCAGCCTCAACATAGCTTTGACCCTCTTCATGGGGCCATCCCCTTGCAAAAAACAGACGTTCAGCTCTACTGTTTGTCAGCCAAGGGATATGAAGGCAACTTGAGGTTGGTTGGCTGTGCTTAATTCACACAATGAATTTGGTATTAAAGCTATGGTGTTGCATTCTGCTAGTAACAGTGTGCACTAAACTGATGGGAAACAGTTACATGTTACGCAAGTTACAACTCAATATTTCTGCTGTGTTGTTTTCAGAACATATATAAAGATGTGTTCTTCATGTGTGAAGCCTCCAACTACATTATCTAAGAAGGTTGGAGTCTTCAGTTTCCCCCTTAGAAACTCATGGGTTTGTTCTGTTCACTGCACCCCAACTATGAGGAAATTACGAGTTTTCATTTTCTCACCTGGGCCCAGGACTATCTAAAAATATAACCTGTGGAAGTAGCTTCTTGAATTAATTATGCTGTAGGTAAAAATAAACTTGAAATATAAAATGTCATGCCCACGAACTTGGCCTTAATGAGATCTATAACTGCCTCTGCTCTCCATGGCACACATCTCTTTTATGCGACACACAAAATTTTGCTACCTTTCAACAGGTTGGTATGCCTGACACGGCCGATCCAAGCCACTGTTCTACAGCGCAGTAATTTCTACCATTCTTTGCACTTAGAAGATAAGATAATTTGATCAATAGTTTTAAAAATGAAATGAATACCTGGGTTTGGCCTTCTAAGTGGGAAATGTGTCAGCAAAGCAGACTCTGTGGAGGAAGAAGTCTGTAATTCATGAAGGTATAATTTGGGTTATCTGTGAGCCTTAAGAAGGAAACGCCAGTGGGAATACTCAAGAACTTCTACGTACGGATTTTAATATTGCAAGGAGCGTGAGCAGTGGGTACCCCACTCAGCCTCTTTACGAGGTGAAATCAGTGGTTACTTCACTGATCTAAGACTTCAAGAGAAGAGAGGAGCAGACCTCTGCTCCATCCTTGCAGAATTGCTGTGCTGGAATAGAGATCTGAGTGACCTATCTCCCACAGGACCAAAGCAGGGAAAGCGAAATCCTGCCTCCTCATTCACTCTTCCTGTTATTAATTTGTAACATTATTACTAATAAAGATTATTTTACCGTGCTAATGGCTAATCATGGCACAGGATCAAGATCATATATGGGGGGGGAGTACGGTGCTAGGCACTGAATAAACACAGAAAAACAAGGCAGTCCTGCCCCGGTGAGTGGAAAGGTTTAGAGAATACGAATAACTATTCATTGCTTTTGGACGCCTGTCAGAGACACCTTCCAAGTCTTCTCAGGTTCAACTGCTACTATTGATGTAGCAAAAGAGAATCATGATTTATTCACGTAAAGGAGGAAACTCCCTAAAAACACACGTTCTGGCAAAACAGAAACAGACTGAACAAGCCTCTTGAAGAAACATGCATTTGGGAAACTGCCCTGATTTAAAAGATACGGTTTTTATCCTTCACCCATTACATGGACCCATGGCATGGCAGCGTGGAGATACATCATGTGATAATTCAGGGACACTAACGCTGTAGAAAAATTAATGATACTGCAAGAGTAAGCAAATAAACCTTGAGATTACAAAGAAAAGAAAAATAAATTCACAAGGTCTGGTGCAAGCTATCATTATTTAAGTGAATCATGAATTCATGGTCCTCAGAGGAGAGCTGATGTGCCTCCCCATAAAGCAGATCTTAGGGGCATATTCATTACTAGCAAAGGACAAGCACCACAATTTGCTCTCATATAATGATCCAACAGAGGCATTTAAGTGAGCAGAATACAAACACCCAGGCTGGAATTCGCCCAGGACACTACATTTAACATCCTACTCTTATTAAGAAGTGCCATATATACGGCCATGTCCAAGCAGAGCAGACACAAGCCTAAGTAAAAGATCTCATCTCACAGTCCCCCACACCACAAACTACATAGACCAGAATTCACAGTCCCGGGCAACAGCAAGTGTTGAGTTGACCCTGGCTGCCAAATGTGGTATAGCCCTTGGAGAACATTTGTTGTGGATGAAAGCAAGAGTATTTTGCCTTAGAGGGTCCCAGGTATGTCCCACAGAAAAAAAAAAAAATTGTCTGCAAAAGGTCTGTCTTCCTCCCTGTTCTGTTGGTCAGCTTCCCTTGTGCGTACCATCATGCTCCCAAATTAACTCCCTCATAATGTGACGACAGCCTCCCCATTTTTTGGATGCCAGACTTTAAATGAAAGGAAATCAGAGTGTTTGGAAGGTTGTCACCTTATACTCTGCCAAAGACCAGGAGAATTTTCTTTCCTTTTTTTTTAAGAGCCGCCAAACCACTTTTGAAACACATAGTCAACATGGTGAGTATGGCTGACTCGCCTTAANAGTATGGCTGACTCGACTTAAAACAAAACAAAACAAAACAAAACAAAACAAAACAAAACAAAACAAAACAAAACAAAACAAAACACATTTACTGAATTTCATAATTGTCTATTATTTTTCCTTTTTCTACCCACCCTTTTTTTCTGCTGTCTTTCTGTACTGCCACTTTACATGCTCAGGCCATACTATTTCTGTCCTTGTCTATCTATCTGCCTCTCTATCTTTACTTTTCTTGCACGCTACTCCTAACCTAACCTAACCTAACCTAACCTAACCTAACCTAACCTAGCCTAACCTAGCCTAGCCTAGCCTAGCCTAACCTCTCCTCTTTCTTCCTTTGCTCATAGGTCCTTTTCATATTTTCTATTCAAATAGGAATACAGGTTGGCTCCTTCCAACCTCAAAGTTGTGATACTAGTGTGCCTTATGGCAATTCAACAACCAAAAGAGAGATAACACGGTATTTAAGAAGATAAAAATTGAATGTCAGACTCATCATGGTATTTACTTCAATTTTTTTGGTCTAATTCCATTGAATTCATCAGAGTTACAATGACTGGAAAAATGTGATAACTGAACAGGCTTTGGGGCTTTCACTTATTCTGTGTGACCTCTGTTATTCCAGACAGAACCCCACAGGCATTTGCAAACCAGAGTAGACATGCTTTGTGTGTGCCTGTTTTTACTCATTCCACAATATTCCCATCCTGTTCTATCTATAAACTCACAGGGACTAGCCAAACTGTTTATTTTCCATTGATAACCGTTGAAGGACTCTAACAAGAATTCTATTGCTATTCTGAATGTCACTATCTGAAATTAGCTGTAAATCTCTTGTGCTGCTTAAGCTCAAGGAAGTTCACTGATCTTGAAGTTTGGTATCTAGACAAAAATCTTCCTTAAATAGCCCATCCACAGATAGAAGATAAACAGAAAGGAAGTAGACCTTGCAGAAATTACTTCAAGACACTCTGCAGGCAAGGTCAGTGACTCTGCCATATCATTGACTTATTTAATACTTCTAATTCTCAGAAGAATATTAAAATATTAATCATTGCAATCATAGTGAAGCATTTAGTAGAAAGGAGTCCTTTAACTTCTGTCTGCCATAGCTCATAGCAACACTGGTAGCCAAACAGATGTAGCACTATATTGTACAAGGGAATGTCCAATTTATCAGTGAGGTTGGAATGGAAAACATTAAGAGCATCTGGACACACTATTCCACATCTGCTGAGGTTAGACTGTGGAATTGTACCTAATGGAGAAACCCATAAGAAATATATCACTTTCTTGTAAGTATTAGCAATCTACTTTTAAATCTACTATTAGAAACACGTTGGCTGTATAACTAATTTGTTACTGTTGAGAGCAACACCAAATTTAGACTGTTACTACTCATAGGCTTGCCAGGGCCCTCCAGAGTCAGTAAGCCCAGGCCCCAGTTATTTCAGGCTACCATTATCAGCAGACACCTCAGAAGAATTAAAAATGGAACTAAATTCTCTTGGTATGCTTCTCTATTAGACACGATAACATCAAACAGCAGTTTCAACAAATACGCTACTTATAAGGATTAAATAACAACAGAAGAGGTAGTGAGATTTTGTGTAGATGGAAGAAATGTCTAATACCCACTATGACCAGTGGCTTGGAAAATAAAAATATCTGAATCATGGAGTAAGAATTGAAGGCACCAAAGTGTATCGAACCTATGTATCCAACACCCTTAATGTTGGGTTAACTGGTCCTTGGAGAAAGGAAGAAAAATTGTCGTATCATGAAGTTAATTATTTTATAGTGTTCATTCCTGCATGATGCATCGGTTTTGCAATGGGGTGTTAGGAAGCAAAAAACAGCTGAAGTGTTATCAACACTCCAACTGCTTTCTGTCATATACTGAATTAGCAAACAAAATGTGTTTGAAAAGGCTGTCAGTAAAGCAAAACCAGAAAGCAACAACGGACAAGGTTAGACGCTGGTCAGCACCCTACAGTCATTCAGGATGCATGTAGACACATTCTACACCATTCATATTTAGGTATCAAAATATTTTGCTTCTTCAAGCAAAGTTAAGTAGGTTAACCACTTAGAGAAAACTAGGATTCTAACCATAAGCTTCAATCAGTACAAAAGACTCTGTAAAGAAAGGTGGTGGAGACTATTTCCAGAACACTCTTCAAGAGTGCTTCATATCTGGCTGCTGCTAGCTGACCAAAAAGATTATGGAGAGCTAGCTTCAGAAGTCAAACATAAGTAAAACATTTAAATATGCATTTACATTTTCATTTATTTAAAGTGAGGAACAGAAAAGTTGTATGTAGTAAACTCTTGGGTTTCCTGATACGCATTCAAGGAAAAAAAATCATTAATGTGACTACATCTAATTGCTGCCACTGCATTCATCACTAGTTGCCCTCACAGTCCATCAGACAAACAGGGAATTAAGATGACAATTCATGACGTGGCTACCGCTGAATGCTGCAGTTTAGTTAAGACACCTTAAAATACGTTCCAAGATACTCCAAGAATTCATACAAAGTTCATTGATTTCATTGTTCATAATTTCAGGCTGTACTCAGAGGGTCCCAAAGACTTCTAAAAGCTCAGTAAGCAAGGCCAAGACCTTGCTCACCTAGCTTTAAATTTCCCAAGTACATATCCACATTTCAGTTGGAATATATCTGGGTTCCTTGAGTCAAGGGAAGGTAAGAAACCACTGATTACAAACTCTGAGCTTATTAGTTACCACAGTTAAGACAGAGACCACTTTTTACCAGCCCACTTACACTGAAGGCATTGACTTCATTTTTGGATCCCATGATTCTCGGTGTCTATGAGTAGTTGGCAGCTGAGTTCTGGGTAAGAGAAGCAATTTCAAAGAGCTACAGTAGGTCATTAATAATAAGAAATGCCTGAAACGAAGTCTTAAAATAGCCTTTCTCTAAAATTAATAGGAGCATAAGTTACACTCGCTGCAAATTAGAGACCAGGAGGTCTAAGTAAGATCTACTTTGTAGAACTCTATTTTAAGTAGAATAGGTTGACACTATGGAATGACAGTGCAAGTGCACTTTGACATAGCAAATGCCTACGAGGCTGACCCAGCCGCAATGGGCAACGGCATGAAACACCATGGCATGTTCATCCTCAGTTTGGGTGAAACCCCCCAGAAACATTAGTTGTTCCTGCTACTTCTCAATGAGCCTCTGCTGCCACTCTTTCCTGGCTGTTCCCATGCACACCGCATTAAACCACCTCCAGTTACACCTGTAATTCAGGGACTGCTTGGGAAGAGCTCTGGACAAATGGCTTCTCTTTACCCAACCAAGAGCTCATGAGAGCTTCCACCAGTACAAAACCAGAGTGCCTGTCGTGGTGCTGGTTTTGTTCTTGATTTGGTTTTGCCTTTTGATGAAGTGTTTCCATAGTGGCATTAATTTTTTACTACTCATCTCAGCCTTATGCTGCCCAAGCGATTACAGTTTTTGTATGCACTTTCCATTGCCTTGAATTAGAGCATGATCTGTTACCACGGCCATAGCTCTGTCGTTCTCAGACTCTTTAACCCCGATCTGGTTGATTCTAGGTCTGAATACGACTCCGAGGCCACATTCCTTGTGTTGACTGATAACCTCCTTCAGGCCACAGATAACTATTTGTCCACAGCAGTCCTTTCGGATAGGTCAGCTATATTTATTACAGCACATTGACCACATGGCCTTCCCCTTTTTCAGCAACAGAAGCTGCAGAGCAATGCCAAGCACCGATCCTCTGACCCCAGGGACTTCCATGGGAGAGCCATGTCATTCCTAACTCTCTTTCACGTTTAGAGCTCTGATGGGACAGAAGGTTCATCACATCTGAGCAACACTGGACATGCTCCAGGGCAGCTGAGTGACAGGCCAATCCAGGAAAATTCAGGGACATAACTAGAGCTTATAAGCTTGGGGTGAGAAATAAAACTGATTTACTTAAACATAATGAAAAAGCCAGCAATTATGAGAGGTCAGACTGAGGGGGGCTGTTTTGTCACTCAGGTTCAGGGCTGGGTTGGATTTGCCAAGTGGTGTTCTCCTTATGATTGATGAGAAAACTGTGGGCTCTCTACGGTGATTCAGGCTTCTGCTGGCTTCCCGCACGTCGTCCCCCCTTTCAAATGACTGAGAGCAGCACGACGCTTTTCAATGGATTTTTCTTCCCGGGTGCCCTGTTCAAGAACTGTGCTGCACAGGGTCCCCGTGACTGTCATTAGCTAGCAGTTGAGTGGAAAACACCGAGCCATAACAACCTAAATACCAGACATCTGCCTTCTCCGTGCCCCAGGCCATGTCACTTGCAATCACTTGAAGAGCTCCGTATCAGCTCAGCGGTGTGGGCTGGAGAGCAGCCCGAACTGCAAAGGCTTCTGGTGGATGGGTTGTCTCCTCTGGAATGCACTTCCCCACTTCAGCTCCAACAGCCTGGATTTCGTGCCCTCCAGGTCATCCTGTAGGGTCCATCTGCTTTCCCAGGCTCTCAAGGGGGAGGAGAAATTTGGGAAATTGTAAGTCTACTATAGGAAATACTTAGTCGTAGCACAGCAGGAAGAGCTTGTGCCTCGAGACATTGACTCAGTGGGTAGAAATTGTACTGATATGGAGTAAATCTGCCCAGAAAGCAGAAGGGGGAACTGCTACTGCGTTGAAGAAACAAACACTTATTGACTGTGGCACATAAGATAGAGGATTTTTATAACCTGATAAGTAAAGTTGCCCTGATTAAGGTTTTAAAGTCTATAAATAATAATAAAAAAAAAAAAACAAAAGAGAGAGAACTAGCAGGAAACATAGATCTTACAGTCGTAAAAGAGGGGTATGAGGGGGAGAGGGGGAGAAAAAATTCCATTAAGAGATTGTTCCAAGAGCCCACTTAAAATATTTAACACTGATCCCTTTGCCTTCTAGCTCCTTAAAAGACATCACCTCTTACATCATGCCATTCAAAACGAATTATGCTTTCAATTTTCCTTTTTTTCCTGCTACACTCATACTAAAGTAATGTAAGCTGGAAAGAATCCAGCAAAAGCAACTCATCTTGCTGTATGCTGGGAATGGTTTTATTCAGATGGCTTTAATGCTGAAGACAAAGGTCAGTAATTTACCCCAAACAAAGCACTGGAATTTAATCTTTCCTCTGCTTGTGAGCAGCATGCTTCCACGGCCTTCACAGCCTTCTTCAATTACATTCCTACTGGAAAGTAGGGCTTTAAAAAACCTCTATAAAGGCTGTTCAGTTTTTTTTCCTGAGAGACTTGAAGCTGTGAATACTGTATTAGGGAGCTGCCAAGTTATCTGCCACCATTCTACCTCTTTCAGAGACACTCGTTTAATTAACGCATTCCACGAGCTGTAGGACTCCTCGCAGCTGAGGGTTTCTTCTGCTCCGATGCACGACCATCCTGGAGGATGAGGGCATGGATGGTTTGTGTCAAACCTTGCAGCCCCCTGCCCAGCCTTGCCTCGCAGACGGACTGCGCAGCCCGGAGATGCATCTCCGAGCAACACACGAAACCGACAAACCATGCTTTGAAACTGGGAAGGAAGGGGAAGACAGCTGGAAAAGTGCGTTATTTAAAATGCTGTAGGATGAGAAACAGATGCTGGCATGGCATTTGTGGAGTTGCAAGTTACACAGCTTATGCGGGCAGTCGGCAAGCAAAACCGGTATCAGACCCACAGCTATGCAAAACCCACCGCCACAACTGGCATCCAGGCTGGCCGAGCCAGCCAAGAGCGAGCAACCACGGGCGCTGGAATATTCTCTCTTTTGCCATGGTACCTCCATCCTGGAAGGGACCAGAGCAGAGCGGGGGAAATCAGACTGCACCTGCCCAGGAGACAAACACAGCATTTCCCTTTCAAGGGCTATCTGTGTGTTACCTGTCACCAGGACTTAAATTCCCTTAAACAAAGGGAATAAAGGGAGGAAGAAAATCAAAGAGGAGTATTTGCTTTCTAATTCAGGACTTGATGATCCATCCCTCACAGGCAAAGCCTCCAGTTGAACTCCCAGTGCCTTCTCTGCTCTGAGGCAGTCAAAGGAAAGGGTTTCTGATCCCTCCCCAACGCATGTTGTAAGTGGGTGAGCTGGCAGCAAGATGAGATTCCCTTCCTTATTGCTGCCTACCAAAAAGGGAAACCCTGGAAAACTGCCAGATCTGGCGACTTGTTAGGGAAATACTAGTTTGCTGATGGGAGGAAAAAAAAAAAAAAAGGACGAGGCAGAATTCCACATAATTCTGCCAGCTAAAACATTGTTTTGACTTGCATCAGTAGAAGGAAGCTACCAGCTAATGTATACAAAGGATAAAGGGTTTTTGGGAGATGTGATTTAGCATCATTACTCCCTAGCAACTAGTGAGACAGAAGGCTAAAATCTCTGGGGTTTAGGAAGAAACCATAATCTCTCCCTGGGGACGGAGAAGGACAGGTTTTCAACTGGTCTCATCTCATATGAGAAAAGAAAAAATGAAGGAATATCCTACCTATGCAATGAGCTCCAGTGAGCAATTATGGAGCTCTTCATAGATTTCAAGCAGTCTATAGGTGCTTACTAGTAACTGATTGTGGGTGATGGTTACTTTCCATGTAGTTCAACGGTGCTATTGAGAATCAAATCCTATCCCTTTTTTTTGAACCAGGATGGCAGGTCTCCATCAGAGCTCCTTTAGGATTTGGAACAGAGGCCAGTGCCAGAAAACTTGCGAAAACCACAGGACTACAGGGTGGATCCATGTCTTCCCTCTCTCTGTGCTGGCCCTGTCGTAATCCCAGTCTGTGCTAATGCACGAAGCCCATTGCAGCACGCAGTGGGAGTAACCACAACCTTGTGTGACCTTTGCGTTGGCAGCTCCTCTGCAGAGTTTGAAACTTTGCATTGCCGCCTTCCACTCCTTAGGATCCTACCTAAACAAGTTGATTTTTAACTCATAAGAAAGGCTCTGGCCCCCGAGGAGACTTTGAAGTAGATTCTAAAAAAGACATTAGCCCTAGTCATAGGACTAGGGGTTGTCCATGGCAAAGAACAGGGAGAAAAGGCTGTAATTCTCCCTCGCAGCTCTGACCACTGATTCATAGTCACACTGGCATAGACAATACTGGCATAGACAATATTTTTAGAAGGGTGTGGTTTTTTTTTTCCATAGAAGATAATGAGGTTATGGCGCCCCACGGACACCCACAGTCTCCTGGGCAGGGATGAAAGCAGTCTCAGAAGCGAAGAGTCTCTACCTTGGAGGAAGAAAGCCTCCATGGAGCTAAGGACAGTCATTAGGTCCACTCCCAACACAAGGGCTGCTTAATAGCTGCTCTTTTCGTGCTGGCTTTTTTCTCCTCTGCCAAGCAGTACAAGCCTCAGGAATACACCCACTGACTATGCAAAGGGGATGTGGCCTTATTTACTTACTGAGTTTCCCCTCCAACCCACCGGCTCTCCCATCTTCCATTCTCCCTTCTCCTTGGGCATAGACTTGGGGCACACAGAGGCCTCTAGGAGCCAACAGTGCTGTCCTGTTCCGACCCCAGGGCCAGGTTAGCTTCCTCCCATGCGGGGCCCAACCTGTCACCGGGACAGAAGATATCCCACCTAGTTATTCATGCTCAGGCTGAGCAGGTTCAGCCAAAGAGATCTGAAAAGGATCTTACTTGAAGTGGCATGGTTGCTGGTTGGCTTTGGCTGTTGGAGAGTTGATCAGCATGAATATGTCATATTTTGCTACATTAAATCGAATATTCCATGCTATTCAGTAAGTTCCCCACCACAGGTTTCTCTCTTTTGTGTTTTAGAGTCTGTATCGTACCTTGGCAGGGTGTCCTTGCTTACTTCTTAGACCTCACTTGAGGCTCGGTGTGTTGAAGTCACTGCTCACGAGACAAACTATACCTATGCTGAAAGGTCAAATGTGATGAAAGTGATACGCAAATGCTGCATATTGTTTGTTTGGACTGATTAGAATATTTCTGAAGTGACTTACACCAAATTCTTCCTGCGCTCAAAACCATTTTTTCTCCATAACCCATGTTTACAAATGCCAAAAATATTTTGAACCAGGAGTTATGAAAGCCTGAAAGCACTTACTTATAGAGGGCTGTTTCAACACTGTAAATACTTATATGTAGTCGAGCCAGGTCCTGTTGCTCCTGAGAACAGCCTTCACCAATCTCTAAACACTGCCTTGTCCTAACTTGTCCAAGCGAGAGCTCAAAAAATCAACGTGATGTGAAGAGACCCTCAAGGTCTGTGCAAATACAATGCTGGTGCAGGGCAGGAGGATGGTAGGGCAACGGAGCTGGTGAGGGGTCTAGAGAACAAGTCTTATGAGGAGTGACTGAGAGAGTTGGGATTGTTTAGCCTGGAGAAGGTTGAGGGGAAACCTTATCACTCTACAGCTACTTGAAAGGAGGTTATAGCCAGGTGGGGGTCAATCTCTTCTCCCAAGTAACAAGCGACAGGACAAGAGGAAATGGCCTCAAGTTGTGCCAGGGGAGGTTTAGGTTGGATATAAGGAAAAACCTCTTTACCGAAAGGGTTAACAAGCATTGGAACAGGCTGCCCAGGGAGGTGGTGGAATCGCGGTCCCTGGAGGTATTTAAAAGACAGGTAGACGTGGTGCTGAGGGACATGGTTTAGGGGTGGTTTTGGCAGTGTAGGTTTATTGTTGGACTCGATGATCTTGAAGGTCTCTTCCAACCCAAGGGATTCTATGATTCTATGAATCTGGGAGGTGACTTGTAACTTGGTAACTTTGCACAGATTGTATTTTTATAGGTCATTTAATACCATAGAGACTTCCCATCTCTTGGAATTAATCAATTATTCTTCTGGAAAGGTAAAAACCTTCACATTTTTCTTAATATACTAAATTTAATTTTTACTTAAATGTCTTGGTCCATAACATATTTTTTAAGAGTCTAAGAGTTCAGACTTTTTGTTGAGCCATTTTCATACTGAACTCTACCAATTTCAGGACAACAGGGAATTCTTCAACAAGATCAAATAGCAATCTACCTTCTTCCTCAAACTCAGGAGATTTTTCAGAGTTTGCATTATACCATCTTGCTCTATAACTTTATTTCCCTTCCCTTCCCTACATTGGACTTTCACTCACCCTTTCCATTACTTCAGCTAACAGACAACAGTTTAGGCTAGAGAGTTTATTTTACTTGTCTTAGAATTCCCTGGCAATGATTTAGCATGGTAAAAATGTGATTAATAAGTAAATAAAAGTACTGGCATAACCAGGAACTCCATTCAGAAATGGTCTCATAACTCCTGCTTCGACCCTGCCAAGTGGGGGTTCTATTTCAACATCAATATTTAGCAGAATTCATGGCCAGGCCCCAATTTCTGATCTACAGAGCACAGAGAAATATTTCCAATTATCACCTCCAAAGTGTTTTCAAAGGAGCGTATAGTGATTACCTGAAAAATAAATTGAATCTCTCAATGACTTCAGGGATTCAGCCAAACCACCAAAAATCAGGCTTTTAACATTCCCCGTGAGAATTCCCCCATGCTAAGTCTCAAAACCAGAATTAAAAGGTATGTGTGGGATTACCCTAAAAGCTCTCAACCTCTCCTTTCCTCAAAAGCCAGAAACGAAGGGCACTAGGATAATAATGCACCAGATTTGCACTAAGGCACTTCATCTGGAGTCTCGCCTCAAACACAGATTTACAAGGAGTATGCATTTTGTTAACCCATAAAATAATTTGCAGTGCCTTATATTATATTTCAAACTGAAACATTGTATTTACATTCATTTTATTGTCCATTTGCACTGTCAGGAAAAAATAACGAAACCAGTGGAACTGAAGTGCACAGATCAAGGACCTTTACAACAAAGGAAAAAAGTACACCTCGTGCCAAAGCAGTACACTTCGTGGCAAAGAGTGCTTCAGTAAAAGAAGTGCTACACAGACAGAAATAAAATTGAAAAAAGAAGTACAGGAATGCTTTTGTATTTTGCAGATATTCAAAATAGCACATATATGTAAAAAATGGGAATGTCCCTTCGCTCAAAATATTTTACTTTAGGGGACTTTCATATAAATAAAGACTGACACTTATATTCTGCTTTTAAGTAAAGAATAGGATGCTGCTTTTTCTCCTGTCCCTCTTCCACCAAGGAAGGGCATGGAAGGAGGAAATAAAAGAAACAAATGTCAGGTTTCAGGTTTTAACCAGAATAGTAACTCAGCTTTTCTAGTGTACAAATTTAATTCAAAAAGCCATTTTTTTGTTACAAAATGTTTCAACCAAGGGCTCGGTCTCTTATGTTCATCTACACTGGCATGCAGCATTTCAGTGTGCCATACTTCGAGCATGAGTGTTTCTAGCAAAGCCTAAAACAAAGCCCAGCCACAATCCTAGAGGCCTCTGTAACAACTAGCAGAAGCCAAGGCAAAATGCTGCCTCCTCTACCAACTACTCCAAATGAGTTATTTTCCTCGACAAGCATTAACTTAGATTAGCCCCATCCCTCCCTAAAAACCTGAATGCATCCCCAAACGCGAGGATTTCAGGCTGCTCATCCCCCGAGTGCACTTCACAGCATCCCTGGTGTATCTTTTCTCTCTTTTTTCCCTCCCCACAGTTCTCTTCTTGTGTTACAAGAGGGCTCCTGTAAAATTTAATTTAAGGGGACCTTTCTCAGTGACCCCAGCGGAGCTGAACAGAGTCAACCAAACCAGAAGCTTGCTCTACCCTGCCACTGTCTTCTCATCACTACCAGCAGCAAAGTTTTTCAGTGAGTTCAGCAGGGAGAAGAGTAAGATTTTATCATAAATGTAGCCCCACCTCTCATTCCCCATATCCAGCAAATGCTAAATTGGTTTTAAAATAAATTTCCTCTAACAACCAAGTACTACTATTTAACAGGACCCGTGAGCACTTCTATAGCATTTTACAATTCCAAATCACTGCATAAGTATTAATTAGCCTTAATGACTCATATTACCTAATAAGATAATGAAAAACCCTGCAGCTCACAATATCTACTATTTTCAGTGAGAGATGAAATGGATCTTTTAAAAGGATATATTCTCTTCTAATTCCTTTTCTGTATATCCCGTAATAACTTCTGGCAATAATTCAAAGTGTGTCACGGGATATTTTTGTTTCTTCTTAATTTGCAAAGACTAATTTATTGCACCAAATAGAGTCTTTTGCCACAAAATAAAAATACAGAGGGTTAGTGCTAACATTTCTTCCTTAGGAGGCTTTCTATTGAATGGTGACTGGTGTGGACTCGCTGTCTGGTAAGGAGATGTGGATTTGCTGCCTGTTCTTTACGGAGAATAGGAACGTCTTTCTTGGTTTCTGTCTGGGTTGCCACTGCCAAGGTAATACTTGATGGATTAAGTCTTGTGAAATAAATTGTGTAAATAGAATGTGGGCTGAGATCATTTCAACTCATTTCCCCTGTGTCCCCTTCCCGTCCTGGAAGTTGTCAAGTACAAGCAGGCTGCAAGCAGCCTGTTCTCCCAGTGTTAGTCTTGAGTCTCACTAGATGCATAAACCAGCTTGTTTTTCACATACTTTCAGTGATGGCATTAAAAAAAAAAAAAAGCAAGCAAAAAACCCAAACCCTTCTCAATTCCACCCATCGGCTATAAACTGGATACAGCTAATCTTGCAAGGGCACCAAACATCGCTCTGTTTGTCCATCATTAGAGCCCTAGAAACCTATGTTTATGATAGAATTATAGTAGAATCTGAAGGACTTTAAAGAAAAAAACTGAACCAACTGTGGGTTTGTAAACAAACAATATGGTTTTGACGTCAGCCGTATCATTTCATGTGCTGGAACAGTTTCTCTCATGCGGCCAGTTCCTGCCCCTGAAGACTATCTAATTTAATTTAGATGTATTCATGATATGGGACAGCACGTCAAATCCAAGAAACTACAGGGTACTGCTGAGGGCAAGGTCTATGCCGGAAAGATTGCTGTACTTCGAAGGAGCAACAGAGACCTTTAGGCTCAAGGAAGAAAGGGGAAAGTTCTGTCTACTGTAGAAGAAAGAAAAAAAAGGAAGTGAGAGGGAAGGGAAATGTACAGAGTGGGGACTGTCAAGGGGAAGGACTTTGATTCTTCTTTAGAAATAAATCAGTTTGAGGGTTTTTTCCTGCATTAATCTTATCCAAAAAAATCTGCACAACTTTTTCCAGAGCAATAAATCCTCTCCGCAGCTTTCGGTAGTTCTTCTGATTTTGCTTTCAGTCCTTCTTGGGTTCCTCTCTCTCTCTGTGCTCCTTCTGCACTCGCCCCGCAGACAACTGCCACGGAGGACAACTCACCCAGGGTGATTTTCTCTTTGGTACGGCTCCAGCATGAACGGGACTACCCACACCACAGCCCTGCAGCTAGCCCCTGAGGGTTGCCCCCCAAGGAGCCCGGCTCCGTCCCCTGCGCACAGGCAGCCCGGGCTGCTCCCAAACACTGCCGGCAGGAGCTCACGCTTGGGTGACACCGCCAGCCAGAACACCAGCAAGACATCACTTTGCTATTGCTGAGAGCGACTGAAATCTATCTTATGCTGCAGTTAGCTAAGGGCACCGATGTGGCAAAATTTATTTTCATACAGAGAACAATTCTGATTGCTGAAAAAAAAAAACAAACCATCTATTGCCAACTGAATTTAAAGGGAATCCCTGTTTGGATAAAAAATTATTTGTGAGCCTATGCGTTTATCAGCTTAGGCCTTAAATGATACGAATTTCTCTGGAAACGTTTCAAGCAACAATATAACAATGACACAGTATGTTGTCTTGTTTGTTTTTTTTTTTTAACTATATAGTATTTTCTACTCCACTGATTCCAGTTCCCCAGGCTTGCAGAAAACCCAGTGCCTCCCAGAGGTGTTGTAGAGCTCCATGCTGGGTACTCGGCTCTGGCTCTACGCACACACACACACTACCAGCATCTTCCTGACACAGCTACCAACATGCCTACATATTTGGAAAGGGAACAGGAGACAATTCCCCTTTCTGTTATTTCATGCCACGAAATCCTGACTACTTGTTGAAAAACTATTTCCCATAAAAATGCATGGGTTTTTTTCCAAGAAAAGCTGATGCTTTCTACAAAACAAATTAAAAAAAAATCTCAAAAATGCAAACTCTAGCTTTAGCCAAAAAACATGTGAGCAGCCTTAGGTATAGTATACTGATACTATTGGACAATCACCGAAGTTATAACCAGTTGTGCTTGGTTATTTACAGTGGAAGGTAAGCTGCAATTCTTGCCTTTGATCTATTTGTTGGCTTCAGGATTACATTTCTAAACCTTGCTTTTTAATCACTGTAAACATCAGAGCTGAAGAATTTGGTGGAGAGAAAATTGGCTACTTCTTTGTGGTTTTGATCAGGCCAGGCTTGTGATGCCTTCTCTTTTCCAGTTTCAGTGCCCGAGCTTTACGAGTGACACCACCCCGCAGCCTCAGGTTCTGGGATCCGCACACGCACTGTGGTTCTGTGCCTACATCTCCATTCCCCGCACGGATACCCGCCCCGGGTCTGACACCGTCCCCACAGGCTGCCACACAGACACGTAATCCCGCGATGAACATCGATAATGCCACATCGTCGCTCGATCTGTCAGAGGCAGCTTGCCTGGCGAGTAAGACTGGAAACTCACACTTTTCCTTTTCCAAGGGTCCCTCACCCATGCGTTTATCTTGGCAGTGCTGGCAAGCCCCTGAAGCCAAGGCACCTGAGAATTGCTGGTGGGAATCCATGAAAGGTGTCCCAGCACCGTGGAGCAGAGCAGAGGTGCCCAAGCTACCTTTAGACAAGATAACCGGGGTATAGTAGCAGTCTTTCTGCCACAGGATGGAGCTCAGTGCAGGCTGCAAAGCATTTCTAGGACGCTGGATAAATACTCAAGCATCCCTCTGTCACTGATGTCCATACTGTTGCTATCAGAGCCCATGCTGGTGGCTCAAAAAAGGTCATTTAGGTAGGTCTGAATCCCACTGCAGAGCCTGCACCATCAATATGCCTCCAGCTAGATAAATTCCAAAGTGATTGAAAAAAAAAATCAGGTAGGTGAAGGTCTTGATCACGTCTGAAAAAGTACAATGCAAAAAAAGTGGGGGGAAAAAAGAGCCAGCGTTTGTAAAAAGTGAGCATGTGAACTCTGTGGCTTCGATTTTGTCCCACTTACTCTGTTCGCCATCTCTACAAAGCTTTTCTCACACAGAAGTGTATTTTTAACAATGCTGAAAAGAACCTGCCAGAATTGAAAGCTCACACTACTTTTACCCTGGATAAATGGGACGCAAATGTCATGTAAGAGGTTAAACGGCACAGGGAGGACTTTTTTTCTCTTTTTAAACCAAGCTTGGCAAAATTAGTATTAATGGGGCTGATCTTTCTGACTGTGAAATCTCACTGAATATGAATATTTAATGAGAGAAATTATCAGAGTTCTCCTTCTACCCGAGTACAATGCACAACCAGAAACTGCTTTACTGAAGGAGTTAAAGTTTTCTGCAATAATGCAACAAATCACTCTATGCAACAAACAGCACATTCTGTGGCAGTTTCCCCACAAACTTCAATCTATGGGGAAAAAAAAATCTTGATTTATTATATAGCATTTGGACAGTTGCGAAAGAAAATTTGCCAAAGATCAGAATAATCAACTCTTTCACCCAAGCAGTTTTTTTATGGAAGAAAAAAGCACAGAATGGGTCTGAGCAAAATAAATAAAAATTCCACACTTTTAACCAACAGAACCTTTTGCGTCATTCAGAAATATTTACAGACATCCAGAATCTTTTATCATCAAAAAGACACTCTGGCCTTTAAAATTATAACTTTTTCTTATATTTTTGTTTACTGATGGCCTTTAAACTAGTGGGTATCCCTAACTTGTGGCATCTCTTCATGCCGTGTTTGTCAAATGTAGGAATTTTTAAAGCTGCGCCCTGCTATTTTTTCCATTCCCTTGAAACATCTCTCTTTTGCTAAGCTATCATCTGTGAATTTTAAAAGAGAGCAGAACACCATCTACTAGCAGCAGCCATCGCATGAGTCATTGTCACTAGTGCCTCAAACACCAGTTTTCATCAACTGAAAGGTCCGCTAATGGCAATATTAACCTGGAAAGGGCTAGCTGTTTTAACACGATTAAATACAGCCAGGAAGAGGGCTGCAAACAGACACATACATTAGCCACTCATAGTAAACAAATATACATACACAAGCCTCTCTCAGAGCCCAGCAAAGGTATTAGCATAGCATCCCTGTTCCACTTGCCTATTTAATTAGCACACAATGAAGGCCACCGCATTTCCCTGCAAAAGGTGTCGCGTACTTTGGACAAAAAAGAAAGGAGAAAATAAGTTGCTTTTAAGTGCAATCCAAAAAAATACCTCCTTGGCTAAATGGCACTTTTAATAAAGATGTTTCCAGTGTTTGTTTACTTATCAAAACACAGTGTTTCTCTCGGGTGTTTTGATTTTTGTTTCTGCGCACAAGAAGGAGGGGAAAAAAGGGCTTTACTAAGCAAGTCTTTCAGTAAGACACCAGATGATGGATAGTCAAACAGAGAGTCTCCTGTAAACACAGAGGGAACCAAAAGGTATGAACTGACTCATAATTGTGTCAACACAGGTCGCAGACCCTTGGTTTATTTCAGCCTTCCTGTTTTTCACAGATTTCTTTTCACACTACACTATTTTTTTTTAAGACACAGACTCTTTTCAGTACACCTTAGTGGGGTGCAAAAGCACACACGTTTTTACACCAAAATGTGGGCATCTACACACACACGTAGACCGTATTGCCACAATTACAACAGCAGCATTTTCCACCAATGACTTAGGGCTGCATTAAACCGAGCCGTGCCTTTCTTCACAGCAGTCCATGCCCACTCTAAATCAAAAGGTCTGTCCCATCCCTGCCTCTAGCATTTCCACAGAGGCTCTTGGGAAGCATCCAGAAAAGAGGAGTACAACAAAACCTCAACAGCCTAGTCCTCCGGTTCAGGCAACCCTCGAAGACTCGGTGTGATTTTTTTCTTTAACATGTGGCAAAGTGGCAAGACTGTGTCTGACCAAAAGTGCTGGGAGGCTGACACACAGCAGAGCGGTCTGTGATGAGCAGAACCTACCAGTGTTTGTCTTGATCCCTAAACACGTTGAATTGAGGATGTAGCCTTTTCCTTGCATAAAGTTGTTCTCTGCTGGTTGCCATAGAGATTGGAAGAAAAAGCCTCTCTGGGGTCTTTAATTCATTATCAGATTTGACTGGCGCTGGCCAGTGGGCTAAGAAGTTGTTAGGAGAGGGACTGATGGGCAGACCCACCGAACAGCTGGATCCCCCACAACTCACAGAGCCGTTCAGCTGACTGGTGTGGTTCAAGAAGGCTGTGTCAGTACATTCCCCCACAAAATCACCTGCGGAGGCACCTCGTCACCTGAAATCCTGAGATCCTTATAAAGGACTTGCAGAAAACAACAAATGAAGATGGGGTAAGGCCAAGGGAGTTGTTCTTCCTTGGCAGAGAAAATAAAAGTGGTCTAAGGCCAGACTGCCATGACCGGTACTTGGTTCTGGATGTCCATGAGCCACACTGAGCCCAGCGTAATGGAGCTGCATGTGCAACAGATCCATCCTAACCACCTTGGATCAACCACAGATGTGCAAACGACTTAATGCTATACACCCAGAGAGTCTGGCTCATCCAAGATGTGCCAGATCCTCTCTATGAGCAAGGAGAAGTTCATAAATAGTGACTGTTTGTCTGGCATGTTTCAGCCTCAGCTAGATTAACTGAAAAATGGTAAAGCCAGCAAGGACAGATGACCTTACTCAGGCTCAGCAGTGCCTCATTCCTTGTGTAATCACATCCAGCCCAGCGAGAAGGCTACTCAATAAAAATCAGAGTCACAGAACAAGGATTTGGACCTTATTTCCCATTGTGTAAAAATCAGTTGCTAGAATCCCCAGTCAACAGGTGATTTTTGCAGTAAAACCAAATCCACCAAGAGCATCACAAGGGCTCTTGCCCTGTTGATACACCAATTAATTCCCAAAAAAATTCAAAACTAATTATGTCTAGGATAAAGCTGACATCAAAAAACCTCCAGTAACAGGATTTAAGAAACAGAAATTATTGGCAGAATTAATTTTTTTTAAGACTACTCATTTTAGGATATTACGCCTTTGTAAAGAGCAAGCAGTTTATCTGGTGTCATTTTCCCCCATAGGAACCAAGGTTGATGGAACAATGGAGAGAATTCCCTATGCAAATTACAATGTAGTAAGTCAGATTTGCTTCCAGCAGGTTCTGTGCCTTCAGAAATTGTTCCAGGGTTTGTACATCTGTAGAGTGGCCAAAACTGGAAAAACCTACTCTGTTTTCTCCTGCCTCCCCCTCCTTTCTTTACCTCCTTTTAGTTCTACAGCAGAAGATGAGGGAAGCAAAATTTACCAAAGGAGACCATGAAAGGAGTTTCAAAACATTCCACATATTTTCTCTGCATAAACACGCTGTGAATTTCGGATGTACATAGTGCCAGGGCACTGTCAGTCAGACCCCAGGAGCTCACCCAAGTTAGACAAATTACGCTGCTCGCTATCTCAGTTGTTACAGTTTCTTGTCTTTCATTCATTCATTGCCAGTGGCTTGATTTTATGTCAGTGTAGGGGAGAAAAGGAGCCTCAGTTGCCGAAGTTAACCTCTTGTGGTGAGATCAGTAATAGTGGGCTTTCCAGTGGGGAATATCCAGAAAGAGATAGATGCTAGCCTTGTTTGACAAAGCAGCAGTTGAAAGAATGCTGAATTTTGGCAGGTATGAGCAGGAGGAATTCTGTGTTATGGAAATGGCCGCTGCAAGCTCCCTTCCAAATCTGCAGTCTTTGGCCCACATGGATAAAACAAAGTAATTTAAAAAAAATTTTTACATGTCCTATAAAAACTGCATGAAGTAGTGTTGTGGTTTGATTAGAGGATGGTCCTGCTGAGCAAACCTGCCTGGCAGAGGGCAGTGGCTGCTGCTTCAAACATCATATCCAGAGTATAATTAATATTAACCTTCAACTACATCAGCAATCTCTCTGCTTTCATCAAGTCTCATTTCCTCCCTGATAAAGAGCTACTTATTACAAGGGAATGCAGGATGTGATGAGGGGATTAATTTCTGAATGTCCCTTTACAGCCACGTTGGCCCTGGTAGGTACCAAGTCAAAGCACCTGCCCCATATGCCAGGTACTGTCTAACGCTGAAGTCCCTTTGGCTCCTAGAGCCTGGGCATGCAAAGCCAAGGGCCTGGCCACTGCTAGCCCCAAACCCTGCCTTGCAAGTGCATTATGCCAGTCCCTCCTGCCTGACCCCTTTAAGAACCAGAAAATGTTGAGTTTGCACAGCAGCATCATAGGAGGCATCCGCATCGCATGTCCATCTCTAAACTGACTCCATTTAATGATGAGTACCTTTAATGTCGTTCTGCTGAACTGGCTTTGATAACACATTTTATTTATGCAATATTTCCAAAGAAGGGAAAAGCTCTTACCTATTGTTCTTCGGAGATCTTCACATTGGCTAATGTGAGGGAATTTCAAGATTTCCTTCCACTTTTTGCTTTTGCCTTTGCGTTTCCCTCCACCCCCTGCAGAGAAAAAAGTATCAGGATTAGATACTTTGGGGACTATGCCCAGTCCAGAGTTTACCAGCCCAGTAACAGTTCTTATGGATATCATTAATAATTAAAGCTGAGATATTGTGGGCAGATGTACAGATCATGTCTGAATTTGTGTAGGCCGAAACACACCAAACAGGTGGCATCTGGCAGAAGATCAGCTTGCTAAAAGCTGGGAGTTCAGGCTTGTGGCCCACCAGGTTCAGTTCAGGTGACAGTGCTGAACTCATGAGCATCTCCAACATCATCTCTGCCCCAACTGAGAGCCATTTCATGCAAGTCAAATGAACTTGTAAAAATACAGCTCACGTCTTTTCAAAGTGCACATCCTTCTGGTTTTGGGACATGCCCCGATTCCATCCCAAAAGAAGTGCTAGAAACTGAAGACTAAAATTCAATTCTCACAAACCATCCCTCACATTACATACACTGCCAACATGGCATTACTGTTGCTACTGCACGCTCTGGTCACCACTGCTTCCACAGGAGGAAAACAGTGGGAGAAAATTAATGTAATATCTTCATGAAGGGAAAATCTCTCTTTGGTTCCTTTTTCTTCTTCTCACTCTTTCCCAGGTTTTCTTGAACTGGACTGTCCTCAAGGTGAATGACCTACCTGGCTTTCTCCAGCTCTGGAAGGACTAGGTCCAAGACCCTCGGCCCCTCCACACTGATGCATCTCCCTCATCAATGTCCCTTCATAAACACCCTGCTGCAGGCATCACTGGCATCTCTAGATGCCACATCTGGGCTTATCCAGCCAAGCTACCTGCTCTTGGTGTCACTCTTTCATGCTGCCCACATTTGCCTCGCCTCCCCTTCCCTCCACTCCACCTCCCCATCTCCTTTCCTTCCCTCTCCTCTTCCTCTAGTTTCTCAGTTCTTTCTCCTCCTCCATACCCAGATGCCCCTTTCTACTCTATGCACTTTGCTACAGTGCAGCAAAACCAAACATGATTCACTTTCACGCATTTTTTTAAAAAAGAATCTTCAAAATCTACTGGCTTGATTTGGACCTTTCTATTGCTGTTCCCAAATCGGAGCGCCAAACCTTCACAACCACATTGTCCAGTGCAAAGACACTTTTCCCTGTTCTTTTAAAACTTCTGATATTTGCTCTAATAGCTCAGAACCCCAGCCAGCTGCGGACGGGAGACTTGGGCACCGACGCAGCTGTCACAAGAGCACCGCAGCTCTGAGGGTCTGCTTCTTGGCCACTGCTCCTTGCA
Organism: Chionis minor; assembly: GCA_013398295.1. Taxonomy (NCBI): domain Eukaryota; kingdom Metazoa; phylum Chordata; class Aves; order Charadriiformes; family Chionidae; genus Chionis; species Chionis minor. The sequence continues at coordinate 437,378 of VZSF01010287.1, read as the reverse complement.
TGCAAGGGGGATGCCTTCTGCGCTGGGCTCTGACCAGTGAAGGTGGCGTTTCCAGCATACCTCACTTTGCTCCTTGCTGCGCTCTCCAGATGACGCAGTGCCTGGGGGGTTTAGGCTCCCTCAGCCCTAGCAAGCCTAATGCAGGCTGACATGCTGCGTGTGCTCCCCCCAACGTCTGCCAGATGGGCACTCAGATCTGAAGCCGCTCAGCCTAAGAGGATGTGTTTTGATTTTTCTTGCCTTTTTTTTTTTTTTAACTGTCATTGGGCGCATTTTTACTCCAGCCCTCCCCTGGGTTTCTCTTTTATGCCTTCGCATTTTTTATGCTGCCAGATCAGCGTTCCTGCAAAAGGCAGGAGGTGTGGGGTGGTGCTGGTGGTTTCATTCCCGGCTCACACGTGTGCTTGTCCTGCTCGGAGCGGCTGCGCAGCCACCAGAGAATCATAGAATCACTTGGGTTGAAGGAGAGTCTCTGCGGACACGAAAGACCAGATGCAGACCGAGATTCTCCAAGTCACTCTATTCACTGCAATTCAGGCCCTGCACACAAAATCTGATTCACTTGAGTCTATTCTACATGCGCTGGCACGTCGCATGACTAATTCAGAGCCGAGTTAATTCTGTAGAGGGACTGGTAGAGTCACAATTGCAGATTGAGGGTGTGTTGGGTACTACATGATGTTGCAGGCTATATTAGGAGAGCATTGAGTCCAAAGGTAGCAGACCATTACAGAGAAAACATGAGCCTTGGACAAAATTGTAAAGCATTGCTGTCTGGGGGGCATTTCTGATCACACCTTCGGCACAGGAGTGTTTCTCCCGCATCTCACCTTTTGTTCTTTTGCTTTTGGCGACCAATGGTTTTGTCATTGCAGAGCTTGCCTTGAATTATTTTAAACTCCTTATTGACAGGAATTTATTGTATGTCTACATTACGCAATGTAGCGCAGAGATATCTGCGCTAGCCATGAAGGAACTAGATTGTTTAGACTGTCAGGAGTTACAGCTATGCTACCCTTTCCAGGAATCAGTCTCCGGCAAAGCACAGAGAGCTGCGACTGCCTCCACGCTACGCTGCATCACGCAATGCAGATGTACCCTTTGGGTATCACGAACTCCTCTTCAACCTCTCCTCTTCAGTGCATCCCAACACTGCTGCTAAAGTCATTTCCTCTCCCATCCCTCCAGCCACAGTATCGGAGAGGCTGCCTTGATCTCTCCTTGCAGCATACAACACGACACTTGGTCTTGCATGCTGAAGGTCTTAGGTATGCCACAAGGTGCTCAGAAGCCTTCCATGGGCTGGGGTGGGCACTGTGATGGTCCCTTCACCGGCTCTCCTGGAGCATGCAGCTCTGCTGTTGTCACCAGCCCCTGCAGGGGCTGGATTCAACAACCTGGAGGGTCCTCCATTGGCTTTTGCCTCCCTGAAAGCCCACTCCTGCAATCCTGCACAGCTGCTCCTTCTTGCCAGGCTGCCATCTGCACTCAGCCCTCTTCTCCTTCTCTTCCAGGGGCCTTCCTGCACACTCCCTGGTGCTCCTGCCCTTGTGTCTCATCACACTGCACCTACACTTCTCTGTCCCCTCCCTTCACACGCTCCTCTGGGGAATGATCCTTCCTCCAGGAATTTCCATTTCCTTCTCTTTGACAGTCACTCTCTTGGGCTGCATTTTCTTCCCTGAACTATTGCTTCATGTTTTTCCTCACACTCATTTATCTTGTAAACTTTGAGTTCTACGCCTTAACGTCAAACCTCCATGGGAATTAAGTATATATTTATTAGCACTGGGGGAGGGATGGGAAGGAAGGGCAGGGCAAGGGGGGAGGGAAACAGCTGGGCTGGTGTCACAGCAGAACAATCCCCCTGTGCGAGCCACAGGGTTTGAATATGGATTTCTGGATGCCTTCCTCAGGCTGCCAGCTCCCAGAGCAGCTTATCCCACCTCCACGTACAAACACGTGCCTCTACCACTGCAAAGAATGCAGCTGCTTCGGCCCAGTGCTTGCTACAACAGGATTTCCAATCATTTCTGGACACAGGAGGCAGCAGGAGTAAACCAGACAAAAGCATCCTTTAGGCTGCATCCACTCAACACTGGTACATCTTCACCCGCTGAAGGTCTACCCTCTAGACCAACGCAGTGGAGATTTCAGAGCCCACCTGCTTCTCCAGCCATCTTTACAAAGTCCTGGCAAAATGGCTGCGTCTTTAACAGCATCAAACTGTGCAGAGTATTGCAAAACAGCCCTTTGCTCTGAAGGACAGCTCTGTGATTTCTGCAGAGATGAAATGATTCTGCTAAGCTGGGCCAGAATGTTTTTAAAATCCATTCAATGAAAAATATATATTGATATATTTACATTGGATGATGTATTTCTGACATTAAATTTCCATCAAAACTGGAGAAAAGCTCCGTGGTCTCCTGTTACAACTGTGATCGATACAGCCAGCGTGTTGCTTCTCTTTTGTGGCCATCCTCCAAAAATAAGCAGCCTTGCCTGATGAATCATTTGCTCTTAGCTGAGCGTGAAGTAGCGTTACTGTTTTGCCTGTGACGTCTTTATGTTAAAGATTCTGATCAACTGCTTTAATCGGCCTGACCTTTCCGCTCTCAGCTTTTCTTGTGGAGCCAGCAAACACTGCTGGCTCCAAACATTAATTCGAGGGGGTTTGAAGGACATAATGCAGCGAGACAGATGAGACAGGGTAAATTGTTTAGCAGAGCTAAAAGCTAAAAGGGGAGGTTTCTCTGAATGGGTCAGTAATTGTGCAGGTTGCAAAGGGAAGCTTTTCACACGTTGCCTTGATTGCTGCCTTTGCACTGTCTGTTCTGGACAGGAGGATTTGCAATCTTCAAGGCAGCTTCTTGGAGCAAGACTTGACAGACGTGCCATGTTTTAGCTGTGAGTTCCATCACGTGGTGTTGGAGGGTCTGACTGCTTTCAAAGCTTGGTTTGCTGACGATGACAAAAGGTGAGCTGCCAGCAACGGCGTGAAACCTCAGCTCCTCTCCCTTGCGTGAACTTAACAACTCAGCATTTGCGAACCAAGGACTGAAGCTAATTCTCTAACTTGTCAACCAGTCCTACAGGAAACAAGAGCATTTGCTGTACATCTTACCTACTGAAAAATACATGGCATTTTTCATATCATCTGGTGATGCTAGATGGCAAATCTAGCTCTGATCTCTGCCTGCAAGGAGAGAGACATAACTGGAGGCACACGTGTAAAAACATTTGTGAGCAGGAGCTACCCTTAGCCTAAGGTGCCTACTTTTTTTGCCTCCATTATTCAGTATATGCTTACTCTCCTACGGCTGAGACGAGGTACAAAAGTACCTGCACATTGTTAAGCCAGTGAGATATTACATGGCTTGTCCAAAATGACACAGGAAATCAGACAGAGGGAGGAGCTGAAGCCAAAGCCTTGAGCCTGTTAATGCTGCTGATGACAGGATCGAGCCATGCTCCTGCTCAGCCGACTAAAGATATTTCATAGCACGGAGCTAAACATAATGATGGATGAATTCATTCCAGCATCATGCCTGTAGCATATTCCCTTTGTGCCTAATGCCACCATGCAAGGTGGCTTTTAAGCATGGCTCAGCTGGCCTCATACTTTTGCTCCGTTCCTGCCCAAGTTGGTAAGCCTGTATCACACCCTGTATCACACCACGTGCCTGCCCCGGCCAGCCCAAGATGGCCAAAGATTTCATTGCCTTCAACCGTATTATCTGCAAGCTAGTTAATCCACAGTTTAGGTAAACTATCCGCAGATCACTGAGGGACGACTACAGCCTGTGTCTTCCATTTCGCAACAGTAGCTAGGCTTTCATCCAAGTCCTTCCCAAGGAGAGTACAGAGCTCTGCGCACTCTGATTGCAAGGCCTTGATTACACAGCACGTGAAAGCAGTAAAACAAACTCAAAAAACTATTAAAAGTCCAAAAATCATGGTCAGTGTCCTATTTCCACTCAAAAGAAGTTCAAATTTCTTCTCCTCTTCCTCTTGCCAGCCTTCCTTTACTCACTCTCTCCCATCAAAGTCCATGCAGCTCTATGGTATATATGGAATTCCCATATTAGTTTAAACAAATGGCCTGTCTAGTACAGGACAGGCTGGAGGCAGCTTCAGAGGAAGAGCTTAGAAAGCTGTTTCTAAAGTATTTGGAAATTAGGAATTTTTTCCATACCCTGTCAATGAGATACGGCTAAAAATGCATGAAGGTATATCGCTTCCAAAAGTTTATTCTTCTTTTTTAGAATCTATGCTATTTAAATTCCGGCTGTTTTTATGCTCCTGGTAAATGCCCGGGACTGTTGAATGCCCTTTTGCCTCATGTGGCAAAAGGGTGCGAGTCCCAGAGATTAATTGTGTGTTTGCAAAGGAAAAGAATACCAATTTTAAACAGCTCGTTTTTCTGAAGTGACTCTTCCTAATGAACCAACATGAGTAAGACCTATCAGCCCATCATTTTTCCCTAAGCATTTTTTATATCTAACTCATCTAGCCTCTAAAAGCAAACAGTTCCACCCTTCTGAGACCTGCTCCACATGTAAGTTCATCCAGTTTCACCATTCTTCTTTCATTCAGCTATACTAGCAAATAAAAATGGTTTGCTTTCAAAGAACAAAAGACACTGCTTGCTCTCTGCCCTTCAACCTGCCCTTCTCATCTAGGAAAGCAGAAAAAAAACCAAAACAGGAACCCTGTTTTATCCTTAGAACATCTTAAATGATGCTCCTGACTAACTTATGCTTAAAACAAGTACTTACAAGATTATTAGGCACCTCTTCATGAATCCCCTTCTACATCACCCCGAGGAAAGGGAGAAGCTTACGAGGGCTGGGTTTTCAAAAGCAAGTAGGTGTCCACCATCTGCTGGGACGCAATACCTCTGCAAACCAGTCTTTAGAGGCTGTCGTTTATAAAACACAATAAAAAGTCCAAAACGTGCCCTCAAAAGAGAATCACGTTCCATAGCTCCTCTTATCGACACTAATCTGTCTTTATCTCCTGCAGCCTCTTCTGATGAACGTGACTCTCTGAATAGTCACAGACCGCGATAATGGTTTTGTGCCCATCTTCCCTGCTGTCACGGCATGTTTGCACATAAATCATCTGGATGCCGCTACAAATACCTAAGCCTGACAACCGCTGCGTAAACCATCCCGTTGCTTTTTGGAAATGAACAGCAGATGTATTTCATGTTTAAGCCTTCAGAATCACAGAGATGGGAATTTCATGGGAATTTCATAAGCAAAAATGCAAGCTTCTCCCCAGCCGAGTCAGGCTGGCTTTGCAATCTGGTTACCAGAGGACCACAGGTCAAAACATGTGGTGTACAACTGGCATCTAAAGTCCTATTAGCACTGGCTTACAGAGGTCACTGTATTTATTGACAAATATTTACAAACAAATATTTATTGCAGGAATATCTACCTATTATTTAAATAAGAGGTCAAGTAGTACTGTAAATACTGATCAGTGGCTGAGATATGACTTTAATAATGCATTTTATATGTAAATAATAATGTGTATGTTAATAACACGCTTTAATAACATCCACTGCCCTGAAGGGACAGCGGAAGCTAAGGGATTAGTCTTTGAAGACTGATCGTCAGGGCTTGACTATCATATGTCAAGGCCATTTTGGTACGACTCTAAGAATATAAAGAGGTCTTCACATAAGCTACCTTTATGCTTAGTCAGAGCACATTGAAAGGATCTTAAGTAAACTGAAAAAACACGGCTTTAATTTTTTCTGTTGGTCTCAAGTGGGCATCCCAAACTGTGGCATACAACACTCCATACAAATCTGCCTACACCCTACATTGGGTATTTTTAAAGCACATTTGAGATTATTTCAACAAGTTGTCTTTGGGTTTTGTGGGCCAGTCCACATATGCTAGGTGTACATTTCGCTGCCATGTATGTTAACAGGGAGTTGTTTGCTGATGTGATTCCCCTGGAAGCAGTTTAATTTTCCCTTGCATAAGCACCTTTAGTTTGTCTGTTATGGCATATCTCTCTCTTATGCCTTGTATTTTAACTGTATTGTGCTTATCTGCAGCTGAAGAATGAGCAAAAAGAGATCAGTGGCTTTAATGCCACCAAAAAAGAAGAAGATATAAAGCACACTGAAGATTTACAATCTATTAAAAAAACCCAAACAGTTAATCTTATAAAAATAAGTTGTGTTTGGAATGTATTACCGTGTACTGGGCGGTTCAACAGGCTGCTGAGATGAACTGAATTGACGGCTTCAAATTGAAAGGTGCCTGGATAGTATTTGGCATTGTAGTTGTCAACAAGAGCAGAAGGGACAAAGCAACGGATGAATCTGGAGCACTGTGCTCTTTTGGAAGCTGTTTCTAGACCCGTAAGGTCTCTTGGAGGAACATGCAGAGGCTATGATGTCTGAACCTGGGGAGTATTAAGGGATTTTGTCCATCAATAGCGTAGGTAACAGAAAATATTCATCTGTAACACTTCAGTATGGATGATTACTATGGGTGACCAACCTTTTGAACGCAGCTGTTGAGAATCAAGTTCATTACCCTGCCACAAATGCTAAATATCTCAGTGAGGTTTTCCTCCAAATTGGAGCTGAGAGTCAGTATTTCAAAGGTCTAGAAAATTCTGATTTAAAGACATTAAACCATTTCATTTTGATAACACTTGAGTCATCTCAGTTCTCTAATGTCAAAACATTATCATAGAACATATCAAATAGAGTATTAAGATATATTATATCATTGGAACAAAATGGGTACGGTAAATTGACATCCTTTACTTTGTTAAAATGATGTTTCTATATTGTCAAAAAGAAGCTAGAAAAAGCAAATCCTTTTTTCTTTTAAGTAGACGCTTTCCTGCAAACCCTTTAATTTTTGACAAAACTTCTTTCTCAGAAAGGAAGATTCTTTTGTCAGAAATGTTCTCAACCATCACATGTTTTGAAGCACACAAGAATTAAACAGGGAACGTGGCCTCCCCGTATCTGAATGTTCAAGTGAAGCTAAATTCCCACATTCCTTACCAGTTCCCTTAAGTTCATTTGCACAGCTGCGATTTACATTGACTGTAGGAGACCTGCTGGCCATTCTTCCAAAGAAAGAATGCAAATCCCTGCTCCAGAAATCCTGCTTGAATAGGACTTGATAACATCTTTCCAGGAAGGAACTTCTCTTTAAGCAATGGCCTTTTAAACTTATGACCTGTTCTACATATTTATTACCCTGTTTTAGTAATGCAAGCTGCTAACCAATGCCTCCAAACTCAAACCTGCAATTGCAACTCATCACCCACGTATAGTCCATGCGTTGCCTGTTGCGCGTGTAGATTGCCCAGGAGCATGTGGGCATGTGGGCCTCAAGCAACTCAAATGTTCTTAGGGCTGGCCCCCAAAGCCAAAAATACCTTGGAGGGACTTGTGGGCCCTAGACACTGAGAGAAATGACTAGATGTCTATGAAGGCTCTGCCAATCTGCTGCTCCACATTGTGCCATTCTGATGTTTTGCGACACAACGGCACAACGAGCAGCATGAGACAGGCAGAAGGAACACACAAGGAAACCTGGCCCTGGTACAGGCAATACATGGGAATCGGCACTTCTGAAAACTCTGGTGCCAGTTCTGGAGGGAGAACATGCGAAAACCCAGCCCTGAACGGGGAACGATGTGGGTTCGGTCTGTCCCCGTCAAAGAGCTGCATGGGCTTTTTCTCCTGCAAATAGTTCTGCGGTCTCTAAAAACAGAACTTAGCCTCTGTGTTCCTGACATTTGAGTTTTATAAGGAGTATTTCTGAACTGTGGGGAGGCGATCCAGCTGGATGGGAGGTGAGAATTCAAGTGTGTTCCTATCAGCAGCCTGTAGCCAAGCTCTGAGAATTATGTTCTTTTCTGGTTTTCTGCCCTCACCTAAATAAACTTACCAACAGGGCTAAAGAAAAGAAATTTAGTAAACGTCATGAAAAATTACTGATTTGAGACAGGCTGTTTTATTAGGCCTGACTCATTTATTAGTTCCACCTAATTGGTAGAATCAGTAAAGCTTTGAGATGCTCTGATAAGAACCCAGAAATCCAGATGTGTTTTGCTTTCCGTACATAAATAACAGCACACTCTTTCAGTTTAGATGGTTTATGTCTGAGTCAGGAAAAGAGCCACCAGAAAAGCAAGAAAGAAATGGTGCAGAGCCTCCATGAAGGAGGCAGAAGAGCAAGGCCCTCAAGCATCTAGATGGTCCACCTGATCACTCAGTCCTGCTCTCTGGCAGGTAGACAGGCAGACCCCAATCTTTAGAGAAGCAACACAGGTCTCAGCTACACAGAGGCAGAACTGAAGTGACTGTGCAGCCCCTTTGTGCTGCCTGTGCATACAAATACTCTACCAAATGGCTGCATTACCACAGTCTCTCCGTCCACGTTTAATCCCACCAGAGGTCCTGGCCCAGCAAAGGTGCTGATGTGGACACTTGAGTAAGGAGGGCACAGAGGAAGTGTTACCAGGTTCCCAGTACATATTTCTCTTGTGGCATTTCTGTATTTTTGCAGTGGTCTAGAGGACCATTACATAGGTCTTATGGTGTAGAAAGACAGCACAACAGCCATCAGAAGTGTCTTTCAATGATGCCTAGCTAGATTCACCCTTCTCTCTCTCAGCACTTTTCAGTTGATGTAAACAAGCTAAAAATTGTGAAAATTAGGCTGGGAACTTCCTTAGAACATGTGTATGGGCTATACTGACAGAATTGTCTTAGGGGAACATCTCTTCTGTGGCGCTTTAGGCATTTTGCTTCGAGAGTCATCCAGGAAGAGAAGTACAGCATTGTAATGGGTATTAGATTGGGTCACTTTCTGTTTGAGATCGGGATCAGCTAAAAAAGCAGATAACGACCCTGTCCATCTACCCAGTTCTCCTTGGTTATATTCAACCAAGTCAGAATCTCACCCATAGATGTATGCATAGTGCATAAAGTGAACCCTAGATACATGAGAAGCCTTCACACACTCCATAGAGGAAATGTGGATGAAACCACCCTAAAATGCCTGGTTCCAGTGGCAGTGACTGGCTAGCAGAGGGGAAAAGGTGCTGGCACACACTCTGGCTTTAGAAGAAAAAGTACTTAGTAGATGGCAGGGCTGGGGGCACAGGGCTGATGCAAATGGACATGGAGAGCTTTGGGGAAGACTAAGGTTGCACCATTGCAGGAGTTTGTGGTGTGACTGCTGCCAGGAGGATTAAGATTAAGCTCACAGGGAGAGGGAAACAGTGGGGGCAAAACCAAGCAAAGAAGCTTGACTCTGCATTTCGCCTAAATTCTCCCCCTTACTTAGCTACAAAACCTGGCTTTGGCCTCGTCATCTTGTCCAGCAGCAACGTACCAGCAGCTCCTTTCTGCGGATCTCACTGCCACACCCTGCTAAATCACACCTGAAACCATAGAAAACATTGTCCTCAAAAATCACTGACAGCCCAAGACGTGATGGTAACACAATTGTATGCATCAGCAGTTAGGATCATTATTGTAAAAGGTTACAGAAGGGATTCGGGTTAATGGAGGTAATCTGTGATTATCTGATGTAACAGATTGCTCTGCCAGTGACTCATTCCTTCTGTCACAATATATTGCGGGTTGCAGCTGCAAATAGCAAGCGGGATGGAGCTGGCTCCCAAGCTAAGACTGCCCCTGTTGTTCGGAGAAACCCCTAGAAGAGAGGGTGCCAAGCCACTGCAGGCGTGTGAAAGCCCGGCAGGGCTTTACCGAGGGGAGCGGGTCGTAGCGGTGTACGACAGTCACCCATTCACGGGTGTTACTATAGCTACCAGTTGAAGGACTCAACAAGAAAAGCAGAAATAAAAACAGAAAATTAGGAGGTAGAAGAAAAAAAAGAGGAAACTTGTCATAAAGCAAAGGCAGAGGGTTCCTCTGATGAGCTAATGAAGTGCTTCAAAAGCAGCGACTGAAAAACGAGGCTTGAAGGCTGCACGGCGTCAGCGTCAGATGATGCAAGCAGCTGGCCCGCTCTCATCTCGCCTCTCCCACCCACCCACCCACCCACCCCGAGAGCTGGCGGTGGTAAGCACCGTCTTAACAAACACAAAACAGCAGCTTTGTGCCAGGGATGGATTAACTATTTTCTTATTGTTCATAAAGTCCTGCACTTCCACTTGCTCTCCCCGCCGCCCTGGGGCCAGAATTAAAACCAGGTATTGATTTGGGCCAACGGCCCCCCAGGAGCAGCGAGAAAACGGACCACAATGAACAACGATCCCACCACCAGGGACTCCAGGAGAGAGCAAAGCCTAGGTAGTCACAGCCTGGAAGATGAAGGAAGAAGAAGAAAGCATCACCATTCAGATCCCACACCACCCGCGCTTCCCGGTGTGAAGACCCTGACTCCGGTTCAGAGCTGTGCCGGATGCCCCAGCTACCCCAGCACTCCAAAAGCAGCTGCAGCCAGGGACAGACACTTCTAATATGTGCATAAATCTAAATAAATGTATAATTCCCACTCACATGCTTTCCTGACAGCCAGCTGTTCCCTTTGCTTTCTGTTACCCTCGTCTGGAGATTAATGTCGCTGTCTGGGACAGCTTATTAGCAATTTTTATTATGAAGCATATATTTTTGGCTGGTGGTGGGCAAAAGCTAAGCCTTTGAGTAAATAAAATACTAGGGCAGCTCGTGGGGAATGACAGAGAACAGATATCTGCGGGGTCTTTACCCTGGCTCTGAAAGCCAATAACGGCAGGAGGTCAGAGATCACTAGCTTAATTGTCCGACGAATTAATGGTGACGAACGTCTGTTTCCCCTCTTGTTAAAACTGACACCAGATATTTCAGAGAAAGCAGAAGGGCGCTTGGCCACAAAGGAATGTTTTGATGGCTGGAGCTGAGATTTTTGCCAGCCCCAGCCTGTCAGAGCAGCGCGGGTCAAACGAAGTCACTGTAGGAAACTGCTGCTGATTCCAGCACAAAACAGAACCTTCTGGGCCCAGTCAGGCAGCCACAGCTTATCCTGCTCACTTTGGAAAGAAAGATATTTTCTTATATTTAAAAAAAATACCAGATCCAGATCTTTGCATGTAACAAGTGTAAAAAAGAAAATAAAGTGGAGGAGTGTGAGTTGTACCATAAAAAGCAGTCAGAGCTTGTTTCTTCCTGTTTTGAAGAAAAATCAAGAGCAACAGAAAAAAAAATATAAATACCAAAACGTATTATAAAAAGCAAAATTCCTCTTTACATTTTCCCTCTCCAGAAAAAGTTCCTCTTTTATTGTCCTGCATAACCCCTGTTCAGCAATGTATCTTTGAGTGGAAAGTGTCATCGTGGGAGGAATAATGAAACCGGGAAATACTAGGGGACCATTTTTATCCTGTTGGTGACATTTTGTGAAGCTGGCTAACACTTTTCTATTGAAACAACTTCTTCCGCAGTTGAGAATAAGGTCTACTTACTTAGTTTCTGTTGCTCAATCTCATTTCAATTCAGATTTTCGTGTGGAGTTGTAGGAACAAGGATGAAAGCTTCCCTTTGTTTTAAGGTGGTTATGTTAGTTTCGAGCTGTTGTGAAACAGACTGAAGGGCACATTTTTCCTGTTCATCCAAATATAGGTGAACCCCTCCAGTGTTTAATTTAAGCTACCTAAACAAGGAACAAGCACTTTCTGAATTTTGAAAGCTACAGTATTAACCTATTAGTCAGTTTCTGAGATCTGTAAAGTGACTTCTTACGTCATAAGTCATTCCCCTCATTATGGTATGTGCTGATACCTTTAATTAATAGCGGTAATATGTAACCCTGTCAACAAGGATGTGTAACATTGAATTAGGTAACTAAAGTCTAAATATTCTTTCAGCAGTGTATTTCCACAGAGGTCACATCGATCAGGGAGCAGACACACTGGTTTTCAAGTAAATCTATGTGCTCAGTCTCTGACTGAGCTAATTATAATGGTGCCTTTAGCATTGCTGACTTTAAGTGTCTGCCAGCATGTCCCTAACAAACCGCTAGGCTGATGTTTTTCTAGCCCAGATGGAAAAGTCTGATTATCAGGTCAGACTCAATTCTAGCTCTGAGGCCGGTGTACTTACATCCCGTGTGAATCCGGCTTGCTGAGCTTCAATTAACAATGGCGAAGTTAGTGACAAGCCATCATTGAACTGTATATTTGCTTGCTTCTCACTTCTGCTGCTCATCGATACCCAGGGGAGGGAGGCTGCTGGGTCCATGGAGCTAAACAGTCTCCCTGAAGACTTAACACGGTGCTAAAGGGCTAAGGGAGGCGTCTGGCCCAGCAGTTCCTGTTTGCAGAGCAAGTCCTGGCGTGAGGGTGGTCTGACCCACACGGAGCTACCTGCCCGCCTGGCCTCTGCCCGGGAGCCAGCCATCCCCACCGGCCCCAGGGCTCGTGTCTTACCGGCCCAGCAAAATTAATAGTGGGTTTTTTGCAGCAACAGCCTGGAAGCTGCTGCTTCAGCAAGGGCAGTGGTCAGGGCGCAGCCCACGCCACCTGTGACAGGGCTGGTAGCACTGGGCAGGGCACCATTGCCATGCCAGGCGTAAAGTCACTCGCACAGAGCGGGATGCGGACAAACAAGGTATACGCCGCTTGTGCGGCACCGAGAGTCCGTCTGGAGCTGAACAAACCTCCAGGGAGACGCAATCTCTGCTGCAAGAAACATTTTATGTTCAGGTGTTTCATAAAATCCGTATTTTGGGTTGTTATTATCATAGAATCATAGAACCATAGAATCACAGAATGGTTTATGTTGGAAGGGACCTTAAAGATCATCTAATTCCAAGCCCCCTGCCACCTCCCACTAGACCAGGTTGCTCAAAGCCCCATCCAACCCGGCCTTGAACACTTCCAGGGATGGGGCATCCGCAACTTCCCTGGGCAACCTGTTCCAGGGTCTCACCACCCTCAGGGTGAAAAACTTCTTCCTAAGATCTAATCTAAATCTCCCCTTTTCCAGTTTGAAGCCATTACCCCTCATCCTATCACTATGAGCCCCAGTAAAAAGTCCCTCTCCAGCTTGTAGGCCCCCTTCAGATACTTTTATCACTCCTTTCAGGGTGCCAGGGAAGAAAAAAAAAAAAATCAGCTATTGCTTTAGATGGTATTCTGATTTCTAAACTCACGAGAGCAAAACCCCAAGCAATTACACAGAAAATCCATGCTTCTTATCTCGTTCAGCTCCCCCAGTGACGCGGCACGCGCTGCGCTGTGCAAAGCAACCCAGCAGCAAACGCTGATCGTCGTGTCTAAGCATCTACGCCCCAGTGGCACATGTGCTATTTTAGCACCTCTTGGGAGCGCTCTGGGAGATAATGTAATTAATATTATTTTGGTGATGGCTATTTACCACATCCCACTGGGAAACTGCAATCTGTGCTTATGGAACTTGAACCCAATTAATACTCACTTCCTACCAGTTTCAGGTGTCGCCTAATTTAAACCTACGTTTACAGACAAAACAGGTCAGTAACTCTTCCCGGTGAGCCCAACAGTATCCTAATCACTTGCGTTTAATAGGAAACAAATGACTGAGCACTGATAAAGTTTGCCATTATGCTTTTGAGGAAAAGAAAAGTGACTACAGAACAATCTGATAACGGGAGAATTTGCTTCCTGTGTAACTCGATATTTATAAACCTTCTCCGTAAGGGGGCAAAAAGAAAATAATTTCAGCTGGCTGAAGTTAACATTCTAAATTACATTTTAAAATGACTACAAAAACAGGACCCCGGCTGAAAACAGCCCTTATGGGAAAGATCCGCAGAAACAACACAGGGCAGGAAGCCTCAGATTCAGGCTGCCCTTTGCTCCTGTGGCTCGGGCTCTTCTGCTGCCTGCGGACATGCCCGGCACCTCGCACGGCAAGGATCCATGCTTGGCTTCTCCAACAGCAACAGGGGGCACTGGGCATCAGGGGTTGAAGGTGGAAGCAGGATTGTCCTGGTTGTCTTTTCTGTCTTTTACAGAATGACTAGATTTAACAGCCTCCTTCTATCTCCAGTAAACATACAAGTGGCTCATATGCATGAAGACATGGGATTTTTTTTCAAGCTAAGGGCTTTCAGCCTTACCATACTAGGTATTTCAGTTATTATTTGTATATTTAATCCTCTTGAAATGCAGGCAATGATTGCCCTACAGCCTGACTAGTGTCTCAGGAGCAGAACTAGTTCTCAACTGTAACAGCCTCAAGTCCGGCTATGTCAAGCACCTACAACTCCAGCTGATTTCAGCGGAAGCCACGCATGCCAGCAAGCCCTTAAACGAGCCCCTTGAGAGAGGGAGAGATAAGGATCCTAACTGAGGAATCCCCTCTGCACAAAATTATAAGTGCAGATTGCGTCTGGAATAAGTGCTGGTCTCTGAAGTTCCCTGGTATGGAAGTTTTTCATGGGAGAATAACGTGGGAGATGTGGAAGAGTGCTTACAGTGATAGTAAAAATAAATATAAATTATTTGTCTTTTCTGCCTAAAAAGGCAGAGTTCTCAATTATTAAAAAAGAAATGTTTATATCCCAGAAGTAGAGAAGCAAAGACAGGGGGGCAAAGTAGAAGCTAAATCTACTTTGTTTCACATTTTCCATGTTAGTAAATGACAAAGCGGTTTGCACTTTGTTGCCTTAGCTTCAGGTATCAAGTGAAATATTTCTGAGTTGCTTTCAAAGTATATTAATAAAAATAATAAACCCAACACATCCCTTGGCTTTTCAGCAGTGCCCTCTACTTAAGGACCCAAAAACCATTTTCCAAACAGAAACAGCAAAAGCTTTTCCAGCTTAAAGATGAAATTTGCCCTCACATAAATTAGCATGACTTTTACAGTCCTGTTGAGACGCTCCACATGTACAACTGGGAAAAGAAACTATCACAGACATTTTAAATGCACAGCTTTAATTAGAAAAAAAAACCCAAAAACCCAAACCCCAAAATAAACCCAGACCCATTCTTCTTGAAAAGTTTTCCAGTTGATATCGTCAGAGGACCTAAGATAACTAGGACTGCCAGACACCAGAGGGAAAAGCATTCTTTATTTTCTCTTTACTCTGTTTGTATTAAGCAGCCCAGCTTTGTAGAGGAAAAGCACAGGGTGCTGCTGTGTGCGCTGCGCACATGCAGGTGTGGTGTGGATCCCCTCCAGCAACTCCAAACTGTTGGTCACTTGTCAAGGGGGCTGCACACCACCTCCCTACCGCCGGGAGGAGAACGAGCTCTCTGGAGGGAGCAAAAAGACCTGTTGAGCAAAAGGCTGAATCTCACCCTTTACCAGGCACCAGGGAATCCAACGGTGCTGACGTTTCATTACTTCCACTGCTCACATGACAACTTGTTTAACATTTGCTTTTTCGCAATGCCAACAAATTCAGGATTTCTTTGTGCAAGGCAATGCATGAACACACATCCCATCCCCAAAGAGTTTCCAGCTCACTGTACAGCAGTCAAAAGCCCTCCCCGGGACATCCTGGCCCTGTTGCTGTCACCGGAGATGCTGCCTTTGCTTTCAGCAAGGGCTAGGATTTCATCCCCCGTGGCTCCAGAGGGTCACAATTTTCCCACCCATCAATGCCGCTGCTTTCTGAGGAAGACCCATTTTTCAAAACGGGGTGATATTACTGAAAAACCATAAAAGGTTGCCAGGAAAAATCAAGGACTGCAAATGCACTGTTGTCCAGAGCTGACTACATTTCAAATAGATTTCATAAAAACATGAAGATGGAAAGAACATTGAAAAGTAAGGGTGAGTCAGACCAGTTGTTTTCCTTCACTTCCACCCTGCCATCTCTTGTCCTTCTGTCTTCCCCAGTTCTGTCCATCTCTATCATATCAAGCATTAACTACTCGCTTCTATTTTCCAGGTCTGTCCTCTTTTCACCTCAAAACTCTTGTTGACTATCAACATCCACCAGCCTTTGATGCCACCTTCTGTCTCTAACCTGTAGCAAGCTGAACTGCTACCCCTCCACATCCTTCCGACTCTTGAAAGCAACCCTACGAACAAGGACCTGGAGCCTGTTGCTCTTCTCTTCCCTCATTTCAGGGAAATGCCTCTAGGAGTGGACTGTAAACTCCTGTTCCCTCTCACCACTTCTCACTCTCTCTGGTCCATGAATGCTAAATTCTCTTCTGCAAACTTGCACACCTTCTGCAACCAGCACCATCAGCCTAACCAGCCATTTGGTGTCTAGGACTCCTAGGCCTCCCATCAGGATGAGGCAATGTCTTCTGTTTCCAGCATGCACGCTCCAACAACTAGGATACCTAAGTATGGGGGTTTTGGAAACAAGTCCTAGCCTGTATTGAACGGTCCCTGCACCAAGTTGTGCCTGGTATAGGCACAAAATAGTGCCAAAAAATGTCCTAACAATAAACAGCGTGGACAACTGTGTGCCAGCGCCCAACCATCCTGCCATGGCTACACTTGGTTCACTAAGACAGACATCCCTGGTGATATAAAGAAGAAATCCTTTGGTGGTTGACTTGATCACGGCCAAAGTTACACCATAAGCTGCTACCAGGGCTTGGCTCGGGCCAGAACTTCCAACTCATGCCTATGAACTCAGTCATATTTGGATGTCTTTCACCCAGTGCTGACACAGGCATGCATCCATCTCGGAATAATAAAATATAGGGGATGCAGCCTGGCACTCAAAATCACTGGCCACAGGCCACAGGCCTGTTCATCCTCTTCAAGAGCTGACACATTAAGACAACTGAATAGAAAGAATTCATGGCAATTTGCTCACACAAAAAAAAGCCAAGAATAGGACTTAGTTTTGTCCTGAAATCCAAGAGAGATACAACAGCAGATGTCTTTCATCTATATGACCTTTTCCACTAAGACAAAAGGGAGACAGGATATTAAATCACAGTTTAAGATTTTTATGACTCTTGGCAAGCATTTATTTATTATGGGTTTGTTTGTTTTGGGACTTTGTTTTTAGGCAGAGGAGTGTTATTTTTTGCACTTTTCATGGAACTTCAGCTGAAATACCATAAAAATGTCTGAGACAAATTTCTTTTGGGTGATTTGCACATTTTCAAAGTCACAAGCTGACTCCCCTTCCAACTCATATTGCTCAAACCAGTGTGTTTAAACCAGGACAATCATGTGACATGAAGACAGCGAGTCATTTTTCACAAAGTCATGGAAAACCTTGACAGCACATTATGTTAGGTGGACAGCAAATCTTTTAACTGGTAGATCTAGATCAGGAAACATGCCTAAAGGCGTGTCCAATGCAAATCCCTCACTGACTACAGTGGAGAACGCACAGTGACAGCAGGACACAGCACAAGGAATGTGGGAGAAAGCACAGATTAACTGCATGTCTCCTTAATTTGCTTACACTCTTCCCTGGAGAAGAGCTCTCCCTAACACGCTCGGCTTACCTTACAGATGACTAAGCAGATGGGAAGATAGGGATGCTACTAGAAAGATAATCCAGAGGAAAGGACATTAACCTCAGACCCAGGAAGGATTAGTTTTAAGTCCTTCTTCTAGCACAGATTTCTCACATGATTTTAGGCTGAGAGTTGGGCTGTATAAATACTTTGTGAAACTAAAGGCTGCAGCTCATGATCACGGATGGACTCAGGTGAGCTGGCTGAAGGAGTTACGGGTCTGTTCACCCAACCCCTCTGCCAGGGTCTATTACCCTTGAGGAGCATGAGATTTAATGGGCTGTGCTCCTAATTCACAGCTGCTGAAATTCACATTATCATACCAGGCCATAAATCGTGACTGCAGACACATAACCTACCTAAAGCTACCCACAATCTCAAGTCAGAGCCCTTCGTTGTGCCCTCAAGCAGTTCCTAGCACAGCACATGAACCGAGAGTATTTCCTAAGCCTCCCTTTGATATTGACAGGTCTAAATACATTAAATACTGGGAAGCTCTAAAACCAGATGGAAATTTTCAGTGGAACATTTTTTTCCTCAGAAAATACCAATCAGCCATAAGTAAATGTTTCACAGATGTGTCGATTCTGATATTCTTTTTTTTTTTTAAAGGAGAAAATTAAAAGCTTTTCAAGAAGGTTGAAATAGACTGTTTTAACTTTTGATTCCAAACTTTTTTCACCCCTTTTAAAATACTGCATTATATCATACTGAATAAAATAAAAATGGTATTATCATTTATAAGCAAATGAAACATACAGGCTGAGTTCAAACATTTTTTCTCAGATTAATTTTTCACAGCCAGCTAGAAATGTTTGCATTCCCTTTGTCTCAGAATAGAAATACGTTTTCCTGAAATTTGAGAAGAAAAACAAATAAACAATCAAACAAAACCCCCAAGAAACAGGACAACAGCAAAACTTTTGGCCCTCAAAATCTCCCTAAGGCCCTCAGCTCTCGCAATCGCGAGGGCAGGTGAGGACAGGCTGGAACTCCGCGTGTTCTTTCTGAGTGACTAAAACACAACATGGGCCAAACGCAACCACATGATACTTCCAAAATGAGAACACATATGGCAGAGCATTTCTGAAAAGTCAAAATCTGCTCACGCTGAAATCAATGGGCGTTTTACTCTTGACTTCTGTGGAAGCAGGGTTAAGTCAACACTGGATAAGACGGGAAAATCCCAATCAGAGATCAAGCATAGCATTCCCCCTAAAGATTATTCATAAAGTGTGTGTAGACGTCACGAGAAAACAGAAGGTGCTACAGAGCTGTTATTTTTAAGCTGAGGGTGAGAAAATAGGCAGTGAAGCGTAGAGCACAACTTCTTACGTTGCTTTGTCACCATTCTTGTTAAGGAGCACAGGGAAATTATTTTAAAGAGAAAAAATTCATAGCTTTCTCTGCTTCTTCAGTTCAGAATAGACGTATTTTTTAATTTTATGTGAAGTTTTACAGGTTTTTTTAATACTTCCGAATTTTCTGAAACGATTTCTTTCTGAACACTGTTTTTCTAAGACCTGCTCAATTTTCAGAACCACTAAAATGCCCTAAAGAAGTAATACTTCTTTAAAATACCTAGAATACATCAGCAGATCCGTTCTCCAGTCCTCTGTCTTGTACAGAATTTATACCAGGTCATAGCTGTCTGCAATGCTTTTGCAGAACTGGATACTGTGTCTACCTTCTTTGACAAAGAGCAATCAATTTGGAAAAGCGGAGGCAGACCCTGAAGTGGATCACAGGGAGCATCTGTGCAGAGAGATGGAGACCAGTTCTAATCATTAGCATCGCAGGACTGTAATTCTCAAATCCAGGCATGAGCAATTATCAGTGGAAGAGCATAATTTATTCCCCATAGTCAGACACAAGATGGATATCCCATTGGGTACCAGTTAGATTGTTATACTTATTTTAGAAGGCTTAGCAAGACCACTTATCATGTATGAAACAGTACTAATAGCAGGCAGTCTGAGCCATCAGATGAGTTTAATAAAGGGCTTCACTGAAGTTAGCAATGTGCTCTCATTATGCACGGGGCCAAAAATGCTAGCATGTAAATGAAAGTATAGCAGCTTCTTGGACTTTTGATACTATAACATTCATACGTTTCAAATCTCTCACCCGACATATATACCCTCATGCATGCCAACTTTGGAGTATGTCACTTGATTCACCAGGGAAAAGAAAACACAAACAACAAAAATGTGGGAGTTCAACACAAGCACCTTAGATTAATATTTAACTCAACTGACGGCACTCAGGAGTAGTCCTGTCTCAGTTATTCTTAATTTCCACAACTCACCCATCTGACAATTAAGAAGGAAAAAAACCCCACAAACATCTGTCTGTACCTCACACTGTGAATTATAGCCTCCATTTCAACAAATGCACTAGCCTGAGCCAAGAGCTGGGACCTTCACTTGCAATCTGCCCGGGGTGATGTTCTCCAAGCACCATCCCTTCCTCCCCTGTTGCCGCTTTTCTCATCCAAACACTGACCAGCCTCAGCTCCCTGGTTTGTGAAACTGGACAAAAGCGGCCACTCAGTGTGGCTTGGCAGAGGTGTAAAATATATCAGAAAGGAATTTGTTTTTGCTTAGCCCAGCAGTCTCAAGTGCAACTGCGACACCGGCGATTAGGGCTTGCGGAGAACACACATCATTACAGCTTCACCCTTGGGCATTCACCAAAAGTGAGATTTGTTTTTCTAATTGGCTCAATATTTTGAGAAGGTAAATGGTGAATAATAACAGCCTCGGCAGCAACGTGAGACAGGATGAAAGCAATACAAACGGCCCGTTTACGCTCTAGGCTTCATGGCCTGCGCCACATGCTGATTGACTTCCAACCCCAGGAGGAAACTGTCCTGCAGAAGACATCCTCCCTTGCAGCACGGTGGGGAGCGCCCAGGGACACCTCTTCGGCTTTGGTCACCTCATTTGGCTTTTGGCCTTGGCGAACTATGGTATATTTCTGTACATCTACAAACCTCATTTGCAGAGCAATATGTTTCCCGCAGAGTTAGGAACTCACTTCCTTTATTGCAAAGAAGAAATAAACAGTTCTTTGAGTGAAATGGAGGTATTTCATTTGCATGAGATGGATGCTGTTCCAAAGTTTATGCTAGGTAAAACATTAATTTCTGCAAAGCACTTCCTCAACAAAAGCACCTTTATAAATGGAATTTGACAATAACAACAAATCTAGTATTTTCTTCAGAGATTCTTAAACCTATACGCTTGGTCCTCTCAAATAAAAGGGAAAAAAAACCCAAAACAGCAACATCCATCATTAGCTTAAATACAATTGATTGCACTTAACCTCTGATAATTTAACCACGCCGAGTACCTTTTACTCACAAAAGCTGCAGTAAATGTAATGCAATCTATTAATATCGCCGAGGCCACCGATGGCGGAGCTGTGGGGTTTGACCTCTAGGTTCTGATTTAAATGTCCTGGGTTATGGGCACAGCGTGCTGCAGCCATTGACTGCTGGTCGGGATCAGCACTGACAGATGTCCCCTTCCAGGGCTGTAAGGGGGGGATGAATGAAAAACCTCCACGCCATTCATGGCTGCCAAACAGCACATTTTTAAATGCGACTGAGAGCCGCATCCTTCTCCAGCCTGCTGATACAGCTCCAAGTATCTCTCCTGCGAGCAGTCTACCTTTTTATTTTTCTATGCGTGCCATTGTTTCAAGTCTTTTTGCTTTTATGCAAAAGCATAGAATCTTCTCGCCTCAATGCCAGGGACAAAATTCGCCTGTTTGCAGGGCAGAGTGTGACCTCAGTCTTCTGCTCTCCCTGAAAGAGCATATCTTCCATTGACGTCAAGAGCTCTGCACACAGAGGGAGGGAGATAAGCATATTGGAGGCAAGATCTGCTCTGTGAATGAGAAGGGAGAATTTTGCTGTAGGAATTTACAAGCCTCTCGCAGTCTCCTCTCTTGATTAAAGCCAGTGGGATTATTACACAAATTCAGCTGCTGAGTCCCGGCTATGGGAAAGCTGCTTCATGCAGGGCTTTCTGCTGTTAACCCATCCTGATTGTTTAGGCAAGACAAAAAACACCATTATCTGAAAAAAGGAGGTCAGATGTAAAAAGGGTTGTGTCGGAGGGGAGTCGCTGACAGCTCTCTGCATGGTGCGTCACACCTGTGAGCCCCGAGGAGCTCTTAGAAAACCTACATCCTGCTTGTGGTGCAGATTTTAAGCAACATGAACCCATGGATTAAATGGGGGGGGGGGTTATACCCAGTCTTAACCATTGCTTTACTGAAAATTAGCTAATTAGCCTGGGCACGATGCCACCCCGACGTGGCACTGCTGTTTATGTGTCTGCAGCAAGCCTGGTCCGTGCAGAGTGAGGGATCTTCGCACTGTGCTCCGCTCTGTCTGCAGACGTGCCCCGAGTCAGCAAAGGGAGGAGAGCCTCGCCTGCCAGCCTGCTTCCCTCTGCAGCAGAGTTCCTCAGCTTCACTTTTTCTGCTCCTGGTTTCTCTGGGACCCAAGGACCGGGAGGCAGCCTTGAGTTTCCCAGTTTAGACGTAGCCCAACACCCTCCGAAACGCACCCAGAGAATACAGCACTCTGCACGAACACCAGTCTTTTGAGAAAAGCTGCTTATTACAAGCATCATTACAGCAAGAACAGCGCAACGGCACAATCTGATTACACTACTGTGTACATTTAACCAGGATTATGTGAAGCTGAGTTGGTGTGTAAGCTTTCCTGTTCTCTCACACCATACAATGCTGTTTCACACTTAGTTTTGTGCTGCTTTGCAGCATCGGTCGGGTATGTTTTATCTTCACTTTATCATGTGCCACCTTTACAGGCGTTGGAGCTGTAAAGTAATACCAGCTGCCAAGACATCACCAGAGAGTTTTGGTCACAAGCAAGAGAGAGCACGCGTTAGAAGAGATGTGTATAACAGCTCGTTCCCAGTTTTCTGTAGCAAAACCCGGAGGGCGGGGAATGCTCTCGGTATGCCAGCAAGTACAGCCCGTGATTTTCATGGTTGGACTGCTGTACCTGGTGGAATATTGTACTAGAAACTTCTGTATGCGACGCCTGGGTAGGACCCCTGAAGGAAGCGATGCCCGTCTGTTTAGGTGGCGTATCACACTACAGAATTTAAGAAATATTAGTGACCGCACACTTAAACCCTGAGTGAGGAGCCACAGACAAAAGGTGAACCTCCAGGCTGACCTGGTGTTGCCCACCAGCACAGCTAACCTCACACGTGCTGTCAAAGGCTGTAAGGACCAGGAAGCATGGCTGTTTTATGGGCTCATGGGTATATATTCCACAAAGAAATATATTCCACCCAAAAAAACCCTTGCTTAGACAAAAGGTAAAGATTGCGAATGAAACATGAATGGACAGAAACTTATAAAGGCCCTTACCAGCTCAGCCTACTTCAGGGTCAAAGCTCATTCATAGATGTTTTGGCATCACAATGGAAGGAACAAAATACTTATTTAGAGCCAAAAGCCTCCTCCTTTCCTGTTTTCCTCCAGCCTAGACAGACTGGGGCAGGTATATTAGAACAATATAGTAAATGATCAGCTTTGATATACATAAGACAATGCTGATGTGGTTTTCAGATGATTCACATGTTCAGCTGTAAGTTATCAGTTAAGGTTTCTCAGCTTCGATCACAACATTCGTTCATTGTTTCTGCTTGATACTTCAGAAAACAGCATTTGAAAATGCCGACTGAAGTGTTTAATGTGAAGCTGGGGAAGAGACAAATGATAGATCATATCCTGAAGTACACGATCTCATTTTCATTTTCTTGCTCTTCCTACGCAAAACTGCAAACTTTATAAATCATGATACTACCAACGGTTTTCAAAATCATCCTACAACAATATGACTCCCTGCCAAAAAGCTGCAGCAGTGAGTTCCCCGGGTTGACTGCTCTTATGTATTAATTTTTTTCAACCATCAAGTATCACTTTGTTCTCTTCAGCATATTGGAATATGTTTAGAAGGCCGAAACAAAAAGGCAAAATATGATGCTAAAGCTTCAGTATGATTTTATGCAGTATTTTTTCTATTCTCTACTTACCTCTTTTTTTTCAAAAAGGGAACATATGAATTTCCAAAATATTCCTATCAATTAAATTAAGGCATTTCCTCCAGTTCTCCTTTTTTTCCCTCCCCTTAGGATTTCACATAAATTGCTGGTTGTCTAGATGCCAGGGGAAATCAAGAATTAAAATACAGAGCCATCCAAAACATCCTCAAGCCCGTAGTCTGACACTGTGGTTTCTGTCAGCAACCACACTTTCATCTTATTGGGATGCCCTTGAAAAAACCTACTGCTGTCGGAAGCAAAACCTGTGCCCAATTCATGGAATACATGAATGCAATATAAACCCTCACAGGCCAAGAAATTCCACAGACACCGCATGGATTAGCTGTGACAACATCTTTTCCCATAATATTGAACAGCGACAGAAATAAAAGATGAATGTTTTTAACATTTAAAAACCCGGGGCCAGCCCAGTCCCTGAAGCGGGGCAGCGTGCATATTGCTGCGCGCGAAGAAGCTGCCCAAAAGGTGGCTCGCCTCACAGTGGAAAAATCTCTCTCACGTACAGAAACCTTAGGATGGGACAGAGCCTTCACAGCAGCACAGCGTCATCTCTTTGACACTTGCTCTTCTTGCACCTCGTCCATTAGAGACCTACACTCCAGGTGTGCCTCAGCAGAGCAGCCCTCGGGCTTCTCCAGTTTGTTCCTTGGGACTGGGCCACCACAGTGCGGATCCAGGGAGCGGAAGCTTTGAATCCAGGTTGTACAGAATCACAGAATGTTAAGGGTTGGAAGGGACCTCTCGAGATCATCTGGTCCAACCCCCCTGCCAGAGCAGGTCCACCTACAGCAGGTGGCACAGGATGGCGTCCAGGCGGGTTGGGAATGTCTCCAGAGTTGGAGACTCCACCACCTCTCTGGGCAGCCTGTGCCAGTGCTCTGCCACCCTCAAAGGAAAGAAGTTCCTCCTCATGTTCAAATGGAACTGCTTATATTCGATTTTATACCCATTGCCCCTTGTCCTATCAATGGCCACCACTGAAAAAAGCCTGGCCCCCTCCTCCCGGCCCCCTCCCTTTAAGTATTTGTAAACATTGATGAGATCCCCCCTCAGCCTTCTCTTCTCCAGACTAAAAAGACCCAACTCCCTCAGCCTTTCCTCATCTGAAAGATGCTCCAGCCCCCTGATCATCTTCGTGGCCCTTCGCTGTCCCCTCTCCAGCAGTTCCCTGTCCTTCTTAAACTGGGGAGCCCAGAACTGGGCACAGTACCCATCTCCCCATTTTCCTTCTGCTTTAAAAACCCCTCAGCCACAGGTGAGATCCTGTTTTCCAAGAACATGACAGATGTAGACTGTGACAGTTGGACAGACAGGGTGTCAAATGCATTCCTCGCCGCTTTAAAGAAATCCCATAAGTAACTTGATTCACCAGGTTATACGTTTTATGTTCCAGTTCTCTTGCCTTTGCACTGCAAGCACTGCAATCCTCGGCAGCACAGGACATTCCCCATAGGGCTTCCCCAGCTCCTCTCCTGACACATCGGTCAGTGCCATGAGATGTGCTCACTGCAGAGTGAAGGCCACGTTTGAACAGCTGCTGTACAGAAGATAAAAGTTTCAAAAGGCTGAGCTGACCTTCCCCACCCTGGTCAGGAGTCAGCAGGTATTGATCATGAAAAACCTTTCTGTGAATCACGTTAATTTCTCAGGCCTTCAAAAGCCAGATGTTTAAATTAAGACTCATTCTCTACTGTTGCCACAAATCAGAGAGTGAAGTATAGCATTGTGCAGCCAAGAAATAACTGTCTCAGAAATTGGGAATTACAGAACTTCAGGATGTACCCGTCTGCAGAATCAAGCATGTATGTAATGGGTATTTCCAAGAATTCTCTTAACCCGCCTTGTCCAGGACACCCTGAGAAGCATGACCCTTCAAATACCACAAAGAAGGTGGGACACAGCCACTGGGGTGGCCTACAGAGCACCCCACTGCAGCATGTCTGAGTGTGATGGTCAAAAAGGCAAAGGAAGATAACATATTTGAGGTGGTGACTTTGCTGGAAAGCATAGCTCACAGCAAAAGATGGTCTATCAGTTGACCCCCGTCCAACACTTGCTTTCCAGATGGCAGTGTTCCTTCCACATCCTTCGGGCTTCAGGGGGGAAATGCCTGAAGGACCAGTGCAGAGCTGTACGTCTAAAACCCCTCAGCTGCGATACCTTTCCCAGGCACATGAGTATGCTTCTCGTAGCATGTTTATGTGGAACCCTGCAGGTCAACATAATTGCACTCCTGTTAATTTCCTGCTCATCATTTATTAGCCATCTTGTGTCCCGTAGAGAACACTTCGTATCCTGTAGGCAGGATGTTGGTCAGTGAAGTGAGGAAGCATCCAGATCACCATAATCCATCCCTGGCTGAGACTTTCCTGAAAGCTCTGATGCAAACCCAAGTAGGGCTATTTCAAGAACTTGTGTGGTCTTATTTGTTATTGAATGTGGAGATGACACTATGCGTCACGTTCATCTGTGGTGCTGCCCTCACCTTGGCTGAGCGAAGGTCGGGGTGGATTCATCCCCGGCCTGTCCTTGTCTGAGATGTGGGTACCACACACAGCCAAGAGAGAAGCTGAAAGCTCTTTGGGGCTCTGTTCACGCTTTTTGTTAAGCAGCAGTGTCCCGTTCCCTCTCAGAAGCTCTCGGGAATGAATCTTCCACACTCCGCTTATCTCTTCACACCCCCCTCAGCCAGGCCACAGCCACTGCAGCCAGATGTGAGGGAGATTTCCCGCGGCAAGCTCAAAGAGCCCGGTGAAGAGTTTATGACAGCTCCCCCCAGCAGCCCAGAGAAACCAGGAGGGAGAAGCAGCGACTCTCACAATCGCTGCTGGTCGGCAGCAAGTTCAGACAGACACATGATGGGCTACAGCCACAAAAGACTGGGAAGGAGAGCCGTGTTTCTAGCCCCAGGTGTGAGGTCCTTCCCCAGAAAATGGATTTCATGCTCCTTGGCGGTTTTTCGGCAGGCTGTGCTGAGGCCCGCTGGTGAGAACGGCAAGGTGCCTGGTCAGGAGTTGGCTCCACGCCTGTCCCCAGCCAGGCGTGCCAAGTTGGATGTGACTGCTGGTCTCAGACAGCTCCTTGCCCGCAGCACGGCACAGCAATGACCCTTCTTCCACACATACGCAGCAAATGTACATCATCCCATGGAAAGATGTGTCTTCAGGCCTCCCAGGCTACAACAGGTTTGACAAGGGTGGGTTTTCAAAAGTGGGACTCAAAAAACCCAACAAAGTCTCAGGTCTGAAACGGCAGGAAGGGTGAATGCAGGTGGACAGTACTGTTCTGGGGAGGTTTCAGGCTGATTATGAAGAAGTGGAGCGTGTGGAGCAAAGAAGGACCAGCTCAACCTGCTGAAACAGCCCAAGGATTTGTGTCTAGGCAGGACAATCAGGTTACCCCACAGAGCTTACAGGGGTTATTTCGAAGGGAAAAGCTGTTGGTATACAAAGGATACCAGACATGAGACTGAAGGAGACCAGCCATTAGGCAGTTCCTCAGTCATCTTGGGAAGGAACGCCACTTCTGCTGATTTGGTAAGCCTAAGGAACAAGGAGGTGCTCCCACGTGAAAAGTTCAAGTGTGACAAGCTGCACCTGGTGCCCCAGCTCCCTCCAGGTCTGTTTTCATCATCCCTGGGCCCGAGGGGAAAATGGGTGCTTTGCCCTGTGTTGAACCAGCTCAACCCCTGCTGACAGACTCAGCACTTCAAGGAAAGCGTTTGGTGCCGGTCCCCCGTTTAGCTGCACGGCAGCAGGAACAGGTCCCAGACAAAGGAAATGTTTTTTCCTATGGTGCTGCCTTCAACACCTGCTGAGATTTCAGCATCGCATTCCTGAAGCAAAGGCACACACTTTAGGAGAGCCCACGCACCACAACGAATACGCAGTCAGAGGGAAAGGGCAACAAGCACTTCATAAGCCGTGATTTGCGCAGTACAGTCATTGTGTGTGGTGACTTCGGCACTTTGAAGTTAAAATCTCGGTGACAAGGAGGGGATGCAGAGGCACACACAGAGGCACTTTGAAAATGTTGCCCAAAGCCTCAAAGATCATTCTTAAGAGGACTGGATGAGTCAGGGCCACAAGTGCTGACACACATCACCTTCACCAGTATAAATCCAGTTCAGACTGGCAGACCATCATTTTAATGCAGACAGCCTGCTATTGTTTCAGTGTAATTTAGAAAACCCAGGTGCTAACTTCAGCGCTCTTAAAAGTCTTATTCAATGATCGAAGGTGTTACTTTGAAATAAACGGGAGACATCACGAAGGTGTTAGAAAGAAAACACCCTAAAACAGGCTTTAAGAATAGGATTACCTATTGAAAGGGGCTAGGTGGTACTTGCGGTGCTCCTGGTGTGCCACTCTTGGCTTTGCTCTGCTCCCACCAGGACCACCACCGCTCTTCATGAGCCCACTCACGCAGTAGAAAGGGGAGGGAGGTTTTACGGTTAAACCTCTAGTGAAGACTCACTCAGAATGACTGAAATAAGGAGAAAAGTCACACTCACCAACTGATAAAGCACTAAAAAGCAATAAACTGTGATGTGCCAGTGGTAGGAATTAAGGGTGGCTGAAGAGAAAGAAAACATCTAAAAGGCAGTGAATAGAGCTAGGGGAAGGAGACAGATCCTCCACAAAGACAGCGGCAGGCAAATTAGAGAAAGAACACAGAGGCGGATGTTAGAAAAATATAATGTTCCTGTGGGTGTATCACTTATCAGCCATTCTTGCACATAAAACACATTTTTTCAACATTTAGGAAAGAAAAAGAATGACTGATCTGTAATTAACAGAAATAAAGGCCTGGCCCAGATCCTAGGCTAGAATAACATTCTTGCAAAAGGGAATTTTGCTGAAATATTGGCATTAGACAGGGCAGGGCTGCTGCAGGAAGAGGGCAAATCCAGAATAATTGGACCAGTCTGCCCACTAAAAGCCACCCAGCTGGGGACCCCGTTTAATAAGCCATGTAAATCCTATTTAACAAGTCATTTAGCAGCAATACGACCCCACTGAAGGGAAATCCTGGGGGAACGATTTTGCATATTTGATACAGGCACCTTTTGCATATCCTGCGGCCAGTGTTTCCCTCTATGCCCTCCTTCCTGGGGCTCACTAAGGAAAGAAATCCCACGGCACAGCCCCAGATGCGGTTTAGAGTTTTAAATGGGAATTGCCTTGACAATCTCTCTTATTCTCTTCTCTCACTGACACAAGCCCACACTCCATTGGAAGAAGATGCTGTGAAAGTCTCTTTCCTACCATCAACCTGCCCCGGAATCTGATGATTCTGAATGACAAGCTGTGACCCTAAGCACTCATGGCTCTAGACAACTCTGTTATCAGAGCAGCCCCCTTTCTATAGCACACCTTTAATTCCCGTGCCAACTTTACCACTTCTACCTCCCCCTCCTGTTTTCATCCCCAACCTGCGCCAGCAGATGCAAAGCCAGGAATGCGGGCAAATCTACCACCCCCTTAAGTGGGTTGATTCTTCAAAGCAACTAGAACAACAAAGGGCAGCAATTTATCAGGAAAATATCAGCTGTCAGGAACAGCAAATGCAAATCATTTCTCTGCTGACTGTTCTTTTCACGACTGCTGTGCAATCGTCTTGTTGATTCCCACAGCTGGATGCTGTAGCTTTCTCCTTGGCATAAGTAACTGAAAGTGATGCTAGAACAACTTGAGTAAATTAAAATTTATTTCATCAGCTCTGTGTGTGTGTATATGTCAATGACACGTGCCTTTTTTTCCTCCCCTCTCATTGTCCACTAGCATGTTCTCCAGCCCAGCAGCTGTTGACGTTTTGTTTGATGGCACATTTTCCTACTGGGAAATGATGCTTCCATTAAACCCAAGTGTTCCATGAGAAGGTACACATTTTGTCAACATTTTCACAAAAAATCTGGAATACTACAATTTGTTAAGGTCAAAATGCCTCATCTTAGCTTCATCATTTAGATTTCTGCATTATTATAAAGTCATATAACTGAACACCAGCTGATACTAGCTGGAAAGCTAAATATCTCAGTCTCATCAGAATATTTTACTGAAATACTAACCAATGACAAAATGTGAGAGAGGAGAAACCTTTTCTAAAAAGAACATAGTTTGTGTCGATGAGATTTTTCACAGTTTTCAGTATTTGTTTTAATTGGATTCTCATTTGCTTCAGTACTTCCCATGGAATAGGATTTCCATGCCCCAGCCAGACCACAGCATCTTGCAGTCCTGAGCATGGGTTTACTAGACAGGGACACCTGCAGAATGGATTGCTGAAGAAACCTCTCTCTTGTTGCCCTCACACATAGACACAAATCTTCATTGCTTCAAGGCCAAAGAAGAATGGTTCTGGGCTTTGCTGCAACCAACTTGCCTGGTGCCTCGCTGCTGTCATCCCTCTTTTGCCTCCCCATCCATCTCCTCCTCCATCCTTCCCTTTTGTGCCCTAGGAGCCACAGCCTGTACTTGGTTGTTCTGTTCTGTTCCAGTTCAGAAGTGTGCTGGGGGTCTTGCAACAGGGTTTGTGGTTGTCCTGCATTTGTCTTGGCCCACGCAAGGTGAAGAGTGGGCAGTGTTGCACAGCCACACGCTTGGCCAGCCATGCCTCAGGCTCAGTGAGTGCCATGTATTCGACCATACTCTTCTTGCATCAGCTTTCACTTCTAATTTCACCTTTCTACCATCCATTTTGCAAATTCTCTACATCTTCAGAGGACACTCTTGCCCCTCAAGAAGATATTTACAGTTTCTCTAACAGCTTTGCAAAACTTCAAAGAATTTTTCATTTAAAATAGATTTACAGGCACCTACCTCCTGCTCCATTAACCTTTAGTGTCTCCATTTTCCTCACTGTGTTTTGTGAGCGTGTGCACTGGTCTGGGCAAATGAACCTAACCGTGCCTGTAGCCCCAGGCTTCTTGTACAGCAGTGTCAAGAGTCTAAACTACCTAGAAGGTCCTTCAAGAAATTTGTCAGGTATGAAAATTTTTCTTACAACTGATGTTTTAACATGTAATAGCTGTATTTAAAACAACAAGTAAACAAACCATCAATTGTTTTGGCGCACCTGAGCGAACAACTGAAATATAACCTAGATCAAAAAATTTTAATTACAGTATTAAAACAGGCATTATCAACTAAATACAGCAACTGGAGAAATTACAGCTCATGAATATGCAAATTACCTGACAAAACCTTTCTGTAAACGCTTCAGTAATTTTCAGAGATAAACCTCAAACAAGCTGCCTCTTTCATTTGCAGTTTTATTTGTTGATAAATATCCAGTGCTCTCTACTGCATTTTTTAGGAAATATTTTTAATGCAGTCATCATTTAAAAGCACTTCTTGCAGATGAAATGCATTAAATGTACCCAAGCTTCTCCTCTTGCATTAAAGGGCATTTTAAAGCCTGAAGTACAAGAATTTTTATTTCCTTTTAACGTTCAACATAGCAAGTGAAGACAAGTCACCTCAGGTCTCAAAGTCTGACAGTCCACGACAGAGCAAAAGTCATAAAACCAAACACAAAATCAAACATCAAAATTTTATGGCCATCTAGGACAAAATTTGGGTGAGTAAAGACCCCAGAGAGTTTTAAGATTCTGGACTGTTGTTGCCCCACAGGCTATAGCAGGAGCTTCACTTTTCTGCTCAACTGAAAGAGTGGAAGAACCTGAAGATGGGGAACATCCAGTGTCAGGGGTCTGCTCAAATGCTTTGCTAAGGTACTCCAGATTGTCCCTGAAGGTGAGGGTCAAGCTGCTCTCAGCAAGGAGTTGTGCTTGGAAGATGTGAGCCGACCATATATTGAAGTCAAGGGGAATGCTTCAATTGCTCTGAAAGGGGACTGGTTCCTGTCTGACCTGCTCACCTGGAGAGACCCAGCACCCCGGTCAAGTGCCGTATGTCCTGTTCCTACCTACCTAACTCCATCCATACTACCTAGGAGGATGCAGACAGGCTCCCCGAGATCCCACGTACCAGATCACCAGCGACTGTAATCGTCTCTGCTACCGACACAAGATTTGTTAGAGAAGGAATTAGAAAAATGTGAGCAATTCATGTATGTTCCAAAGAGAGCTTGCTTTGCACTCACTTGTCTTCATTCAGCAAGGTACCGTGCAGATCCCCACCTGCCCGCAGCAGCAGACCCAGCGCTGCTAGGGGAGAACCACTTCTTGCTTCCCGGCCTGAGCCGCTTTCTTTCTAGCTACAGGAGTCTCGGTGGGGAAGAGAGAACAGCCAGAGTCTGACTCATGGCAACAGCCACGGAGAGCAAGCATGGATCTGATCTTGATTTCACAACACGCATTTTTCCGACGGCCGTGCGTGCTTCCAAAGCACCGGCAGGGCTCACCCGCCTCCTGTGTGCTGCCTGCCCTTCTGACAGACTAGCCCTTAGGCTGGGCTTGGCTATGCAGGGAATATTTAATCCATCTGGTGGGAGAGCACAAGCAGATTGCCTAGCTCTCACCTACCGGCAGACTACACTGGTTTTTATTCTGGTCACTATGAGCAGGGAAACTTTACCTAGGGAAAAGAAGCTTTAGAAGAGTTCGCTTGTCATAGCACAGAGACTTCCCTAGCGCGGTCCCAGGGCCTCCTTGGAAGCCACTCAAGGGTCGTTTGTTTTCACACTTCCCCCACTGCACCCCAAACAGCCATCACATATGTAATCCCAGCCTGAGACCCAACATGTATTCACATCCAAGGGTCCTAAGGGCAGCCAAGGCCAGGCTCAAGGGCGTGTGAATTACTTAGGTGGGACCTGCGTCATCCCAGACTGTGGACCTTTATCATCTTCAGGCTGTAAGCATACAGCCCGAGCCTCAATTTGAAAGGTCATGTCACATGATTGATTATTTTGGTATGCTCAAAACCTTGTTTTATCAGCAAAGAGGAAGCACACCACATATACATGTATGAATATCTATTCATATATATAAACAAAAGGCCGAATATTTATTGTTAGCATCACTGAAGTCTTAAGACCCTAACAACTATTAGTCCAGATCTATTTATTTTTTTTATTTATGGAAAAAGAGTGAATAATAATATGGTGAGAACTGTTAAAACCCACACACTTAGTTTCTACCCTGTTTCCTGATACTATCCCTCTCCTTTTCGTCTTCTCTCTGGGTCCCAAGGCCAGAGGTTTCATTCTGGCACTTGCGGGTGTGGGGGTGTTTCAGTGAATCCCCATCACCTAGAGTCCGCCTCCCCAGCAGGAATGTACTGTTCATATTGATGTTCTCTTCTTCCTCATGCTAGAATCCACTTGGGTCATTTTTATACATTTGCTAACACGCTTTTACAACTTTATTCTTTCTTCATTGGTCTGTAGCTCCACGTTACATCTGTATTTAGCATATATGATTGCTGTTGTGTGTGCTAAATACCATTTCTTTGCATACTCTTAAAACCAGTTTTGTCTGGCTCCAGGTCTGCCTTTCTTTAACTGACCACGGGTGAGTTGTTGATGGCTGCAGGGTCTCCAGTGCCACCCTGTGCCCTGCCCGTACTCCTCTACACCCCATCCTGCCTCTCCGCTTCCCATGGCTCCTCTTACCACACCAGGACTGTATTTCTCTACACTACGTCCTTAAGGTGGAGTCATAAAACCATGGTGGTATCATACAAAGATAAACAAAAGTAAAACAAATTAGGCATAGACTTTTGGCCCATTAGAAAAATTGCTGTTACAACTGAAGCACGCAGAAGAAAGCTGCAGGCAGGTCAAGAAAAGTTCAAACAGAGCGAGCCTGGCAAGCCTCTGTCCTGAGCCCTTGCAAACTCAGTGCAGAGGATGTGCATTTATTAGGCCAGCTCAGGGCATTCAAAGGAAACCAGAAGAGGTTAGTGAAGGATTTGAAAGCCTGAGTCCTGCCCTGGTGTACCAGTGGGGCCAGCAAGAGGGGAGAGAAGGACCGTTTGAGTCAGAGGACAGTGTGAAGTGGCCATGGATAAATTCAGGTTAGAAAAAGAAGAAAAGCCCTTAGTATCTGAAAAAATAAGAGCAGTGAAGGCAAAAAAATCTAAGTAGTTTTAAGACAGACTGCTGTCAGGTCAAAAAGGGAATGTCTGGACCTTACGTGGCAGTGGCAGGGACTGGATGCAGTAACGCAGGAAAGGCTTCTCCAGGCTTACTGATTTGGGGACGGGGGAGAGGAGGGGAACCAAGAACAAGATTTCACAAAATATTTACTGGATGTAAGTAACGGTTTAGCCCCCCAACCTGGATGACTTTTAACACACTCTTTGGAGGTTTATATATTCTGCATAATATGAGGAGTCAGAGGAGCTGTAAGAACATAGAAAAGGGACAAAACCCAAGCACTTAAAAATGCAATTGAAACCCGTCTGCCTAGGGATGGCTCTTCTGCAAGCAGGTATCAGGCACTAGCCACAGTTATAGTGTATTTCATTTCATGAACCATATTTTTGCATGGAGATTTTCCACCGTTTCCTCTAGCATTCCCTCTCATGGAGTTCACCTCACCTCATCGCCTCCAACAAATGCATTAGTAAAAGCATCAGTGCAGCTAGAAAATATCACCAATACCCCATATAAACCTATGGCTTTGTCAAAAAAGCTGCTGGGTTAGGCTGTTGTGGAGCTGAGGTACATAGGAAAGGATTCCAGATAAACTACCCTGATTTCTGGAAAGCTGTGTCTTCTTTATGGAACTATTGTGCACATCAGAAGCTTCAAATACGTTTGTTCAAGCTGTTATTTTACAGCTTGACCGCAGCCTCACTTTTTGCAAGAGGAAGCAAAGCTTCAGAAGGTGGCAATTAGCCCTGTAGCCCCGAGACACAGGTGACTGGTAATTTTGTGGAAGCTCTCCATGATCTGGAAATGCCTGTAGCCTGTACTGAGGGGATGCAATTCCAGCCCCCATTTTGGGGGTGGGGAGGGAGAGGAAAAAAATCTGGTCTAAAACAAGGCTGGCATGGAATGCTTTGGGATTTGAAAAGAAGAGGACAATGTCTCGCCTTGCCCTGCCATGGTTTCTCTCTATTGGATTAAGTGAACATTAGAAAATTTAAAAACAAGAAAGAAAAAAAAAAAAAGACTGTATTTACAATGTATATCTACTCTTCCTATATGTAAATAAAGCATGTACCTATGCACAGATATATGGATGCTTGAACAGATCCTATCCCTCTCCTCTACCTTTTATTTTTTTTATTGCCTCAAACTGCAAACTATTTGGTCATAAACAGTTTATTCCTATGTTTTTCCACAGCAGCAGGGCAACAGGGCTCCAGTTTTGTTTAGGTCTTGGAGTGACAGCTATGATCAACACGCTGCACCAAATAAAAACCTCCATAATTTAGTAATGTTGCTTATGTAAACACACATGTGAGATCCAGAGGAGACTGAGGCAGAGCCTGTGATACTTGTATCACCGGAAACCGAGAATATCCTGACTATGTGCAGTTTCTCAAGAAAAGAATGTGTGTGTAATTGTCATGCTGCCCAGTAGACTTATTTGTTCATTTTCCATCTCTGAAGTAGGATGTGCATTTCCCACCTCACAGGGATGGAAAAACCCCCCAGTGACTTTCCTTTCCTGCTCTGACTGCCAGGCGACTGTCAGATCAAGGGATTAAGATACATTTTCCTCAAGGTCCAGCCAATCTCATCTGGCTTCACAGAGCTATTTGTAAGTACTTTTCTTTTCCCTTAAAGCCAGCATGACTTTCCCCTAGAATTAGAGTCAGTTATACTTCTTAATGCAGAAAGCACATGTTTTTTAACATAAAGTTCATTCGGCTCTTAAAAAGAATTATTTTTCAACACTGATGGGAGAACAAATGTCTTCATATCAGAGCGATAACAAAAAAAGGACTGCAGTGCTGAGGCAAAGGTCCTGAGCAATACATAAAGCGTCAGAGTTGATTTTTATATTCAGTTTTAATATTTAGCATCTTAAGGCAGCACTCGGTATACATCTTGAGAGGTATGCTAAACTTAACAGGGCTTAAAGATCTGGCTGTAAGCGGCACTGGCATGAAGCAGAATACCCCGAGCACTCCCTGTCTCCCAGGGAAGAGAAATGACTTTTCAGCCGTCTTTCCAGTAAAGCCATCCCAACCTGGCCCACACACGTGACTTTTTATCAGTGCAATGAGTATGCGGCAGCTGAAATGGAGAGATATCGATGGGTAATTTTATGAGTGTTTCTGCCAATAGATGCTTCTACGATGTATTTGATGGAGGGAGTGCTGAGCGATGCTGACTGTCTGTGACACCCCCTCAATTTACCAGGATGAAAAAGTGCTCAGGACCTCTCAGGATGTGTCCTCACTGACAAAGAGTGAAATGCCTTTTTCAGTTAGCTGGGAAGAAAAATAATAAAAGGCAAAAGCAATCCCTGAAACAGGGTAAGGTTCAGAGTATGGCTGTACGACTGTGCAGTTAAAAGTCATAATTAGCAGACGAGTCCTTGGCTCTGACTCCCTCTGATTGGAGACAGTGTTGTCACTTACTTGTGACTCATTTCCTAATACAGAAAAACAAATAACACAGGAATCCCCAAATACCTATTTTCAGCCTTCTGATTAAACTGAGGATGTGGAAGAAGAAATGTCTCCTCTCTTGAAAGATAACAACAAAGGAATGAAATGCTCAAATATCTAGTATGGATCAGTTCTTCCAAAAAAAAAAATTGAAAGCTGAATATTAAGCAGGTCCAGCTGGCCCTGTCTCAAGCAGTGGGGACCTGCTATGCTCCAGAACAGCCTGAAGGTCTACTTCTACAAGCAGAGGATTTTTTTTCTTTTTTTACAGCTTTCCTAAAATCCTAAACCACTCCTGGATGGAAAGGAGAATGTAAGTGCTACTGATGTTACTGTGCTTGTGGGGATGGAGGGGGGGAGTTTCAGCAGAGTGAAATTGGGGGTCCGTGCATGCCCAAACTCAAAGGCAGAGCTGATACACCAGCCTGTAGAAGGTGTCTCCACGCTGGTGGCTGCACTGTGGTTCCTCCACAGAGCAACAGAGAACACCGCACCAGCCAGGTAACGCTGACACCACCCATTTTGGGGTTGGGGGTGATGTTGGGAAGGGGCAGTGTGAGTTTCCTTATGTGCATAGGCTTGGTAAAGTGAGATTATTCAAGCCAAATTTGGATGTCAATTCTGAATGCTGGATCTCAGCACTGACCTAAATGAAAGGCATCCAAGCCTTTAAATTCACCTATTGCTGGATTCAACATTGCCTTCAGGTCTTTTAAAAAAGGCTCTACCACAAAGCAGGGAAATGGAAAACACTAAAAAAAAAAAAAATAATAAAAAGTCTGCAGATGTTCTAAATTACTCATTACCAACACACATAACCCTCCCCACTCAATCTGTGGGCACCATAATTTTCGTCCTCCTTCTCCCCCTCGGGTTCTATAATGCTTTGTGTATTTACTTTTGTTGAAGTCTGGTAGCAATAGAATTAACCCTGGGCCCGGTGACCTTTACGTAATGTGGGCTGGTGGTGGCCAAGCCGCTTGCACCTAACAGCCTAACCTCAGGCGGAACCACAGCGCATCCGGACCCTCGCCGCCACACAGCCCAGCACAAGGCTGCTGCGTGCTTGCACAAAGGCGTTGCCGCTAAACACTGCCTTTCTCTCCTCCACCCTCACATTCTCATTTTCCAGTGGTAACACAGAAGAAAGCACAAATAAGCGTTTAATACTGTCAGTTCAGCCCCACTCTGCAGAACTTGAATATCTTCCTCCCACTCATATTTTTTTTTTTTTTATTTTAAATAACACCGAAATGTCCCTACCAGCCAGAGCTGGGAGGGTGAGCTCGTGAAGCACCTCCAAGCCCTCACCCGGTGCAGCAAGGGAAGCCGGCTGAGTGGCTCACAAAAAGGAGCTGGGCATTTTGTTTCCAGTCTGGAGAAAGAATATGACCCTAGATCGCGAGGCAGCGTGGTGTAAGGGAACTCTGACTACAGAGACCTGGGCAGCAAGGGACAAACAGCAGTGTGCACTCAGTTTTTGGGGTTTTTTTTACAATGTACAAATGCATCAAAGCACTCCTGTAGGTACAGCCTGAATCCTACCTGTGGCAATGGCAGCCACAGAGTAAACATGACAACAAGGACTTGATACTATGCACAAGCAAGTATTTCTGATGTTACAAAGCAGTATCAGAGAGCAGCTGTACTGAGCTCAATCAGCACATGCCACAAAGTACATACCACTCACAGGGTACGGCACATCCTGCACCTAAAATATGGGCCATTCAGCTGAAAGAAGTTTTTTGAGGGGCTGCAGATAATAAGAGAGAGGAGCTTAACGTGGCAGATGCTAGTTGGGCTCCCTGAATAGATTTGTGTCAAGATAACCCACGGATGCTACCGGAGATCAGCTGGAGACCATGGAGATGGGAACAAGGCCTTTTCACAGAATCACAGAATGTTAGGGGTTGGAAGGGACCTCTGGAGATCATCTGGTCCAACCCCCCTGCCAGAGCAGGTCCACCTACAGCAGGTGGCACAGGATGGCGTCCAGGCGGGTTTGGAATGTCTCCAGTGTCGGAGACTCCACCACCTCTCTGGGCAGCCTGTGCCAGTGCTCTGCCACCCTCAAAGGAAAGAAGTTCCTCCTCATGTTCAGATGGAACTTCCTATAGTCGAGTTTATACCCATAGTGTAAAGCTCTTTTGTGAGGGCTGAGGAAGGGTCCCTGGTAAAGCATCCCAGGACCACTGATGGAGTGCACAGAGCAGCAGAGGCACTGGTCACTGGAAAGCTGAGCTGGCAGGAAGGGGCCTTCTGCAGGCAAGGTGAGTCAACAGCTCAGGCCTTTCAAATACCAAGCCCTCCATTATGGGAGTGGCACGGAGAAAGGATTTACTGCAGCTGGCATTTCTAGAGGAAAATAATTTACCTTAGCCTTTTAATGTTAAGCAATGCATACAGACCTTACTAAAAAAATACCCGAAAATGACGTGAAATACCATGGTATTATCTTTAGGAGAAGATTACTTGACTGAGCCTTTGCTGTTTTGTTCAGACCGTGAGGTCTGGATGATGCATTAGGATGAAGCACACTTTTGAAATTATTTTTTCCTCAGGCACGACGTGTAAAGGTATGTGTAGAATGTATGCGTGTGGCTGTCTACCACCCTCACATTATCAACACAATGTACCAAACTCTGTTTTTTCCTTATTTATGCCTTTTTTCCCCAGTGGTGGTAATGTCAAGGAACTGGAGTGCTTGGCTTCAGCATTAAAAGAAGCACTAACCACGATCTCTCTGAGCTGATCTGGCTTCCTCCTGACAGCCCTCTAAAGTTAATATAAATATGAACCTCACAAACACTGAAATAAAGACTATGGAGAGGATCCTAAGCCCAAAATTGTACTATGGACTCCAGGCTC
The DNA here is from genome assembly GCA_013398295.1 of Chionis minor. Taxonomy (NCBI): domain Eukaryota; kingdom Metazoa; phylum Chordata; class Aves; order Charadriiformes; family Chionidae; genus Chionis; species Chionis minor. The sequence goes on along the minus strand of VZSF01010287.1, from coordinate 398,428 downwards.
AGGAATGTTTTGTGTTTCTTCCAGTTACTGAGGCCAGGTATTCAGCTGCTACAAATAAGCAGAAGTGGGGTTGCTGTGCCCAAGCTCCCGTTCCCTGTCCTCTCCAAGGAAAAGGCAGGGAGCCAGGCCCCGCCGCAGTCAGGTCCAGCCCACAAGCCGCCAGCTGCAGCTCTGCGGTCTCTCCCGACCACGGAGCATTCGCAAGACTCTCCACCGAGCTTCCTGCCATCCCAGCGGGGACGGCGGGGAGGCAGTCGGGCTGCCAGGGCACCCGCAGAGCGGAGCCCACCATGGGGCTGCGCCAGCCCCACCATGGCTCCGAGCTGCTGCAGCGACGGGGCGACGCTGCAACTCAAGGTACGCGGCAGCTGTGCTGGGCTTTGCAGAGAGACGGACTGATGGGGAGGCTCTCGGCAGGGAGAAGCCATGAGCTATGCTGCAGAGCCAGGCAGGAGAAAGGAAAATCAGCTCCACGTTTCTTTGCCTGTGCCAGCCTTGCGCGTCCCCGAGATGTGTAAGCACCACCTCCCCCTCGCACAGGTCCAGTTGCTGAGGTCCTCAGAGGACGTAAATATCAACTTCCCAGGGAGGTCCCCTTAATCTTTGTTTATAAAGGGGATAAACAGAAAGGTTAAGAGAAACGGCTGCCATCCGACTTTTCGGAAAGGCAGAAGTTAGTTGCTGCAGAGGAGCGCTGAGAACACTCGCGCTCTTCTCAAAAATAAACAAGCAGGAAAATTAGGCTGTCATCTGTCAAGTAACAAACTATTATCAAAACAAAAAAGTTCAACCCAGGGCCCTCAAGTCCTGCTCTAGCTATCTGGTAGCATTTAAACACTTTCCCTGAACACTGCATATACACTAGGGATTTCTCTGTAACATACAGAGTTTAGCGCGCAGTGGACCTTGTGTATTAAATATTCAATACAGCACACAAGTCTCCAAAGGGAAAGCTTTAGATGAACACAGGGAAAGCATTAGATGGACACTTAAGATGTTTAGCTTCAGATGTCAGACCAATTTAAAATTAAAACCACATCGCCAGTATTTTTTCCAAGAATGGTGCATAAAAGTATGCATCCATCTACGCAGCACAAAAAAAAAAGCTTGAAGCCTATAAACATCAAGTCTACAACTGTGTTAATTCTTCCTCTCACTACAGAGGTGAAAACGTAACGAAAAATCAAATGGGAAAATATCAGCTTCCTCTATATGAGAAGGCTATGAAACTAATCCACATTTATGAAAGGATCTGGGAAACAAAAATCTGTAGAGAAACCTGACTGTATTTGCAAAGAACTAAGAAGCATTGCAAGCAATGGAGATTAAAAAAATGAAACTCTTTCAAAAGAAAGTAAAGCTTCTGACTCTAAAGGAGTTTTAATCCTAAGCACGTTTGTTTTCATTTCATTCAGAGCTTGAGCCAAGCCACAAAATTTGGGTCTGACCATTTCCCAAAGTTCAGAGCATTTCAAATCCAAAGATTTTGGTTTGGACCCAACACTAATGCTGTTATTGCATGGGTCAAATGTCTTATTATAATGATAGTAAACAGCAAGAGAAAGCTCTCAGACTGGCCAGGGCTCCCTCTGCCAGTTAATCACAGAAAACGTTCACAACAGTGGAATGAAGGATGATGTTGTGGATACCAGAACTGGCTACAAACACTGCAGCACTTACGCAGCAGATCAGTAAAGCAGTATCTGTACCCTAGGTTAAGCTAGGCTTAAGTCAAAGGCTGAGGCAAAAATGCCTATTAGCTACTGTTACTGAGGTGTCAAAAAGAGTCTTCAAGCTATTGCTGTATTCAAACCTACTCCTGACCCCCTCACTTTTGGCCGCGTGCTTTCAGGAGCTTCCATTCATACATCTATGCAGACGAAGACATCTTCCACTGACCTCCCACCGCCTCACCAACACTCACTGGAAGGGAGCAAAGATCAAGCACAATTGAATTAAATTTGAATTAAACTGCATATAAACTCCAGGGTGAAAGGAATGACTGGCAAACATGGAATGGCCCTGTTTCTTTTAAGAACATAAACAAGGGAAACAGCTACGAGCAGGGACTGCTGTAAAAAGTGTAAGAGGGGTACACAAAGCTGAAGAATGTATCACAGCAACAACCACATACAGAAGTAAATACCTTTTATTCCTCTGTAGAGGCATAACCTTTCCTATGAAGATCTTAAAGCACTTCTAAAATGTCTTATGATGCATCCATCCTGGTGGGAAACTGGGTTCATTGTCATTTTATCGACAGGGAATCAGAGGCAAAGGTGACAGGATGCCATGCTACGGGTTCAGCAGGGCACCAATGGAGTTGGGGCATGAAACAGGAACAGACCTCTCCCCAGCCCCTTCACTACATGCCACTAACACTTCCTGAGGTGAGACCCTCCTATAATACAGGTAAACTACAAAAATGCCCATTGCCTTACCAGTAAGTCCAAACTGTGACTTCTAAACCCTAATCACTTGGCTTTTAATTCCATTTTTATGCATTAGCAGGGATGCAATTTTTTCATCTTGCTTTAACCTGTGAAGCTCCCCCTGCAATAAGCTGATTCAGTGGAGGGTCTCTGCTCACACGCAAATGAAGAGCTTGACCTGGCGAGTACAAATGAGCACTAGGCTTTGTCTGCAGGAACAAGTTGTTATGGTTCATTTTACGATCCTGAAGGAGGCACAGGATGTCTAAGGAAAACATACTGTAGGGCTGAATGAATGGGGCGTCAATTTCCTTGACAGAGATGTCCTGCCTGGCTGCTTTGCTCTTCTTGTATTTTTGATACACAGTTTGGTGCCTTCATTCTGTGATAGTGGGACCTCTGCCAGGTGTTGCTACAGACATTCATAGTGAATGGCTTCAAGTGTGAAATCAACCCAGTTTTCTCTTTTTACAGAGTAGGGAACTCTCTTTGTGATCCAAATAAACCTTGAAGAAGGCTTCAAGCCAACTTCGTCACTGTTTGTTCTTACGTAACTAGACTAGGAACACTCAGTACTCAGAAGTAACAACAATTCTCCCATATACCTAAAAAACTACATTTACTTTGAACTTATCAGCAGCAAAAGCTTGTCATCTTTGGACATCATCCACTAGGACTGCCCAAGACAACTTATCTATTATTTTTGGGTGCCAACAACAATGGACTTGATATTGTCCGCATTTATCAGAACGGATTTGTTACCCAAGATGCAGATAATAAAAAACAATTCCTTGCCTAGTGGGTCCAAATGCTTTTCTGCTGAACTAAAGTGACTTTTTATATTATATCCATGCATGAAATCCATGGCTTTAAGAATCCAAAGCAGTAATATGCTGCATTCATTGTTCAGGGCACAGATGAGCACAGCCAAAACCTGTCCACAGGGATCAGCTTCCATGTTTGCTTATGGTTAGAGCAAACAATGCAGAAGACATGGTCACCTCTTGTCTCCACACTGATGTTCTTTCAGACGGCACCACATCATAAATGGCTGCGTTAGTCTTGGTGCCAGAATCACAACCAGTTTGCAGTGGGAGCAGCTGAAGATTTCAAGCTCGAGCACTACAGGACTGAGGTCCTCCAAGAGGAGCTCCAGCGCGATGGATCCTGCCTGCATCAGCCCCAGCCCAGACAGTGCTGGCACTGATGAGTCCCACAGCCAAATCCCCTCCCATGCCCGCCCGGGTCATCCTGACCACTACAGGCTTAGCCTAAATCCTGGCTGGCATCCACTGCTAAAAAATGTAGGAGGAAAAAAAAAAAATCACCACCCATACTGTGAAGTTATCACTGGAGAGTTGTCTCCCCAGGGAAGGAGGGGAGCAGAGGAGGCAGGTCTCCCTGCTCTGACAGCAGAGGTTCTCCGCAGCCAGCCAAAGGGAGGTGGGCAGAAATGGGCTCACCTACCTCGGGGGAGGCTTCACACCACCCGATTTAAGCATCTGACTTTGGGGTCATTGGAAACACACCAAGGGAACAAGCTGTATTTCCTGTTGGTGAGTTCCTGGTACAGGAGTCCCCAGTGGAGGGGGGTGGGTGCCTGCAGACAGGTGCTTCAGAGGTCCTCACTGGATTCCTGGTAGAGCCTACAGCCGACTGAATGCCCTGCAGCGAAGCAGCCCTGATTTCAGACAACAGAGAGCAGCTGTTTGCCAGGTATTGCGATTGTTCTTCAATTGCTGGTTTGGTTTTTTCTCTTAGTGGCTTACAAAAATCTGAGGAGCATCTGTAAGCAGCTGCCAACCTGAGCCAGCAAAGGCTCTGCCGGCTGACCCTCCAGCACAGTCTGCTTCTGGGCAAACTGCGAAGCCAGGCTCTCCTCCTGAAGCTGTCAACAAATTTATAACTGCTCCAGACCACGCACAGAGGGAGAACTGTAACACGTACTCACCGCCGGGTTACGCATACACAGCCGAAACTGCTGGGTGACAGTCAAGCACAAGTCCCAGAATGTTTAACCTGCATAAAGGGCTTTAAGTTTAAAATGAAATGAAATAAAAACAGTATTTAAACTGCACATACAGCTTGCTACCACCTCTGGTGGCCAAGCCAAAAGTATTAGGTAGAGTTAACTTTGGCTGACACTGCAGCATTTACTGTTTAATTTCCTGATACTTAAAAAATAATTTTTTAAAAATATCTGTATCTTGAATATATCTGTGTTACTGGGAACAGCTCCTCATTTCTTTAACAACAGCTGTGTTTTTGAATTCACATTTCACAAATTTTTCTCCTTCTAAACTCAACTCCATAGAGCAGCACCCACAGCATCTTGGCAAAAATCTCCCTCCCTTGGACAAGTATGTCACCAGATATTTCTGGCAGGCTGTCCTCTCACAGATAACTCGCATGCCGAGCTAAGAATAGGAATAGCTGCTTCCCTAGCCCCTTTGTCCAGGTGCCTGCGGAAGTCACTTGTGTGGAAGTCCAGCTTCTCAGAGGGAGAATACAGGACTGGGCTGTATCTCTAGCAAATTATTAGGAAGCACGTGGAAGCACGCGTGGGTGTTTGGGTCAAACACATCAAAAATCAGTGCTAAGTATCAGACTTCAGCTGTCCGGTAATCCCTGGCTAGTGTGACTAAAAAAGGCTTCCCAAATATTTTATTATGGGTCAGTTAAAGCATTATGCCTTCCTCAGTCATCTGGCTCTAGCTATCATCAACAAAAAATATCCAGATTATAGAGATCAGTAGTACAGCCCGAGATGAGACTTCTTTTCAGGCACAATTGCCTGCAATTCTTATGTGCCTAATGCAATACACACACGGTCCAAATTATATATATAATTAAGACATAAAACACTTCAGGCAAACAAGTTAAACCTTCACTGGAGAGCCAGATGTAGTGCAGGTGCGCTCAAAAGATTCCTGAGTAGTATTTATTGTAAAACATTTACAAGAGGTCCTAAAGCTTCGTGGTCTTTTGTAGCATTCTGCAAAACATCACTTTTTTTTTTTTTAAATTGTGAACATATCAAGTGGCAGGAGATAAAAGACAATACTCCTTGAAGAGATGCTTGTGGGGAAAAAAGGAGAGAGGGGGTTTGGACAGGAATCAAGTGTTACAAAAGGCACAAAGCAAAGCAGAAGGTGACGGACATGTCAGACTGTACCACGAGGCAAATGAGAGGTGACAGCCCTGGCAGAAGAGCTCGTGGACCTTGAGATAAAGAAGTAGGAACTGGAGTTTACCGCAGTAAGGCCATCTGGGAGCCCCATGAAAGGCTGCAGCAAAGGAAGAGGAATCACAGCTGGGAAAAAACTACTGGTGTCTCCCTCAGGAATTTCAAGTGGTTTCAGCCATTAGTGCAAGGGGACTGATTCTCTGCAACTATCTGTCACATAGGGGACTGCGTATTTCTGTGTGCCTATGTGTGTGTGTATAACAGGCGTGTCATACAGAGACACTATGGAAATGCAGTTTTCCAGTGATTAGCCAGTTTGATTGCTTTCTGTACCTTCGCTTCCTCTGACTGCTTTTAAAGAGATCTGCAGCCTCTTTACCAATCCGCGGTGGCAAAACTGGAAGAAAATAACTACATGCAAAAACATCCACTTTGTCAAGTGGAGGCTTCCTCTCTCTCTGTGTGCGTGTGAGTACGTCATTCCCCTCCCATTGTGTCCCGGGGACATTGATTGTCCCGCAGAACAGCCGACTGGCCAGTCCCTGATTAGGCTCCCACCACCTTATCAGCTTGCCAAGCACGCACAATTAAGATCTCAACACCAGCCTACGTCCTCACCTTATCCGCCACCCAATGTTTCCCTGATGCTCTTTTCTTACGTGACTGCGTGCTGCACTTTAGGTCCAAAGTTTTGGTGGGGACACGAGCCCGCTGAAAGAGAGAAAACAAAAGCGAGAGCTCCCTGCAGCTTGGCCCCGCTCCCAGCAAGATAAGGCTCCCCGAGCTGCGTGGGGACGGACGCACCCACGATGGCCCTTGGGGTACGACTATCCGCGGTGGCCAGCGAGGCTTTCCTCGCTGCCGCTGGGCTGCGCGCGGTGGCCGCTCATGACTTCACGATAAATATGTGGCAACAGCTGTTTCCACGTACACAAAGGAACCAAGGGCTACGATAAGAGACTGAAATTTCCCCGTGCCAAAAGGGAGACGCAGACAGAAAAGCTCGAGGGGGCACCACTTCAGATGGCCAAACACGCACAGTTAAACAACTGCTTCCAGCAGGTAGGAGGAGGGGATAGAAAAGTGACCCTTCCCATTAAGAATTACATATTTGTTTTGTTTCTCCACGAGTTATTTTTTCTGGCATCGTGACATATAAAACATTTTGAACTTTCTAAGGAAACTGTTATTAAAGCACTGAACATTACTGTGAGGGCACGTTTGAAAAACAGAACAATTAGGCATTTCAAAGTTTATCTAACTTAGTCACTGGTACCTTTCAGATTTGTCACCACTAAATGCAAACAGTTTTGGGGCCAGTTTAATGATTCCTGTACACGATACCTCTGCCTACAGGAAGAAGAGACCTCTTGAAAATTTATCATTGTCTATAGGCTACCCTCCACCTCCCTGCTGCAGTCTACTAGGGCACATCCTGGAAAAGGAAGGCTTTCCGAGACAAGGGCATTTTGTTTAAGCCTCGAGAGCCCAAACCCTTAGGGACTGACTGAGATCAGCTCTGCAGAGCTGGGGGTCCAGCAGCCCCAAGTACGCAGACAGAGCCACAATGCTGGCAAAGTGACAGCAGAAACCGAGTCTCACCGGGAATAACGCGATGTTGTGTTCTTTGCTTTCATTATAATTCACCATTTCAGCTCAACTTCTACCAAGTTCCCCGGAAAAATTTCACAGAGCCACTGCCAATGTTTAAGGCTCTCCAAAAATTCAGCCAGACAGAAGAGGAAATTCCACACAGCGTGCAGAAAGTCTGAAGGAGGGGTTTCTGCTAGATAACGGGAAAGATGTGGCTGAGCGCGGGCTAGCACCTCCCTAACTCCTTGCGTGAACTTCTCAAAGGTGTTCAAATAGAAGGCTTCCTATTGATGCCAAGGGACTGCCTGAACAGAAAGGTAATTATTAAAAAAGCACAGAAGAATTAGGAAGGAAACATGTTTCACTAAACGAGAAAACTGTTTTCTTCTGAGTTGCTCTAGGAGAACCGTAATGGGGAATTCATTAACTTGTTCCTACTGGGAGGGTATTGAAGGGTAGGATTCTGCCACATTTCATGCAGTCTACATAAGCCAATCCATTCTCTCTTATCTGAAGCCAAATTGCTTTTCCCCCTTTTAAAATAAAACGCAGAAAGCCTATTTAAATTTTATTCGAGGTCTCGAAGAGCACAGGGCACCACAAAGATCCTGCTACGCCTGGAATGTGAGGCATCTCTGACCAGAAACACTACGGAGGCACGGAGATAAATGCCGCGACTTCACCGCATTGCTTGTTAGTTTCTCAAAACAGTAAACTTGAGTGGAACTGTAGGTGAAGAAAGGACAGGGGGCATGATGGCATTTCTCACAGAGAAGCTGGAGCGAACAGAGTAGATGTGACTGTCGGTGGCCGAGACCTGGTGTACAGCCAGGTTTGCAAGTGGGTGGCTATTTTAGCTTGAGAAGGAGAGAGGCGCAGGTGCCATGGAGGAGCGCCCGGGCGATAGCACGGTGCCAAAAGGCACGGCTCACAGCCTGCCAAGCCTCTGGGGCAACACTATGAGGAACTGAGGTGAGAAGTTAAAATGGGGGGGAAGATAACAGCAAAAGAAGCTGGGACTTAGCTTTGATCTTAGGGACGGCAAGTCACGATTCACAGACAGAAGCGCCCGTGGCTGCCAGGAGGAAGAGGAGCTCTGATTCCAGAACAAGAGGTGGTTGCTGGAAGCAAAGTACACCAGAGATGTGGCCTCAAATCCACGGAAGGAGACAGAGGTTTGGCACACGGAGGGGGTGCAGCTGCCTGTTGGAACATCTGCGCAAAGAAAGGTTTCTCCTGGAGTTTTTGGGTGGAAAAAAGTTATTTCACTCCCAGGGTACTGTACTTTCAGGAAGAAGATAAAATTCACTTCATATTTGGCAGCCAGCTGACTCACAGCACTTCTTCTGCCCGGCAGCCCATATCACAGCCCAGGCTGTGTCCTCCTCACAAGGCAGCAGAGCTCAGCCGGCTCCGCCACAGCCCCACCGCAGGGCTGTCAGAGGCTCCCATCGAGGGGTGGGTAATGCCCATCTTCAGCCAGCCTGGTGGTGGTCCAGCCCCCACGAGGAGCTGGGGTTATCAGTACGGGCTCTTATAACTGCCATTCACCAGGCACAAGAATGAAGCACCTCCTGAAACGACCTGGAGGCTTCACTTCAGAACGATGATTTCAGGATTTCCCTTACATCGGGCAAATACCAGCTCGGATGCCTCTGACTGAGGTTTGAGAAGGCTCAGGTTAGGGTTTTAACAACCCAAGCCACCTAGAAGAAGAAACTTCAACGCAAGCTTCGATTTTTGCAGCAAATAATGTGGCTACAGAAATCCACAAACAGGATCCCATCTCCCAACAGGTTTAAACAAACGCATAAAACACAAAACCCACAAGCAAATCCACAGAGACATCGCACCACGTATGGAACCACAAAGGTCTTTAGAGCCCAAAATCCAAACTGGGAAGTCAAATAACTAGGATTTCCCAAAAATCCTATTGCTTTCATTCCTATTCAATGCTTAAAGTCGTTTCCACACAGGAAAAGGATCTATTTATGTTTCATTAGTGCCAGTTTTGTGTATACCAATAGACTGTGTGTATATAGGAGAGAGGGGAGTATGCTATGCAGCTGTGAGCTTTCTTGGCTAATTACTTGTTTTCTCTTTCTGAGCAAAATAAATACAACAAAATTCAACAGGGCATAACAGCACATCTATTAAGGCTGTACGTTTTCCATCAGACTCCACTGGTATTTGTCTTAGCCATGCTTAGGCTAAGAAACCCAGTCTATGGTATCATTCATAAACAGGAGGTGCCATGACCTGCACAAATACATATACGAAACCAAATAAAATAATACCCTGGCTTGACATGGAGCGATGTATGGTAATGATTCCAGAATGTCAGTTAAACAGATGTTAAAAATTCTTTTTTTCAGCATCAGCACATTGAAACATTTTATCCTAAGTATGGAAGCCTGTTACATCCCCTCAAAATCAAAGATTTTATAGAAAATCATAGCCTGAGCTGTGTTACTTACTTTTTTTTAAGAAAACCTCCGCAGTTTATTTCAGCCTCAGTTTTGGAAATGACAAATGTTTCGTGTTCTAAGAATGCTTTTGGAGTTCAAAACACCTAAAGCGCATTAAAACTGTGCTTTTAAAACAAAACCATTGCAGCACTTAATACCCTCAAGCTTAACAAAGCTCTAGGCAGCAGCTGAATTACAAAGTTTTACAAGATGAAACAAAAGAAAGTTTTCATAAATGATTTGCAAACACCAACTTCTAAATCACAGACTGCGGCATGCTGTACTTGCACTAGAAGTAACAGATATTTCAGGTCCCAGACTGCCAACTGGCAAAACCTACTGGTGTTCATACACTTTGGAAATAGGTCCCAGACTAGTCCTTAAGGCAGACTGACTTGAGGGTGATTGCCTTATGGAGCAACGATGTGAGATGAATTCTTGAAACTCTTACAAATTTTGCTTGCAAGTCACCTTTCAGAGGTTGACTCTGAAGTCACCGAATTTCTACTTTCAAGCTAGATGAACCATTCTTATGTATAAGTTTCCCCCTGCATAAGGGTTTCGTGAACAAATTCATATTCATAGATGAAAATCAAATATCTTTAATAACGTGTCCATACACAAATTATTCTCCTTTGCAGTAAAGAACATGGTCCCTAAATGTTTAAATTAAGTTATAAATCAGAAAACAGAAAAGGAAATATTTTCCATATGTTTAATTTTACACCATAATTATTTATTAACAAAGTCGACAGATACGTGTTGTTACCCTTATGGGAGTTCAAACAATATTCTTACTATTTAAAATATATTCTTCAATTTGCCGCTAACTGGAGACATTTATTGGTTCCATATTTCACTAGCAGTAATTATTGCTGGGAGCCATACATTCATGATCTATACAGATCACAAGGAGACACCTGTGTGGATTTAAAGCTTAGCTGGCCCTAACATTACTAAAGTGTCCGAAAACATTCAATCCATTTAAAAGAGTAAGTTGCAAATAAAACTTACTAGCACCGCTTTTTCTTTTCATTACAGGCAAGTACTTGGTACAGCCTCACGGAAGCCAACGTGGTAATGAACGGTAACTAGTAGCAAGTCGTAGCTGTACTTAAAAAGAGGAAACCAACTCGCTGTTCTGAGCACAGGCACGCACCACTAAACACAGCGATGCTATTAAACCTCCCAGACCAGGAACAAGCAGAGTCTTGAGTTTTCCCGTTGGAGAACAAAGGTTCCAAAACTTTCTCTCTTCCTTCATTCCACTCCCTCCCCCTGACCCAGCCAATCTGACCTCTCTGAGGAGCTGTGGCCAGCAGGAGCAGGGCAGTGATGGTGCCCCTGTACTCAGCACTGGTGAGGCCGCAGCTCGAGTGCCGGGTTCAGTTTTGGGCACCACAGCACAGGAGAGCCATTGAGGTGCTGGAGCGTGTCCAGAGAAGGGCAGTGGAGCTGGTGAGGGGTCTGGAGAACAAGTCTTATGAGGAGCGGCTGAGGGAGTTGGGATTGTTCAGCCTGGAGAAGAGAAGGTTGAGGGGAGACCTTATCACTCTCTACAACTGCCTGAAAGGAGGTTATNTTTTTTTTTTTTTTTGCTGGAGTGGTGCTATTTCAGCTGGCCTTCCCACTTGCAACACTGTCTCCACACAGTACTCATTTCTGTTACTCTTTATAAAAAATTGAGATAACATTTTACCTGCATATTTCCTACAGAGCCAAAATATTAATCCTAATTCAATGGGAGGAAGGAGCAATAATTGTTTGGAGCATAATATCACAGATGAATTATATACTTGGATAAATTTTTAGGTATGGATGAGGGGAAAAAAAAAAAAAAGGTCCTGAGAAGCTGTGGGTTCCCACATAACTGTTACTTCTTCAGTATTTTCCAGAGATGTTCTTTTGTTTTTCATGTAAATGTCTTTGTTTTTCATCAACAAGCATTTGAATCCCACTGCTTTCATACAGGGTGGCCAGCATGGCCCGTCTCAATTTAGCTGTGAGTTCAACAGGTAGCCACAGTAGCAGGAACCCTTGTTTTCCACTGTATTTTGTCATATAAAATACTGGTTTAGGGGTGGTTTTGGCATAGGTTTATGGTTGGACTCAATGATCTTGAAGGTCTCTTCCAAACCAAGTGATTCTATGATTCTTTATTTATATTTTGGAAAATTTCAGATCTTAATCCACTTGGGTAAATCGTCTGTAGGAAACAAGCAGCTCACTACAACCAACGTAACACTTTTTTCCTACAACATCATGTCATGGCAACTATGGTAAAACACTTTCAGAGTGGCAGAAATATTTGCAAGAATTCAAACAAGCAGAAGTTCGCTGCGCAAGAGGACAACTTTCTCTGCGGGTTATAGTCAAGAGGTGAGATGAAATAACAGGAATGAACTTCATGGGCTGCAAGTGCCTGCTACAACAGGGATCGGCGAGCGGGACGCCGAGCAGGTCTCAAGGGACCCGCATTCTGCTGCTGCCTCTTGCCCAGAGCCTCCGCGCGGCCACGTGCAGGGAGCTTCTCCTTACCCTGGCACCGCAGATTCATTAAACCTGATGTTGCTCAGAGAGGAGACCGCCCCAGCTCTCACTGCGCTTGCCAGTGCTGAGTAGCACTAAAGGATTCTGCATCTGCAGTACTACTACCATCAGGAGTAAACAATGAATATTTTTAAAGTTCATAAGGAGGACAGGAAACACTAATGGCTACTTCTGTGAAATTACTGAGCTGTCGACATAGCCGCTGGCGGCTGACTCTGGAAGAGAAAGTTACGTGCCTAATTAGGATTTTCATATCTATATGCTTTTAACTATTGCTGAATGCAAAAATTATGCGCTTACTGTAAGGTTATAAAGTTTGTAGTTGACACTATCAACTTCAAAGTATGTGCACACATTCCCTTTCACATGTAAGCACAGAGCAGCCCAAAACTCCGAAGGCAAAACAGGATTTTCAGGAGCTTTCAGAAAATTAAGAATTTAATTAAGCCATTCCTATTTTAAAAAGTGCGAATTTTGGTGATCAAATAAGGGTACTCAAGAAAATGTGAGGTGTGCTCGCTATTCAGTATCTCAGAAAGCGCATGATATGCTAAACAAAGAAAGCAGTCATGTCAAAAAAACCATCATGAAGAAGCAGGAAGAATTCACCTGAATTAGTGACATACCTAATTTTGAGAAGAAAGAAATATCTGGACTTATTATTTTTTGTCAGGAAGTCTAGTGATAGGACAAGGGGTAATGGTTTTAAATTGGAAGAGGGGAGATTTAGATTAGATATTAGGAAGAAGTTCTTTACTGTGAGGGTGGTGAGGCACTGGAACAGGTTACCCAGGGAAGTTGTGGAGGCCCCATCCCTGGAAGTGTTTAAGGCCAGGCTGGATGGGGCTTTGAGCAACCTGCTGTAGTCAGAGGTGTCCCTGCCCATGGCAGGGGGGTTGGAACTTGATGATCTTTAAGGTCCCTTCCAACTCTAACCATTCTATGATTCTATGATTCTATGATTCCTGAGGTTCTCAATCAGCCAAAGTCTACAGTGACTTCAAGGGGAAAATTGCCTGGCTGTCAGCTACAGGACTGTTCTTTGATCTGCCTGGACATTACTGTGGCATTAATCACGATTGCTCCATAAGATAATTAGTGATGACATGCATTTTTTACTTTCTTACATGGCACAGCTAATAGAAGAACCAGACTGAAAAATTAGTCATAACAATTAAGTAGGGGATGATTCCTGAATAATTAGGGCAAGTTACTGTAGAATATACTGATCCATGTATTACAAATTATCACAAAACAAATAAGATATGCTGATTTATACACAGAAAATAAAAAACACATACAGCTCTACAGCAAAAGGTAACTTAACTGCATATTCTATGTTTTCCATACAGCAGAAGCACCTGCATTAATACCTGCTTCATAAGATCCTTGAGTTTAGCTGCTTTACAGAATATAAGTCTGTTGCAGAAGAGATTTTCACCTTGAAAGATTAAATAGTGGACTCAGATGTGCAAATCTAACTGGTGGTAGAGACCATTCTCCTATTCTCCAGCCTTGTCTATCATGACTTACAAGATGAAAAAAAAGAAGTCTTATATGTCATTGCTGGGATACACAACTCAAAAGGGTGCTCGGTGGCCTGCTCCCACTCCGGTCTCCAGAGTCTTTTCCTCTTTCCAGCTGCAGGATTTACTCATAGTTAGAAAATTGCTCACCTTCTTACTGATCTCAGTCCACTCTAAAACAGCCGCAGGTCCCTGCTACGTCTCCCAGGCCTGGAAGTTTCTTATTCCCCAGAGGCTGCAGGAAGGGGCTGCACCACTGAGCCTTCTTGCCTTACCACTTCCCAGGCTGGCAGCGCCTGGGCTGCCAGGGAAGGGTGCCGAGCCTACGCCAGAGGGTTCCTGGCACTGCATGACAGCGGCGGTGCAGCAGAGGGAAAGCAGTCTCCACTGTTCACCCTGCCCAAAGCCTGGTTACAGCATCCTCTCAGGGAGCTTCACTCAAAATTATCATGGGCAGCAAACATTCAAACAAGTCAAGGCGCTGGACAACCCTTATGCAGCTCAGTTTGCCTCGCCAGCAAAGCCAGGACGACAAAACAGGAGTTAGATGCACCAAGGACTGGCTTACAGCTTCAATATTCAGCTGGAGGAAGGGGCAGGGACTGTAGAGCCGCTGCAGGGCAGGACAAGCCCCGAGGCACAGCCTGGTCTTTGCCAACCCCTACCGTGGTGAGAGGGGCTCACCTGAAACTCTATTTTCTCTGCCTTGTGGAGGCAGGGTAGGAAGTTACCTGTACTGGGCTTGCTTCTCTGCAAGGGACTGCAGAGGTGACGAGTCCACAGCACTCGGGACCACCTTATAGCCCATGCATGGGTGTACTGCAGCGTGACTAACGTTCCAATTCTGATTGAATAGTTACCAGGGAAAAGACCATTTCCAAACAATTTCTAAGCAGAGCTCAGCTAGGCAGAGGAATAAGCCTCTGCAATATTAGAAGACAGACAATATTATTATGTCTTCTTGAAATACATGTAGAATAACACGACCGGCAGATGCAGATAGCTACGGACAGGAATATTTATAAATGATAGCATGTTCACAATCACGAGTCACGTCCTGATGGAAATTCCCATCACCTCTCACTTTGTTGTAATGACTGGTGTGTGGAATGCCCCTGGCCAGAAAGAGAGCTGCTTATCAAATAACACCGCTTTGTTTTTGAAAACAAGGTAAAGTCAGAGCACAAATTAGCATCAGGTCTATGCCAGTTGTTACAGATTTTGTCATGGAAGTCTAGGTATTTGATTACATTTTAAATATCCAGATACCAATCTGGTTAACTAGACTGATTCTTTCTACAAGCAGGTTACTGTATAGAGATGAGTTAATGGATTCTTGTCTTTAGTCTGAAAATAGAGGTTTGGGACCCTGTAAGTATGGTAAAAACAGTAAACAGAAAAGTTGAAGAGAAACCTACAGACTTCAGACAGTTCTACAGCTCTGGTTTTATCTGTTCACTTCCCAAAGGAATGAAAAAAGGTGTATTTAGTGTTTTAAAGAACATCAGGTATACAAGGCAAGTAAGACAGGGCTTCATAGAGAGCCCAAAGGCTCATCTGGTGCAGCTCAGGATGGAAAACTTGTAATGATCTTCATGTTTTTCACGACTTCTAGCTCCCAATGAACTTCTCTCAGGGAGTCCCTATGCCCAGTCTGCCCTACCACCTGGCTGCTCCAGCCCGGAAAGGTCGCTGATGCAGACAGACCACAGCAAACTGTATTTGTGATCTCTGTGCTCACCCCATCAATACCAAGTGATTACTAATATTCCTGTGTAAGCAGTAAGATGGGCCTTTGGCTTATTTGTCAAAAGCGAAAGGAGCTGGCACCCAAATATGTTTTCTTGTGTCTTCAGCTTAAAGACACCCACGGCCAGTGGGTCTAATAGAAAATGATGCTGATTTTGCTGTGTTCCACTAAATACAATTTAATATCATTGAGCTTGAATTGAGCCTTTGGCTCCAGTCCAAATTTTGAGGCTTCCTTCTTTTGAAAGAAAACAAATATATGCTTCGTGTAGAAGATCAAGACTGTGGAATAAGACAGGAGCTTTTGGGAAGATGGCCACAAAGCTGCGTCAAGCCAAAGAAAGCTTCTTTCTGATACTAAAAAGAATGAATAAAAATTACAAGACCTGAGGTTATGAAAGAGAAGAGGAAAGTCATTCCCCTTCCTTCAAATCAAGAGTGAAATGCAGCATCAGACTAAGCCTTAAGCACAATCAATACTGGGGGGAAAAAAAGGAAAAAAAAAAATCACAAGATCTTTTTAGTGATTCACACCAAGGAGTACTTTCTAGACTGCAAAACTCTGAGGTAAGTAGGTAGAAAAGGAGGGGCACGTCAGCTGTGGCTCCTTTTGTAATTGTTATTACTAACTGACTGCAGCAAATGTATCAAGCACGGTTTGCGATGTAGAGGATGGCTTCAAATGGAAGAGATTAATATTTTATACTGTAAAAGTATCATATAGATATTACAAAGGATGTACAAAACATGCAAAGAAAAACACAACTGTGGCCACTTTTAAAATCTATTTTAAAAAATCTATTCAGGACCTGAATTTGTACCCACTGAATACTGCCATGGAGTGTGATGGCATTATTCTCAGACTAAGACAAATAGTGTAAGATTCTAGTCCTAAAATTAATAGCTGTGTTTACAAGCTCTTTAAAATGCTGCCTATTTTTACTCAGTGAATCATTGCCCTTCTTTACAAAGTATATTTCATTAATCTTAGCAATGCACACAAATCTCAGCGGAGTTCCTCTGCTTACATACCAAATCCTAAGTTCTAAGTCTAAACTATTTGTCACAGTATTCAACTTTAATAAAATCTATATTTATTGGAAGATGCCATTTCCTCACATTCTCTTAAATCAAAACAACTGATTCCTGTCAAGCTCTTCCTCTCCCTTTTCCCCCTCCCCAGAGGAAAACAGTAAGACATATAAAGAGCAGAATTATGCAATTCTAAAAATTAGCTTTATCCTCCATCTGAACTTCATCTACTAAGATCAAATTAAACTTAACCTGCAAGGAAATACTAAAGAAGTTAATACATCACTTGTGTTTTTTTTAAAACACACGTTAATTGTGATTTGCAATCAACCCAGACTAGAAGATCCAATGGTAATAGTTCAGATCTATGTTAGCGAAGTGTCTGCAAATCTCATCCTGTTTTTAATGAAACAAGCAAAACCTCCTTAAAAAAAAATGGTCTTCCCACAAGTATTTGCCAGAATTAGGTGCTAGGCTTATACAAAATGTGATTTTTTTAAAATTTTTTTTCCCCCCCACAAGCAGGCAATAGCCTGGGATGTGAAGCATTTACTTTCACTGATGAGCAATTGCTCAAATTGCCTCTGTCAACAAATTGTTCACCTTATGGGACTATTCACATCTGAAATGCATTTACCTGCTTTAGCATTTATAGGATGGTATCTTCAGCTTGCACCTGCACTAGCAGATTTACATGGGTGGTGCCGCAGCCTTTTGTGCCTTCTCTTTCAAAATGCGATGCTGTCTCCTACCACCTGAGCCAGAACCTCCAGCACAGAGATTAACAAAGGGCAGAGATCAAAGCTTCACCACCTGCCCTCCTCAGTATCTGGCCCTAGAAACATGCCAGACCTCACATTTGGCTGTTCCCTGCACATTTTAATATCCAGGATTTCATGACAATTATTATTTCCTTCTCAACTCATTGTACCTAAAAACCAAAATATAAAAAGAAATCACTAAGTATTTTTGAAAATTTAGGCCCGAGCCTGAACAAAAGCATGCTCTGTCCTCAACTTGTAAAACATTTCTGGGCTTCTGAACAAGCTTAATGCCTTCAAACAGCTGGTAAATGTTTGCTTAAAAATATATTCAAACAATCCCCTTGCAAAGGATTTATAACATATAGACTTGAGCCTCATTTTGGAAGGGTCATTTACGTAGCACATCCATAAGTTTTTAAAAGCTGCCTTCTATTTATTCTAAACTTTCCAATTACCAGCTTGTTTATACCAACCAACACAAGGAGGTCTTAGAGAGGTCACTCAAGAAGTAATATATTTCTCTATCTACTTTCCCAACTATGCTCACAAAGCCAGAGTATACTTCCTTGACTTGACTCCATGAATAATTCCAGTATTTTGGTATTATTCAACCCGTAAACTGCTAATGAGCAAGATTAAACTATTAGCAACTTGAAATCATAGCAAGGTTAAACATTAACATGTTGTGCAGTCATATTATGCCACTATTTTTAGGCAATCTGTTTCCAATGCAGACGACCACAAAGGGGTTGCGAGCACAGCATGGCTCGTACCTGTGCTACACACGTTGGCAGTCACTCGAGGCATCTAATATTTCTGATATACAAAAAAAGAGATGTGTTCCCCATGGAGCTGGAGGCAAATGGCATCCCAAAAAAGGAAGAGAAAACAATATGCTGAATCCATCAAAGTTTGTTACTTCATAGACTTTTCACAGCCAAATAAACATTATGCAGCTGGAGTTCAGCATGAGCCAGAATAACAAATGTCCCGAGACCTGCTAGAGATTTCAGATTAGGCTGTCTGATGAGAGAGGCTGATCCTGTGCACGTATGCGTGGACAGAGGCAAGTGTTTAATGTACAGATCCTGAGGAATTATTATGTGAAACCATCTTTTTTTTTTTTTTCTACACACACACCCCCCAGCATTGGCAAGGTTTGGGGGCAGGGTGGGAGATTTGAGATGGGTTTATTTTTTTAAGGACGTTGTGGCCAGCGGCCTGGTGGCACGTATCCCGCTCCTCTATGGCATCAGAAGTGATGCTGACCTTGTAACAGCTTCAGATGGACAGAGATTTAATGGGTAAATTTGAACACTGCCCATTCTAACAGTGTTCACCTGGGACCTTGTCTTTCAGCCCTTGGAGCAACCCTGATTTTTTTGCCAATCCTCAGATGTCACAGGGATGGCTCCTTCGAATACTGCCATCAGCTGGCAAATTCCAACATTTCTCATTCAGAGGTTTTCACTTTTCCACCTCCGGAACAAGTTGGCTGTAGTCAAAGCTGCTTGGGCAGGTGGCTTCTAACACTTTTAAACCATGGATTTTGACTTCCACCAACAATTCTTAAGGAACTAAACTGTTTCTGGAGAGGAGACCCTGCTGTGAGTCAGCAGCAGTTGACAAAATGAGAGATCAGGGATAAAAATTTGACAGTGGAGTGAGGCTGCTAGTGGGGTGCCACAGAGATTTGCGGTAGGACTTGGACTATTCAGTGCATTCGTAAATGGTCTGGAAAAGAGATAAACAGCAAGATGACATTTGCTGCCAAGATGAATCTCTTCAGGACAGCTGTAACAAACAGGCTGCAAAGAGTTGCAGGAGTACGTTGCAGCACTGAATCACTTAAGTGTTGCGGGGGGGGGAAGGAGATATTAAATTTTGTGTCAGCACAGTATTGCACGTGAAGGAAAACAACTCTTGCTACGTACACCAACAGATGGGCTCTAAATTAAACACTGCAGCTCAGGAGGCAAATTTCTGAGGTTGCTGTCAGTAGGCCTAGTAATGAATACTTATGACAGTGGGGAAAAAAAGCAAACAAACATCAAGCTAAGTTTGTGACAAGAACAAAGTACGAAGTGGTCAGCGTCACTGTGCCACTGCCCACAGTGCACACATGCGCTGTGTAGTTTTGGTCACCCATTTTAAAACAGATCCAGAATTAGAAGATGCAAAGGGACAGAGATGACAGACTTGGACCTTTCCACCTGCAGAAAGAGTACTAAGGGGATGTGATAAAGGGTTAAAAAGTCATGAATGACCTAGTAAAAATTAGGGCAGAAGCAATGAAATCAACATGTAAAAAAACCCAATCAAACAAGCCAACCACAACAGAATTATTTGATTGATTTGAGGATAATTCCCTTTCTTTCCCCTCCAAGACACTTCCACATCTTCATAATGACTGCTTTCTGAGGGTGCCAAAACCTAAGTCATACATCAACCGAGAGTCCCTCATGAAGTACACATGTGGGGAAGCCTGCATGCTTTTGTTACATGACGGAGCTCATCGCCACAGGAAGCTGCTCAGGCCAAAATTATAAATGTGGTAAAAAATGGATTAAACAAATTCATGAAGGACAGATCCCTCCATTAAACACCATAGGGTAAAGCCACCCTCTTGCTCAGGAATCCTCTAGTAGGGAAGGCTGAGAAGAGGCTTGGGGAAGGATCGTTCTGTCTGTGCCCTTCCTGCTGCTATTCAGTGTCAGTCAATGACACGAGCAAGAAGCTTTACTCCAAACGCTTTTCTGTTCTATTACCAGCTCTCCAAACCTGAGAGCTAAAGTTTTTTTCAATTCCTGAACCATTCCTATGCCTCTCATTGAGCAAACAGTAAAAGGAGACGCACGCTAAATGCACAAGGCTTCCAGGAAAGGTGTACTGTAACCTTGAGAGAAGCTTATATCGTACATAAGTCATCTGCATAATTCTTCCTAAAACTCGGCTGCTGGTGAAATAAACAAAGCACAAACTTTCCCAGATGTGTGCTTCATGAGGAATTCTCAGTCAATGTATGATTTATAACTTGGCACCCTCAGAAACACAAAATCATGATTCAGAGATGAAATGTAGATGTGGAATTGCTATGAAGGGAGACAGAAAGGGTTTATTCGTAGATTAGTCCAAACTCCTGTATTTGTAAGCTTTTTTACTGCTTCCAAATATTGCACTGGACAGCTATTCTTCCTTTAATAGTAAGAAGATTAAGGCTGAGTGTTCAGATTCCCTTAATTTTCTATATCTGTTCACCAAACAAAATTTCCTCTGCAAAACTTGCAGGGTGAGCAATTGCATTTTTGCACCATGCTCCTCAACAAAAGAGGAAAGGTAGGTTGTCCCATTGGATTTCTGCTGGAGAAAGGTTTGCCATGCAAGTAGCAAGATCACCCCTACAGAAATCAACCCTATTGATAACAAAACTAAAATTGATAATGGGATGTTATCCCCCTTACCACTATCACATTTATTGCGTGCTTATCACTAAAATTTCTCCTGCTGGACCAAATGCAACAAACTTCGTGGAGACGCATAGAACTGAAAAAGAAATAATAAAAAAGAAATCTATAACAATCAAAACTAAAGATGCAAAAAGGCATATGGGCTGAATGGAATTCCCAATCTAACCTTCGTCTCCAGTAAGAAATAAAATCAAACCTATGAGGGAACAGGAAGGAAAGCAATGGGAAGATGAAATCAGCAGAAATCCAAGACAAAATAGAATGACAAGCATTGAACAGCACCAATATGAAATACGTATGGATGTCTTCCACATATATTTTGGCAACCTTGGCTAAACGATAATTTACCCTAGCATCCATTCTTCCCAATTCATTTGCTTGTTAAAGACATCATTGCCTTGTGCTGTCTACAGGGGTATTTTGACAGAAGCGTCACTGAGGACTCATTGGTGTTGCTTTCACTTGGCATCACTGACATCTTCCCTTTGTTTCTGAATCTCCTCTTCTTCCCAGCTGCATTTCTCTTTTTACTATTTTCACAAGATGAGATTCTCCTTCAGCGCCTTCTGCAGATGCTGCCAAGTGAACACAGCTGTAACGTCACAGAATTTCTCCATTCTGGCAGGCAGTCCCTTTCCTGGGACACACTAGATGGCTAGATAAAATTCAGGGAGCAAGCTCATGCAGGCAGCCTAAAGCTTTCTTTGGAAATAAAGACTTCCTATAGAATCACGAAGGTATCCCATAACACGTGCATGGCGGGGGGCGGGACACAACACACAGTTTCACTCATTTTAGATAAGAGCCTTGTCACACAGACTAAACACTGACCAAAGAACAAGCAAGGATAATACATGAGAGAAAATACATAGAGAAAGAAAATACATACAATGTGTCCAGCAAACTGACATTTAATCCAATCTAATTAAACACGCTTTAAACAGAGCATCAAAGACTTCTCAAATTCAAAGGTGGTGTCAAAAACAGAGGACAGGAAAAATAAACCAGAAAGATTAGAAAAGTGGGAAGAATAAAATATGGGAATTTCAGTCTAGAAGAATTTAGACAACTGCAACAGAGAGAGGAAACAAAACCATCCAAGTTTATTCACTGGGAAAATGATGCTAGGAAAAGGGGAACAGTCCAGGAGCATTGGAGGGCAGTAAGTCACCATGTGGCATGTCCACACAAGGTAGAGATTGGCTTTGAGTAGTTAAGCAAAAGAGACACTGTACGGAAAATAAGGTAACTTCTAGAACTTGTAACATAGCCTCAGCCTACCGGGAAAAGCCAGGCTCGTAATGAAATCATGCATTCAAGAGAACACTCAACATTTAACAGGGAACTCCATAAGCAACCTCACCGACAGAAACCACTCGGAAATACCCTGTTCCACGCTGTCTCTGCCCCCAGGCTCCTCTCCATCTGACCAGCTACTGCAGCCAATTTTGAGGTGGGCCAGGGCGAGGAGTGGATTCAGACCGCCTGCACCACCAGCTCTGTCCCTAGGCCCACCTCCTGGGAACCCACCACTGGGACTGAACTGGTCCTGAGAACCGAACGCATGAAATCTGAGGTGGACCATCCAAGCTGGAAGGAGGAAAGAACAAAGCCTGTTAAACTTGGCAAGATTATAACTGATGGGAAACAGAAAGTTCCTGGAGAATGAGAACTGCACAAAAGGGATTACATTAAGTGAGAAGACAAAAGTAAGGAAAATTTAACTAGAATAATCAAGATTTCTTGGACTGCAAAAAAAAACTCAAGAGAAAGAGGCCCATAAATTGAGTCATTTTTACACAAAAACTGTTTAAAACTTTTTAAAAGTGTTTGGATGACAAAGGACAAAATGACATAGCAGGCATTTCCTGATGGCTTTTAATAGTTTGTTTCGCTTCAGTTATATCGGTGCAGTTTTACTGACTTGAACAGCATCACAGCAGCGAGAACTGACAGATCCCTGAGGTCTCAGTCTCGCAGACCATGTGAAAACAAGCTGTATCTCCAACCCCCGCGAAGTCCATGGGACTTACTCATGCACAGCAAGCGTACTTCTAGGTCCAGGAAGTGAAGGATATACAAATTTTTTCAGTCTTTGCTGTGCCACTGAGAAGTTAGCTGTGAATAACTATTTTCATCCTAGAGCACAGAGTGCCGCCCTTCCTTCATGAATATTATTTGCATTATTCACTCCCAGGTCCAAACTGAGTCTCGAGTACTTGCCTGTATTTCTACTCCTTTTAGCCTGCCCTTCATCCCTGAATAAATGCTTGTGACAGCTCCTTCAACTCCATCTGAAGAGACATTATATGAACTAGAAGCAGCAGAGCCAGTTCTAAAGACTTCACCACTCATCCATCTTCCCCCTCACCTGTGTTTTGTTCCATCCTTTCATTTTAACAAGCAACTCTATGGATTATTTTTTTTAAATGAAATAAAATACACATCATCTTCGCAATATTCTCTTCAGAATGTTTACTTTAATTTTGGTTTCCCTGCCTAATCTTTCTTACAAAGCAGTATGCATCTTTAAATCCTCCAAGCAAAATAATTACAAAGATAATCCAGCTGAGTGTAATCAAACTGCAGGGTTCTTTATTTTCCTGGCCTTTTAATTTAATTTCACATCCTGTGGTCTTAAAGAAATATTAGGATTATATCATCTTGTTATTGTTTAGATTATGTGTCTGTAGAAATGAGAAGCAATCAATTCTCTTCTTACCTGCTGCCACACAGAAAACTCGTACAGCTTATAGTATATTTTTGAAACAGAGATCCAGGGGAAGATCTAACAGATGAACACAAGTTAGATCCTCAGCTCCTGTTTTCATTAACCAAAAAAAAAAAAAAAACAAAAGGGTATGGAAGGGCAGTATTTCCTATCCAGCTGTAAAGGAAGAGGAACCCTTGTTTATTTGGTTGGTTTTGACTAATATTTTGTAAAGACGGGAACTGCTTTGATAAAATAATTTGCTTTTAAACTTTTTCAATGCACCAATATGGACTGTGATGAGATTTTGTGGATATTTTAGCCATGGAAATAATCCCATTGACTTTAGCACCACTACTCGCACTTAAATTAGAGCTTCAGTAGCTTTCTTTGGATCAATACAAACCAGAATTCATTCACAGAGCAATGCTGGCGTAAAAACAGTGTAGGAGAAGAATCAGCTACATGCCTAAATACATAAGTCAGCCAAGCAATAAAAATACAGCTTCTGTCTCTACATATGCAGAAGGACCCTGCCTACATCCTAGCAGTCAGCTCTGGGCCCTACAGGGATCAGAGCATCTCTGCACTGGTAAGTACGGATCGGGGCTTCAGACCCTTCGCTGCGAGCATCCAACTCCTCAGCAGGCAGACATTCATCTTTTGGGAAAGACGCTCATTTTTTGGGAAAGACAAATCATTAGCAGATCTTAGCTAGCAAAGCAGTACCTGGAAAGGGAGCTCATCTTCCAAGCAGTAAGATTGAAATGATGCAGGGGTGGTTTTTGGGGGTTCCTTTCAGCAGTAACCTATTGCATTGTCCGCAGGTATCAAGGAAAAAGGAAGCAAGGTCAGCCACCGAACGGGTATAATATTCCCCCAGGGGCCAGAAACAAGAAAGTCAGAGCTGTGGCATTTCTCTTTAGCTGTTTCTTCTTGATTGCCTTCAGACTGGGGCAGCACACACACCTCCACCAACCTGCAGGTGACAAAGGCATGGGTACATGCAGCTGGACTCATCTAGGGCAAGACTGTGGTTGAGGCTTTCGTTCTGGAGCTCTTTATCATAGAGATGTGTTAGTTTGGTCCAAGTGCTACTGGCCTGGTAACACTCTCAGTAGTACATCCCTAAACCCACCTCTTTCAGGCTTTTTTGTCTAAGTTATCTCAGAATAGCCTCAACTAATTCAGAAATCTAGACGCGGTCAAAAGTTATGCCTACGTCTTGGATAAATACTGAAAATTCTTTTCTGAATGGACAATTCCAGCGACACCAAGTTAAAACCTTCTCAGAAAAGGAACATATTGATAATGAATACATGCAGTCTCTTCCTAGATTTATGATTTTGCACTTGAGGAAAGCAATCACATGAGATTAACAGAGCAAAGGTAAGTAGCTCTATTCAAACCTCCATAGTTCACATTTGTTCTAGAAGTTTTACCAGGCTAATAGCTTCTATGTGTTAATAACCTGAGAGACCATCACCCCTCAGCGCTAAATATTTTTCAAAGCGTTTAAAAACCCAACAAGCTAGATAACAATTAGGCTATAAAATTACAGTTCCACAGCAACAACACACATGAAGGGGCTTAGTCCTCTGTCTTCAGTATAGAAGTTTGGGTGGAAGAGCTCTTGGTTTCTCCAGCATTGCCATATCCCAAGACCTGCTGCCCAGGACTGCAAACCGGTGGAGTCAGCCACAAGGGAGAACTCCAGAAGAGCAGAGCACCCACCAAGGGCACAGCTACGGCAGCTCTAACTTGCTCTGCGTCAGCCCTACCGTAAAAAAAACCCACATGGAAAAGGATTTCAAGCCAGTTCTACACACACAGATGCACGCACACACACTTGCTTTAAGCCAGGTATGGCTACAGAAATAAGTCCCTTCTGCAAAAAGAGATATTTATGTGATTCAGACTTACACATTCTTTTCACAAAGGCCTGAAGACTCCTGTTTTCTGAATTTCCTTCATTAGAATATAATGAAATAATCCAGACTCTTTAGGACTTATTTTATTTTTTCCAGAAAGAAACGGTTACGGGCTTGAAAAGGAATCTTTTTCTTTTTTTTAAACTACTGGTTAAAAGTACCCTGTTGCATCTGAAGTAATGGCTGATTCCATTCTTGGATTTTTTATTAATTTTTTTAAGCTATTGCAGTGGTGAAGAGCTTCTCTTGAACTCCAAAAAGAAAATTAAAAGGAGTCACTGCATACAAGCTTCCTCTGCTTAGCGGGAAGTTTTCTCTACAAAGTACTTTATTTTTATATCAAGGCATACAGGACAGGACCTTAGATTCTGCACTCAAAGCACTGGTTAATGAAGTTGCCCAGGTTAAGTTGCAATAATCATATTCTCCATGGGGTTTTGGCTGTCACTATAGTCACCTTCTTTCCTTCAAAATATGCTTTTCATTGTTCTACTGCCCTTTTTCCAATTGCTCTGCAGCCAAGTTCTTGGAAAGCAATCACGCTTCTTGTTTAGGATTTATTGCTAGTCTTTTGCCAATAAGGACATGCACAAATCTCTCCTGTGATCATCCTGCAAAAGCAAGCTAAAAATACAGCAATTTATGAACAGGAACATTTTGCATGTTATATGGCATCAGTGTGCACTCATCAAAAAACTGAGATATATAAAAGAAGGTCAACCCTGTTGGCTAGGCCCATCAAAGGCTCTGCTTCGGTGCCATAAATAAGTTCATGTTAGAATTTCAGCCTACCTGAAGAAAAAAAAAAAAAGAATTTGCAGTATGTTTTAGTGGTTGAAGGGGTTTTTTCTTTTACCAGGTTTACATGGTAAACTTTGCACATTACCCCAGATCTGAGAAAAATAATAGTTTCTCTTCCAAACTGGCTGTTCTAAAACCAACAATCACGATGACTAATTTAGTTATCACTAAAACTTTCAAGTGGTGGGAATTGTCTGTGTGTCTTCACAAATTTGTAGAGGATTTTGCAATTGATCAGAGTCAAGCTGTATTTTGGCTTTGAAACGTGTTTCAGGTTGTCTAAGAAAGCTCACGCACATAGAAGCCGCAGGTAACGAGGGAAGACCGCTCCTACGGATAGGAAGGAATGGATCATGATGAAGAGTATGGAGGTAATGGCCACACCTTGGTCATGCTTATCTGACCATATTGTTTGTTTTTCATACAAACATTATGATTTAATCACCAGCTTCTTTGAAAGACTTGTCTTTTATCAGCTTATTGCTTTTGACAGGCGGGGGTAGATTCATGGCTGTAGGGATGTGTTTTAGAGCTTCTCTGGGTCAGGGCTGTTAAAGTTCCTCTGAAACACTGAGTGACCTGGTCCTTGGTCTCTCCTGGACCCCTCCATTGGCTCATTGGTTCTGATGACGTCCCCTGTCAAGAAACCTTAAATTGGGAAAATTAATTGGGATTCACTCACCAACCTGGACTTGCTGCTAGCAGCATGATGTATCTCCATTACTAATGGCCAGATGATTCCGTGGTTCAGACATGATCGCTGAGACTCAAAAACAAGCAGGCTAATGAAAAGATCCAGATAAATGTTTCACCAGCTCGTAATTTGGGGTTCTTACTCAAATTGAAATGACTGCAATTGTTATTATTTTGCTTTTCTTTTTATGATTCTCATCCTTCTTGTCTTCCTTTCTCTGCTTGTTCTTTTCCCCAGGCAATACGAGATGGTCCCAAATACCTATTTGGTTCCTATAATTAAACCAGATGTATTTTCTATTCAGTCCTGGAAGAGACTAGTGATTTGTGAAATGGGATTTTGCACCCAAGAAATGAGAAACGATAACTAAGAAAACAGCATAAATTTATTCCTAATAAATTATAAACGAACTTTCGAATGCAATAAAACTCCATTTTTTACAAGTTCGCGCTGGCAGACTTCTGAGTATAACAAGCAACTTCTGTGTAATTTTGTGTCAAAAAACTTGATATTCTGCAAAAAGATGAAGACTTCCTGAAATTTATCCTCTGCTCAAAATTATTCAGTGAAATACATTTTTGTATGTGAACTGCATTTACTCTTTTTGTGGCTCTAATGAGATTACTCATGTATCACATGGCATCAGTTAATTCTGCGCGTGCTTCTCATTGTAATCATCAGGATTCGAGTGCAAGTATCCGTATAACAACTCTAAAACTTGCTTCCCGGTATTTCAGCTAAAAAAATCACTTTGCATCGAGGGTTGCTGTAGCACAACTTAGTCGCAAAGGAACTTACACAAGGAACCACAGAAAAAAATGCTACCAAGGCCAAAGCAAATAAGTTGCAAAATTTAAACCAATATTTGCTAGAAAATGTTTGTGGTGGTCACTCAGCCCTACTTCTGAGTCCCTTACAAAAGTCCTTGTTGCTGGACTCATCGTTGCAGGTCTACTGATGCCTCCCTTTGAAACTAATCTGAAATTTCCCTTTTGCTACTGATGTTGGGTTTGTGTTCCCCCTGTGATTGTCATAAAACTTCTGCTTTTATTGACATCTGCAGAGCGGATCTCATCATTTTTCTTCTTCTGACATTAAGTACCACATTGCAGGCACCAACCACCATGTAATTGAGCTAATATAGCTTTTACTTTTGACTTAACAAGTTGAAACACACATGCATGTAATTGGCTTTGGCTACACGTTCACCCAGCCAAATCTACTGATGGAGTCTGCAGGACCTGGAACAAACTTATTTTTAGATACCATAATCCTCAATGTATTAATTTGCTTTTACTCTTGGTCTTCCATATGCTGTCCATCTTCTTCTTCTGCAATGACATCCACCTACATTACTCCTCGCAAATTTTAAAAGCGCTTTACTCACAGCAGCTTGCAGTGATAACTAAAAATGTGGAAACATACACAATACAGACATAATACTTGTGGCTCTGATGTCAGGTACGTAACTTGTCCTTTGTTCTTCCTTTCAAAAAAATCCACACCCCCTCCAAAAAAAGCTTTCAAAATAAAGAAGCACCAGGCCTCAAAAGCATGTTGTTGGAGCCTCATACATGGTTAAAAGAAAAGTTGGAACCTAGTTGGGAGTAAATCTTGATAATGTTCTGCCATTTGGATTATAGCTAACAGCTTCTTTAATTCAACTTTAACACGATAAAACAACATTCCTGTTACCATCTTGCTGAGGATGGTAGAAAAAGACCATAAAACTGAGTAGCACATTTAAAATTACTTGCAAAATATTGGCTCTCGGAAAACACCACACAATAACTGTAATGAATACCAGTCATTTAAAGTATTCCTAAAGTCTACTGAAATCTAAACCAGCACTGTATTGCCGGTAGCAACAGCTGCATCCAAAACAATATTAAAAAATGACAACAGAAAATAAAAGTTCTCCATCAGAAGTCAGAAAGTTATAATTCACTGATCTGCTGAATGGAATAACACCTTTGCCCTCATTATTTATAGAGCTTTTTGGGGAGGACCTCGGGACTTTACTCTTCAGCTAAGCCTCACAAGTTCAACAGCCCATGAGTTATATAAACATTATTTTACAATTTGAACTATTTTCCCAGCAAAAGGATCACGCCAGGGGAGGGCTATTTCAATGATTTCTTTTACAAAACTAATATTGCTTTACTCGCACTCCCACAGCTTCGGGGTGACCGAGGCTGAGGGCCACCCGAGGGTCCCTGGCCTCGCTCGGTTCCAGCCACCTCGGCGCACAGCAGAAAACAGGCTGCAGGTTGTACCGCACCTGAACCCGCCCTGTGCAGCCCGTGTTCTCAGGGAGCAGAAGTCTGAAGAAAGGCTTGGGAAAACGTCTTCTTTTAAACCGTAAACAAGTACATACATGTATACGTAAAACCGGGCTGCACCCGCCCGAGAAGGGTCGCGTCGTGGCGGCGGTGCTGCAGCCGGGAGACGTGTTGCTCGTGCGAGGCGCTCGCCCTCGGGCCGGGGGATGCTGCCGGGCGGCCGCGGTCTCGGCGGGGAGCCGGGGCCAGCGATCCCCAACCGCCGGCCCCGCCGCGGGCAGCGCCCGGCTCCGCGCCCGCGGTGCCGTGTCCTCCCCGGGGCCGGCACCGCACCGCCCGGCGCGGGGAGAGGGAACCGCCTCCCCTCCCGAAGGCGAGGAGTGCGTGTTGGGGGGGGGAGCCCTGCGAGCCCGCTCCGCCGGCCGTCTGCGGGTTCCCAGGGGCAGCGGGGAGATGCCGGAGAGGGCCCCGCCGCCGGCACCCAGCGCACGTTCCCCGCGCCCCGTGCCGAGCAGCGGCCGCTCCAGCATCTCCCGGAGCATCCAGCCGCCCGGTACAGCCCAGCCCAGCCCAGCCCAGC